>CM062811.1:150508338-151108338 GCA_031772625.1 Pinus tabuliformis | reverse complement strand
GGTGGGTATGGAGAGCTATATATATATATATATATAAAGAGAGTGTTTGTGTGCTTGTGTGGGGATGAGATAGAGAGGCAAATAATGAGAAATGGAGGGAGATGTAGATATAGGTGGTGGGGGCAGAGAGAGGGGAAAAGAGAGAGAGGGAGAGAGGGAGGGAGAAGTACAGACACACAAAGAGGGAGAGAGAGGGAGGGAGAGGTACGCACACACAAAGAGGGAGAGAGAGGGGGGGGGGGTAGAGAGATAAGGAGAGAGGGAGGGAGATAGACAAAAAGATGGAGTGGAGAGAAGGAGGGAAGAATAAAGAGATACACTGAGAAAAATACATATATTATATAGTATTATATAATATTGAACATTATTGACCATAGAGGAAGAGGAAGTAAGGTTTTTACAAAAGTTAAAAGAAGTTGGATTTAGAAAGTCATCAATATTTTGGTTTTTCACTAAAATAGTTGCAGTGATTTCAGTGTAGATGTTGATTCTTGATCCTATTTGATTGATTGCACCAGATGCAATTATTTCAGCGTAGTTGTTGATTCTAATCTTATTTGGTTATTTGCACTAGATGCATTGATTTCATTTTAAATGTTGATTTCTAATCATATTTAATTGTTTGCACTAGATGCATTGATTTCAATGTAAATGTTGATTTACAATCCTATTTGATTGCTTGCACTAGATGCATCGATTTCAATGTATATGTTGATTTATAATCCCACTTGATTATTTGCACTAGAT
The DNA here is from genome assembly GCA_031772625.1 of Pinus tabuliformis. Taxonomy (NCBI): domain Eukaryota; kingdom Viridiplantae; phylum Streptophyta; class Pinopsida; order Pinales; family Pinaceae; genus Pinus; species Pinus tabuliformis. Next base: position 151,107,591 of record CM062811.1, on the reverse strand, counting down.
GCATTGATTTCAGTGTAGATGTTGATTTCTAATTTGATGTAACTAGATATATGATCTACATTAATTTCAAAGTAATTAGATTAATAATGTGCATTGATTTCAAAGTAAGCATAAAAAATTATTGACGATGTGCATTGATTTTTGTGTTACAATAATTCAACCATAAATAAAATACTTGAATTTTCAGCGTAAATAAAATATTCATTTGCCTGAAATGTTTTCTTCTTGAAACTATAAACTATTTGTAATTGACTACATTCTTATTATTTCCATTTTCCATCATTCAACATTGTTAGTCACTTTTCATTCAAATGAGGTAATAGAAAACAACTACCATTGAAACTTACTTGGGGTTTAACACTCCATAAGTCACAATGATTGACATTGGAGAAAGCTACTATTAATATTGGAGAGCAAGAGAGACAAGGTATGATATTTACTACAATAGCTCAAGTTAATGATTTGAATGGTCTAGGATATGATCAATATGAAAAGATGTCAAAAATTATAGGTGTAACAATAAGAACAATAGAAGAAAATAGTTTGAGAATGATCAAAATGAAGACTATTTGTAATTGATAACATTATTATTATTCACATTTTATATCATTTAACAATGTTACATTATCACCTTTCATTCAAATTTTTTATTTCATCATTCAAATTATTAACGGTCTTTATCATCTCAAAAATTTCAAGTAACTAAGTAAATTTAAAATTAAAATGACCATATTAATCTTAGACATATTTAGCATATTTAAAATGATCACAATAATTAGATGTTAAACAAATTTTGTGTGATTGTGCATGACTAAAACTAGCCCAGATCCATCGTAACCCTGGATCTCTCAAGTGTTGAGAGGGATCAAATCTGAGATTTGATCCCTCTCGGTGCTTGATAGATCTAGGGTTAAGATGGATCAAGGATAGTCTTAATTCCATATTTACTAAACACTTGGAGGGATCAAATCTTTGAAGATGAAAACTTTTTTTAGAGTGAAAAACTTTAGAAAGATTTACACCTCCAAACATTTAATTTCTCGGATGTTTAGTAAATCTTGAGTTAAAATGGATCTATTCCGGTTTTTAATAATAGTATTTATATTAATATAAATTTCACATCTCTATCTATAGAAATATTTTTAGTTTTAGTTCTATTAAAATCAAAGAGATGTGAAATTTGACCAACGAATTAACACATAACATGTGTGTGTGTGTGTGTGTGTGTGAGAGAGAGAGAGGGGTCTATCTTAAACCTGGATCTATCAAGCTCAGAGATGGATCAAATTTCTTAAGGTGTAAACCTTTTTTTGCATACCAGTTATTAAACATAAATAAAGTTAGAACTCTTTTTTTTTTTAATCATGAAGTAAAAGAGGAAAGAAAATCTCTAATTATATATATAAGAGACTAAAATAAATTTTATAGAACATTTCTTTCAATACAAACTTATTTTTTACCCACGAGGTGTAGAATAGACATTGACAGGGTGCTCAGTTAAGTCACTCCATCGTGAAAAAGTCACTGGTTTGAAACTCTATGGCCAAAAATCTAGTCATACTAAGGGCTAGTGTGGCTCGGGCTAGGTGCGATCCCGGGTGATTTTGACAACTTAGATGCCCCTGGGTCGCAGTTATTCAAGCCATAGGTTAGGCATGCCAATCATCTCAAAACTCACATTACCTAACAAACAATATATATATATATATATATATAACTTATTTTTCTTATTTTAATATATATATATATATATATATATATATATATATATATATATATATATATATATATATAATTTTCATTTTTTATTTCATAAAATATATATACTTACAGTCTAACTAATAAACAAATAAAAGAAATGGATTTTCTGATTGGAATTGACAATACAATTGTTATTTAAAATGCACATTTGAATGCATGAATGGATTTAGTAACTTGAAAAAACTCACAATGCATTCAAACTTTGTAATTTAAATGGCTTAAATTTATTATTCTTAAAAATATCTACCAAATTTTGGACAAAACTAACCACAAAATGTACCAAAAAAAATTATTTCATTTATTAGTTGAACTAACTAACTAACTATATATATATAACCTGTTAAAAAATAACTCTATATTTAATTTTGCAATTCCAACAAATCTATATTAAATTTTAAACAAAAATTACTATAAAAATGGGCAAAAATAGTGAAATTACTCGAAATGTTTTAACCATGAGAATTTTTTTCAATTTATATATATATATATATATATATATATATATATATATATGACATTGAAATATTTTATTGCATTGCTAATATTAAAATGGTTTTTTTTGTTATTAATTTAGTTTTAAATACATCTCCATATTACTTAATTGTATATAATGAAATATATTATTTATGACTCATGGTGAATATTTTTATTATTAATAATATTTTTTAAATGTTACATATCATCCTGGGGGGCTACTCAATTGGTGATCAAAGTAATGTGAGTCCTAAGAAAACTGAGAGATCCAAGGTTCAAATCCCTGGGTTGTGGCCCGATTTACAGATAGGAGGATGGGGCCATAGACCCCAGAGGTTTACTAGTAACTATGTGTTAGGGGGGATGTTGGGTTCATCCATGGGGGCTTCACTCAATGAACATATGACATAGCATGTGCGTTTGTGGCATACTAAACAATATCCTCAATTTGACTACATGTTGGAAAACACCTCTAAAAATCACTTTATTTAACCCCCTACCAATACGAATCCAATACACCTTCCCAATTTAAAAAAACCCAACTTTCACTAGATATTGTAGGTATCCATTTTTTCATCAACATTTTTTATACCCCTTTATATTTATATCCCTAGTATAGTGACATGGTGCCTCTCTTATGGCCCCACATGCATTCTACAATACACCTTTCATCTTTTGATATACATTGTAGGTGCATATTAGTTCTCCCATAATGAAAATAGTCAACCCACACTCAAGCACATCTCACTATGATTTGTGGCATTTAATGGTCTAAGGCACATAAAGATCAACCATGTTTTAGGAAGATTGATTATGTGCATGTATATAATATGTCATATAAATTAATCTATATGATCATGAAAAATTAATTGATGAATCATTGTGAATACTTTTGCACCAAATAAGGTGTTCAAGCACAAGTCTATGCCTTTTAGATGCAATAACACTATCTACAACCAAGGTTGGGGCCCCAAATCTCAAATCCATATAAAGTGATGGGTTATACCCCCATCACTCAATTAATCATTCACTCACTATCTCTCAAGCAAGGGAACTTATTACAACCTATTTGGGTCTTTGGAGAGGAATAAAGAGAGCAACCTCCTTGTGTGTTATTACAATGCATATCTAAGAATCTTGCTATACTCATGCATTCATGGTGAATTATGATGGACATGAACAACCACCCTTATTTATAAGTAACAACCTTTCTTTTTGTAGTATTTACAAATTACAAGCAATAAACAAGAGCAATTTGCTATTTTTTTTGGAAAATGTTGTATATACAGACTATGGTATATGAACACTAAACTAGATGAAAGATTGTCTAGTCTCTACAGAGATGTGTTATATTCCTTTGTAAATTCTCAATAACATAAATATTTCCTTTTATTTACCCAAAAAAAAAAATTATGGGGTCCAAGTTACTAACTCAAATAATTATGTTGTATTCGTCTACATGTGTGCTTGATTAAGTATTGTATTTTATGTTGTGATTTTCCTACTTCACTTATAAACTAATGCAAAATATCTAGCATGTATTGAATGTGCAGTCACACTCCAACAACATATAAAAATGAAAACTCTAGCAAATTCTAATGACAAATGGAATTCACATAGAGAATACCCTACTAGAAGTTACACTCAACCTTCAATTATTACCCTCCCTTCTTCAATCCTCTAGCATGGATTATTCCTTCTTCAATGTGAAAGCTTTCTCTAATGTTGATCTGTAGATGATGTGATTATGGCCTATCCATCTAAAAAACATGGACACTTTTGTGGAACTAATTAAAAATTTGTGTTCTTTTTCAAGTTAAGTTTAAGGCTTCTTTTCCAACGAGGATGAATTAGTGGCTCTATTTGGTCAAGACTAGTTGGCTTGGTTCACTACTTGTATTTCCAAGACCGAGAATTATTCAATAAATCCAAGGACCCTATATTTAATAGCCAACAACTAAACAACTCTATTGTGTTAAGTTAATAAATGCAGTCTAATTTTTAATGTACATTCATAGCTCGTTCGAGGAGGTCTTCAATGGGGTTCTCTTGAGATTTAAGTTTTGGGATTTATACTTTTTCCTCCATTTGATTCAATACTTCAAATTTATTTCCTTGAGCTCAAGATCCTTTGATTTTGCTATAAGAGGAACTGTCTACCAGTGTCACCACCTTATTTGGCAAAGATGGACCTTTGGCCTTGATCCATTACCTTTAGGGAGTTTTGCATCTCCATTTTGTTGATTAGCACCCTTCACTTTGCATGTTTCCATTCTTCCTCTTCTTCATTATTCTTCATTATTCTTCATTATTCTTCATTATTCTTCATTATGATATTTGGCATCTTCTAGTAAAATTCCATACTCATGTTAGGTCTTGCACTTGATAGGGAGCTAGTTATAATCCACCTCCCGATAGTGAGACCAGTTATACAAATGGAGATTGATCATTGTCAGCAGCCAATATATCAACCTAAAGTGTTACCAATGTTTCAAAAAAGGTCTCTTCATTCCAATAATGAAGAGGGAAATAATGCAGTTTCACCCAAATTGGAAGTGCAAAAGAGACATTGCTCTTCGAGTTGAAGTAAGGCCCACTACAAAAAATGAGATCTTGATCCTCTTTATTTTTAGATAGAAAGGAAAAACCCTAACCATAGAAGGAGATTTATATCTAAACTTCAATGTGGGGTCTCCATTTTTTATCAACCCATTGGTTTAATGCATGCAACGATGGCTAGAGGCACATAAACTACTTGATGAGGTCAATTTAAGCAAGTCTAAGAGCCACCATGTGTGATTAATTTTCATGAACTGCAATTTTGGAAACATCCTCCAATTTTTTGAAAAACTTGGAGGGCTTGGAATGTTGAAATCCCCTATAACTAGCAACCAAAGAATTAAATATATTGATGTCAGGGGATATCAGCTAGAGCAAAGGGACAACAAATCATCCGAGAATAAAGACACAATTAAAGTTAAAATTTTGTTACCACTACAAAAGTGAAAACAAATATATAATCAAATAAATCCATTATACAATTATTTACTATCTCAACTTTTATGTATGTATTCATACTAATTCTGTAATTAAAAATAAATAAAATAAAATAAATATTTTTTATTTCAATTATTTTTATTTTTATTTTTATTTCTATTATATAATTCATATTACAAAAATCTAGTATCCATTTATCAAATAAATACTTCATTAAAACACATTTTTACTTAAAAGACATGATGTTTATCTGATTATTCACCTTCTATCCACTTATCAAATTACTGGTTGTCCAGCTTGATACCGTGAATGAAAAGAGTACCACGACCTTGTGATGCATTAAAATAATAAGTTAAACAACAAAGACCTTTTTGAATATTTTATATCGTTTTTCACTCATGAGTGAGAATTCTCAACAAGCAAAGCCTTGACTTGATCCTTTTCATTAATCAACAATAAGCACAATAGCAGACTATGTTGTGGACAGCTATAGATATATAGTTGCTTCACTATAATACAGAGTTGACACCATCTAGTTGAACAACATGAAGATGATAGTGTTTCCATCTATCCTCCTTGTATGGATTTCTTAGATTGCTTCTTTTAGAACATTACTATAGATATATAGTTACTTCTGTTAAGCTCCCTTTACAGCTTCCAACGGCCGCTGATAATTTGGAAACAGTTTGCCAGTTATTTCCTTTAATTACGGAATCCAACTACATTTAATTAATTTCTTGTTGGGAGCTCCTGGAGTGGTCCATTACTCCTTCTGCAGTTCTCTACCATGTTCTGTGGAACACTTGACACATAGCCAACGGAAGCTTGATGGAAGCTTGGCTATAATACTTCTGTTTGGTCCCCAAGCTCACAACTCAATTCCCTTCAGCTTTACACCATCAAAACCAGAGTGTGCAGAGCTTGGAAGTGCCACACAAATGAGAGATATTGGCTTGCTTATAGTTTGTTTTCTAGACACTGCTTTCGCTAATCTCTCCCAGTCGAGCATCAAGTTAGTGGCTCTCAATCAAGTTGCTGGTTAAAGCCAGCTATAATTTCATCTATATTTGCTCGTAGTCGAATGAATAAGGGAATACAGGTTGTTGAAGGAGTGAACTGCAGCTGCAAAGCATCTTCAGTTGTGGGTAGAGATACACATGAAGCTAAAGAGCATACTAAGTTTAGAAGCGCTGCCAAGCATGGAATCAGTCATGTTTTTGTAGAAGGGATTTATTTTAATCAGAGTTTTATGCGCATGATTTTCCATCCAATCATTCCTCTTGCTCCAAATTCTGATGGAGTTCATTAGCAGTTGGGTGCTCGTCTTCTTCTTAAAATTTGCATGAATTCCGACCTGGACTGTGTTGTGAATATCCACAAGATCACTATAGCACAAACCGCAGGAGGCAAGAAGGATTCTATAGCTCGTGGTAGTTGGTGGTGGTGTTTTCTCACCAGCAATCTTAAGGGAGGAGTGTGAGTAGCATCAATGGCCAGAGGTACGATTTCTTGGGCATTCAAGTTTATGATCCTTTTAAGTGTTTATTCCGCATTTTAGAATCGTTATTATACTATCATTTGGTTTCAGAGCTATTTTTATCTTTGCCTTGATGTTTATAGACATGCTCTGTCTGGGTCAATGCCATATTTGAGAATTTTTATGAATTAAGGCATTTATTTGGAAATATGTTTAATTTTGGTCAATTTTTATGCTTATAATATTTATTTAGTTTAATTATATGCAATTTGGATAATTGTTGTGCAAAGTTTATTAACTATGCTCGTATTTAATTTGCATGAATTGATTATTTCTGCTCTAATTAAAACATGCTATTTTGGATGGGTATACAAGACCCATCGTTAAATGTTATGCATGAATACTATAGTTTTATTTATGCAAATTATCATTAAATAATGTCTAGTGATCCATATAATTTTAATTGATTAGAGAATAGCCACAACATCTCTAATTAAATAATATTATATATTATGATTGATTATGATTAAATAAAGAATATTTAGACATTAATTGTAATTAATTATACTAAATATAATAAATTTTATCCCACAGGAATTTTTATTATATTTCTATAATTAATTAGGACAAAATATTCATAACTTACCCACAGGAATTATGAATTAATAGTTTTATCATAAAGTTCAAATCTAAGATAGAATTTATATCGAATTATAATCATAATATACCCTTTAGAATTATGAATTAAGTGAATAATTTGATAAATTCTATCATAAAGAATAATTGAATATTCTTGAATTAAAAATTTAGTCCACAGACAATTTTTATGTCATTAGATTCAATTTTAAGCATGATTTACATTGGTAAAGCATGAAATTTTATTTAGGCCTCAAATTTAATGTAAGCATGTGATCTTTAATTTTATGCAGTTGTACAACCTGCAAATTTCTCTTAAATTCGTTATGATATCCTTGAACTTAAGGGAGATAACTATAAGGTCTAGAAGGAGAGAGTTCTCTTTCATTTGGGGTGGATGGACATAGACTATGCTATTAGGAAAGATGAACCACTGACACTCACTAATACCAGCACTGCAGCGGACATCACGCTTTATGAACGATGGGAACGATCTAATCGCCTAAGCATGATGTTCATTAAGACTAAAATTTCAGCTGGTATTCGTGGTTCCATTGATCAGCATGAAAAGGTCCGAGACTTGCTGAAATCCATTGATGATCAATTCGTCACTTCAGACAAGGCACTAGCAATTACCCTAATCATGAAGTTCTCATCCCTAAGGCTCACCAATGTGAAAGGTGTGCACGAGCACATCATGCAAATGAGGGACACTGTGGCTCAATTGAAGAAACTCGAGGTTGAAATATCAGAGTCCTTCCTGGTGCACTACATTTTGAACACCCTTCCGCACCAATACAGACCCTTCAAAATCTCATACAACACACATAAGGATAAATGGTCAATTAATGAACTCATGACCATGTGTGTTCAAGAGGAAGAGAGACTGGTGATGGAACTGGGAGAAAGTGCAATGCTGGCAACACGTGGAAAGGGAAAATCTCAAGCCAATAAGAAAGGGAAAGGTAAAGTACCTCCCCAAGCCGATATCAAGAAGGATTCCAAGTGTTTCTTTGTAAAAAGAAGGGACACATGAAGAAGGAATGCACCAAATTTCAGAAATGGCTTGCGGACAAAGGTAATCCAATCTCGTTTGTTTGTTATGAATCTAATATGGTTAATGTCAATATTAACACCTAGTGGATTGATTCTGGATCAACAATTCACATTTCAAATTCCTTGCAAGGTTTGCAAAACCTAAGGAAGCCAGTGGGAAGTGAGCAAAGCATCTTATCAGGAAACAAGATGGGCTCGCATGTGGAAGCTATAGGAACATGCTATTTAACTTTAAGTAGTGGCTTTGTTTTAGAATTAGAAAAGACATTTTATGTTCCAAGTTTTTCTAGAAACTTGATTTTAGTTTCAAGACTTGTACATTTTGGATATTCCTTCAACTTTTCAGAAATATCTTTCAGTTTATTTTATAAATCTGATTGTGTTGGGAATGGTATTTTGTCTAATGGTCTTTACTGCATTAATTTACAAAACAATGTCACTTATGATTGAACGCATGTTCACACTGGCACTAAAAGATGTGTTATTAATGAAGATTCCTCTAAATTATGGCACCGAAGATTAGGTCATATCTCCATAGAAAGAATTAAAACATTAGTAAATGAAGGGGTACTTAATACTCTAGATTTTACTGATTTTGAGACTTGTGTGGACTGCATAAAAGGAAAGAAGACCAACAAGTTAAAGAAAGGTGCCAATAGGAGTTCAGACATATTAGAGATCATGCATACTGATATATGTAGTCCAGGCATGGACTCACATGGTCAGAGATACTTCATCCCTTTTATAGATGATTACTCATGATATATGTATCTCTACATGCTTCATAAAAAGAATGAAGCATTAGATGCCTTTAAGATCTTTAAGGCTGATGTAGAGAAACAATGCGACAAGTAAATTAAGATCGTGAGATCAGATAGAGGTGGAGAATATTATGGTAGATACACAGAAGATGGACAAGCACCCGGGCCATTCGCAAAATTTCTTCAAGAGCATGGTATTGTTGCCCAATACACCATTCATGGTTCACCCAACCATAATGGTGTAGCAGAAAGAAGAAACCGAACATTATTGGACATGGTGTGGAGTATGCTTAGCAGCTCCAATCTTCCTAAATCCTTATGGACTGAAGCACTTAAGACGACAGTGTATATATTAAACCAAGTTCCAACCAAGGCTGTTCCTCAAATGCCATTTGAATTATGGAAAGGTTGGAAACCGAGTTTGCGACATATGCGTGTTTGGGGATGCCCGTTTGAAGTGAGAATATATAATCCACAAGAGAAGAAGCTGGACCCAAGGACCATTAGTGGGTATTTCATTGGATATACTGAAAGGTCTAAAGGTTATATATTTTATTGTCCATCTCATAACACTAAGATTGTGGAATCAGATTGGAATTACTTCTGCACATGAGCTGCTCTATTGTGCGCGCCGCCTGATCGCGCCCCTAGAGATCGGCCTCAACCAGCAACACAGCGGCCTGGGCCTTGGCCCCAGCCATGGCCCCCCCAGATCCGCCTCAGGAGGACCTCGATCCTCAAAAAGCCTTCTCAGAACTGGTGAAATCTCTCCCTCCCCAACGCCCCAGACCTGCAATCTCAAAATTTGTCAAGAAGCTTGATGTTCTTCAGGAAGTCCAGCTGCCTCCAACCCTACCTCGCATGGCAGCGCTATCCCTCGCCGAGAAAGGGCTAATAGGGCAATTTACAGGCCTTTGGCCATCGCCAAGAACAGTTCAAAGATGGGTCGAACGAAACTGGTCAGACAAGATCCAAGGGAAAATATCCATCAGGTTCTGCGGAAAAGGGTATTACACTTTCCACTTCAAATCCAAAGAGGACAAGGATTTGATCTTCAGGAACGGGCCGTACTTCATGGATTCCAGGGGTCTCTACCTCAATAAATGGACCCCGGACTTCGATCCGGAACTGGATATCCCTAGTGCCGTACCAGTTTGGGTCCGTCTCCCTCATCTCCCTCTTCACTGCTGGGGAGACGAGTCTGTTCGGGCCATAGGAAACGCTGTTGGCAAATACATTGATCGTAGCGAGCCCAAGGACAACATGCAAGCCTGCGCAAGGATCTGTGTCGAAGTGGATCTAGGCAGAGGACTGCCTGAAGCGATAAAGTTGAAAGTGGATGACTGGAGCCATATCCAGCAACTGGATTATGAACAGATACCATTTAAATGCAAGGTATGTCACGAATACGGACACTTTGCTAACAGATGCACTAAAATTGTTAATGCAGAGAATGATGAGCAAGACGGTCATTGGGAAACAGTCAAAAAGAAGAAATCAGCTCCCCCTCCCAAGCCTTCCATGGATTCTGAAAACCCTGGACCCCCCAATCTACGACCCTCCTCTTCCTCTCCCTCCCCTTCCGCCTCTCTCCCCCCTGATCCGCCCCTCCCTTCCTCCTCCAACCCCTTCCTAATCCTCTCCACGGTCGATTTTTCCCCTGAAAATCCATCATCTGAGCCCCCAGACTTCCATATACCCCAAACCATCTCTTCTCAGACCCCCCTTGAGCCCCTTTCTTCAAGGATTACCAGAAGCTCTTCAAAAGATCATGGGGCAACCAGCGATACATATAAAAAACCGGGACCTGGAAGAAAATCAGCTAAGCAACACAGGGATGAGAATGCCCAGAAGGACATAGCCATGGGCACGCAAACTCCAATAGAGTCCTTCATCCTTGGGCACCAAGAGAAAGAAACAAGCGGCAAAGACCAAGAGAGGCGAGCACCTCTCCGCATGCCCAATGCATCATGATGAAAATTCTTTCTTGGAACAGTAGGGGTTTAGGGCACCCCTCTAAAATAGCTGCCCTCAGAGATCTAATCCACAATGAAAAGCCAGAAATCATGTTGATACAGGAGACAAAACAAGATCAGCACGAAATGAGGAAAATTATAGACCAGCAGAAACAGTATTCAGGAAGCATTAGTGAATCTAGAGGAGCCTCCAGAGGAATTGTCACCATTTGGGACAATAACAAATGGATCTGCACTTCAACAAACCCCCACCAGAACTGGATCAGAACCACTCTTGACAGCATCACAGGCAATCAAACAGTAATTATATATAATGTTTATGTTCCCAACCATTACAGAGAAAAGGAAATCTGCTGGGATGACTTGAAGACAAGCATTGATGGGGAACGAAATACAAATATTATAGTCGCAGGTGACTTCAACCTGATTTTACATGCCAATGAAAAAAGGGGAGGAACTTTCGCTCCAGATCCCTTCAGAGGCCAACTGGAGAACATCATTCAGGAGCACGAATTAGTTGATGTTATCCCCAAAAATAGCAGATATACCTGGAGTAATCGGAGGATTGGCATCGGCAACATAATGGAAAGACTAGATAGATTTCTAGTCAATATCTCGTTCCTCTCTTCCTTCTCTGTAGGATATGCCAACATCCTCAATACCTCTGCCTCTAACCACTACCCCATCACTCTGACTCTGGAAACTCACTATCCCCTTGGCCCTATTCCTTTTAAATATAGTCCTCTTTGGAATCGGATTCCTACAGCCAGAGAAATTGTTCAGAAGACCTGGAGCCAGCATGTGGAAGGTTCACCATGCTTTATTTGGGAAACTAAATTAAAAATAACCAAGAAGGTACTAAAAGATTGGGCCAAAGATAGTTATCAGGAGCCAGAGGAGATCAAAAAGAAAGTCAAAAGCGAACTAGAAGATGTGCAGTCAAGGATTGAAGAGCATGGATTATCGCAGCAAAATAAAGAGCAAGAAAATGCATTATACGCACAGCTGAGCCACATTAATAGGGAGGAAGAAACCAAGTGGCGTTTAAAATCTAGACAATTATGGCTTCAAGGGGGGGACAAAAATACAACCTACTTCCACAAACAGGCCATTGTTCGAAAGATCAGGAACAATGTAAACACAATCTTGGACAACGAAGGAAATCGGCACAACACTCAAGAAACCATAAGGAATGCTGCCTCCAAGCACTACAGGGACCTCTTAACTGAAACCAAAGGGGCAGAATATTACTCCAACTTGCTCCAGCATCTGCCCAAAGGAGTCACTAAGGAGATGAACGACAACCTTAGCAAAGAAATTGAAGAAGAGGAAATTAAGAGAGCAATCTGGAGCTTGCATCCTGATAAGGCGCCAGGGCCTGACGGATTCCCCATCTGCTTCTTCAGGGAGTTTTGGACTCTGATAAAAAATGACCTGACAAAGATGATTCGATGGGTGCAAAGAAAAGGGAAATTAGGAGGATACACCAATTCCACCTTTCTTGCCCTCATACCCAAGGAAAATCAGCCCTCTTCTTTTTCCAGATTCCGACCCATTTCCCTCTGCAATTCTTCCTACAAAATTCTAACCAAAATTTTAGCTACCAGACTCAAACCCCTTCTCCCCTCCTTGATATCTGAAAATCAAGGAGGTTTCCTGCCCAACAGGCACATCACCGATTCCATCCTTCTTGTCCAAGAAGCCATCCACTCGAGTTTATCCAGGAAAGACAAAGGATTTGTCCTAAAGCTCGATCTGGCGAATGCCTTCGATAGAGTAAGGCACTCCTTCCTTATTGCTGTCCTTAAAAAGATGGGCTTCGAGACCCCCTTCATTAACATTATTGTTGCTTGTATCTTTGGGCCCTGGGTCTCCCCCCTGATCAACGGTAGGCCAGGTGAAGCATTCCAATCCTCCCGGGGTCTCAGACAGGGCTGTCCCCTCTCTCCCTACCTCTTCATCCTCATGGCAGAATCCTTCAGTCAAGATTTGGACTACAATCGGAGAGTGGGTCTGATAACCGGTATCAAATTTGGGAATGGAGCAAAAAATATTAATCACTCACAGTTTGCTGATGATACCCTATTAATTGGGGGAGCCTCCACCACAATAGCAAGGCGATTCAAGAAACTTCTCGACCAATTTATGGGGTACTCCGGAGGTTTGGTCAATCAGCTCAAAAGCTGTATTTACGGATGGAACACCTCAAATCAGGTTATCCATAGTATTGCAAACATATTTGGTGTCACTTGCAATCTGGAATGGACCCACTTTTCCTATCTGGGCATGCCAGTGAGCTTGGGCCCTCTGAAGGCTGAAAATTGGAACGGAATCATTGACAAGGTAAAGAGGAAAGTGCAGCAATGGGGAACACTGTGGCTCAACCCAGCAGGCAGACTCATTCTCCTTAAATCAGGTATCACTTCCCTTCCCCTTTATCGCTTTTCTTTATATCAAGCTCCTGCCATCTTTCACCATAAATTGGAAGTTGCTCTTCGCCACTTCCTTTGGCAAGGGGGGAAGAATGATAAAAGCAAGTTTAATTTAGTCAGCTGGAAGCATGTCATCCAAACCCAAGATAGAGGAGGTCTTGGTATTAGATCACCAAAGCTCCTAAATCTGGCCTTTGGTGCGAAAATTGTATGGAGGTTAATAACAGGACCCTCATTGTGGTGGAAAAAGGTGTTGGAGATCAAATATCTAAACTTCCCCAGGCAGCAGCTCCTGGACTCCAATATCCCCAACAGAGATTCCACTAAAATCTGGAGGTTATGCAAGAATGCCCTTCCTCTCATGGTCCAAAATACTTCGAAAGTTCCATGGGGGAGCCAGCATCAATTTTGGAACTGACAAAATCTTGGGCCAACAACCCTTGATTATGCATAAAGAGGCCATTCCCGTCATCAAATTTCTCAACAATAGAGGTATCCATCATTTGGCTCAAATTTCCAGTTGGGACCCTCACTCCCATATCTGGACTAGTTGGTCCTTCCCTGAAATCCCCAATGCATTGGAACCTAGTCTCAGCTACCTGAAGACGCTCCTCCACAGTAAGGCTCCCATCAAGGAAGATGAAACAGATGGTTTTCGCTGGGACACAACAGGAACAAACTATACAGTCAAAGCAGGCCATCAACATCTTTGCAACAACACCTTTCAGATGAGTTTGTGGAACCATTGGAAAATTGTTTGGCGAACAGAGGCTCCCCCAAAAATAAAATATTTTATATGGCTTTTGCTGAAAGGCAAAATCTTAACAGCAGAGAACCTAAAAAGAAGAGGCATTAACGGCCCATCCAGATGCCCCAACTGTTGCAAGGCCGAAGAAACGATGCATCATTTATTCATAGAATGCCCCTTTGCTGTTGAATGTTGGGAAAAGATGTCCTCCATAGGTAATATAAACTGGGAACCTCAGCATACCATAGCTGAGACAATCTACAAATGGAGAAAATGTTGCCCCTGGAAAGAAAAAAGAAGCAACTTGGTTAAGAGAGTTTGGAACACTCTCCCCCACACCTTGCTATGGTGAATCTGGCTAGCTAGAAATCAGAAAATTTTCCAAGACAAGAGCTCAACTACACGAATAATCTGCAGCAAAACCAAAATCCTTGCTCTGGAAACTATCTCAGTCAACACCACTGGAAAGATTGATGCAACAAAATATAGTGTGGAGGAGCGAGATTTCATAAGTTACATTCTGGAAAAAAATCACAATGTTCAGGAAGGTAGCAGGAGGGAGGCATAGAGCAAAGTAGAAGCTAGCTCATGGAAAGTTAGATTAAAAGAGGTGGAGTTCGCCAATTGGATAGAAAACTGCAACTGCTTCTATCTGTTCTTCGATGGGGCATCTAAATCAAATCCTGGTACAGCTGGAGCAGGGGGGCTGATTATTAGCGCCAATGGGGAGTGCATCCTCCATTATGAGTGGGGCCTAGGGAAGCTTTTGAATAATAGAGCTGAAGCACTAGCTCTGTTCCAGGGTCTAACTCAGTTAGGAATACTGGGAATAACAAAGGAAAAGGTATTCGGGGACTCCTCTGTTGTCATCCGCTTAATGGTCTATCAGCAGAGCTCTCCCAACACTCTTCTTCAGCAAATAAACAGACGCAATCAAATTCTGCACCAGGGAATGGATGGCATTCAATACTACCATATTCTTCGTAATCTTAACAAGAGGGATGATGACCGCGCCAATAGTGCATGTGGAAGGCCAGTTGGAATCCTAAACTGTAACTCCAAGGAGACTTACCAACCTTTGCCATGACCCCAAGTAATCTCATTAGCGTTAAGCCCAAAAGCAATGATAGAATTGATGTGAATCATGTTCCTCGGGCCATCTACAGGATTGCTTACTGCAGCAGGATATTGAAAAGATATGAAATCTACAAAGCACTCATTAACCTTGGCAACAACATCAACTCCGTCGGCAGACGTCTTCTCAGATCCGATTCATGGATCCTCCAGGATATTTCTCAGGTACTCCAGCAGGTTCCCCTCATTTATCTCGTGACTAGCCGGCCGCTTTCCCGTCCCACCCCTCTTCATCTTCCTCTTATATTCCTTCCCCTTCCTTCTTTCATCAGCGCCAAGTATCCTCTTTGTCGCTTGATCTCTGTCATTGCCTACAAGCGATTTTTCTCTCAGGCGATTTGCCTCAGAGATAGCCTCTGCCCTTTGTATAGTGATACGATCCTCTGGACAACCCTTATTTGTTCTATCCTTCGCACCTCCAGACGGTTTCAAGCCTTCAAGAGCCCATCTCCCATCTCCTCCGTCCCTTGTGCTGTGAGTTTTACTCCAATCTTCGTGCGCACCCGCTTCTCACCTCTTAACCCCCCTACAGCAAATATGGCACGCAATGAGGACTGTTTGCATTGTGCAGATCTGCAAGTTGAGTTAGAAGAAGTCAGGGCTCAGCAGCGCATCTTGGAGAATCAACAGAGGATCTTGGAGACGAGAATTGAAGACCAGAATCGCATCATCAATGATAAATACCGAGTTGAAATTGACCTCTTTCTGCATAGGGTCGCTTCTCTCCATGAACAATTCAGCCACTTGTCAAACCGATGCAGTCATGCGGAAGAATCGATTTCGATCCTGCAGTATATGATGGAAAAGTGAAACCAGGCAGCCCCTAGTTCCTCAAGTGCCAAGCAGGCAGAACCAGAGCAAAATCCGGAGGAATCCACCGCAAGGCAAATTAGTCACATAGAAATAGATTAAAAAATGTTCTGCAAATGTCAACTTTTGTTGTTCCAATATGTAAGAATTTATAGCAGCTCAGGTAATTTTAGAAGTAGAACAAGCAGGAAAAGGATCAAGGAGAGATCTCTATTTTGTAACTCCTTTGATCCAAGCTGCCAGTGGCATCTAATGTACCTCAGGAGCTCTGACTCCTCTCTCTTTTTTCAGCCATTAATATAGCAACCGACTTTGTTAAAAAAAAAGATTGTGGAATCAAGAAATGCAAAGTTTCTTGAAAATGACTTGATCAGTGGGAGCGATCAAACCAGGAACATAGTTTTTGAGAAGGATCATTTAGAATCTCAACCTTCCACCTCAAGGGATAGATTGATTATTGTTCACAACACCCCTCAAGTACAAACTGGTGTTGAACAACCGATTGTTGAAGTTCCACAAGCTGCTAATGACATTCCAGTAGATTACGTAGTTCAAGAGTTGCCAAGAAGTTTTGAACAATGAGTTGAACCACAAACTTCTCAGGAAGATGAGGTACAACATTAAGAAGATCTATTAGACTAAAGAGATCAACAATTCCTAATGATTATGTTGTGTATCTGCAAGAATCTGACTACAACATTGGAGCCAAAAATGATCCCGAGTCCTTTTCACAAGCCATGAGTTGCAAAGAATCAGAATTATGGTACGATGCCATGAAGGAAGAGATGAATTCTATAAAGAGTAACGAAGTCTGGGATCTTGTTGAGTTGCCTAATGGAGCAAAAGCCATTGGATGTAAATGGGTCTTTAAGACAAAGAAAAACTCATTGGGCAACATTGAGAGAAATAAGGCAAGACTTGTTGCTAAGGGATTCACTTAGAAAGAAGGAATCGACTACATGGAGACTTTCTCTCTTGTATCTAAGAAATATTCCTTGCGCATTATTATGGCATTAGTAGCCCATTTTGACTTGGAGTTGCAACAAATGGATGTGAAAACGGAATTTATCAATGGAGATCTAGAGGAGGAGGTTTACATGAAACAACCTGAAGGATTCCCCTTTAGAGATGGTGAGCAATTGGTTTGCAAGCTCAAGAAATCCTTATACGGTTTAAAACAAGCATCCTGCCAATGGTATTTGAAATTCCATAATGTAATTTCTTCATTCGGTTTTGTAGAAAACATTATGGATCAATGTATATACCTGAAATTCAGTGGGAGTAAAATCTGTTTTCTTGTTTTATATGTGGATGACATTTTGCTGCCAACCAATGATAAGGGTTTGCTGCATGAGGTGAAACAATTCCTCTCTAAAAATTTCGATATGAAGGATATGGGTGAGGCATATTATGTCATTGGCATTAAGATCCATAGAGACAGATTTCGAGGCATCTTGGGTCTGTCTCAGGAAACCTATATTAATAAAAATTTAGAGAGATTTCGGATGAAGGATTGTTCAACAAGTGTCACTCCCATTGTGAAGGGCGATAGGTTCAATTTGAACCAATTCCCAAAGAACGAATTTGAAAGGGAACAAATGAAGAACATTCGATATGCTTATGCTATCGAAAGCCTAATGTATACTCAGGTCTGCACAAGACCTGACATTGCATTTGTTGTGGGAATGTTGGGACGATGGTTTAGACCACTAGAGAGCTGCAAAGAAAGTAATAAGGTACCTTCAAGGAACCAAAAACTACATGCTTATGTATAAACGGACGGACAATTTGGAAGTAATTGGCTACTCAGATTCTGACTTTGCTGGATGTGTTGATTCACGCAAATCAACATCAGGATACATTTTTATGATGGCCGGTGGAGCTGTATCATGGAGGAGTGCCAAGCAAACCCTGATTGCCACTTCCACTATGGAAGCTAAGTTCTTCTCCTGTTTTGAGGCTACTTTACATGGTGTATGGCTTAAGAGTTTCATTTATGGGCTTAGAATTATGGATTCTCTCTAAGGCATTAAGAATGTATTGCGACAATTCAGCTGTTGTTTTTATGGCTAAAAACAACAAAAGTGGGAGTCGAAATAAACACATCGACATTAAGTATTTAATTATAAGGGAACGTGTTAAAGAAAAGAAAATGGTCATTGAGCACATTAGCACTGGGTTAATGATCGCTGATCCTTTGACCAGGGGCATGCCACCGTTTAAATTCAAGGATCATGTAATAAATATGGGACTTGGTTCCATTATGTAGTTTCTCATTGTATGGACAATGTTATTTTAATGAAATTCTTAATTATTGTGATGTTTTCCTCATATTTATGTGCACCTTAATTTGATTTGAGAGAATTCATTTGTGTAGGACCAAGAATAAACATAAGGTTTATTCATTAAGAAATTGTTGTCACATAAATTTTAATAGAAATAAATACATAGTAATACATGGAAGATAATACTCGTCATTAGAGGACTTATCGCCATGATTCATGTATCTATTACTTAATACAGATTATCAATGGGTTTTAAGATGAGACATTAGATTGGAAGTATGGACCAAGTGGGAGAATGTTAAGCTCCCTTTACGGCTTCCAACGGTCGCTGATAATTTGGAAACAATCTGCCAGTTATTTCCTTCAATTACGGAAACCAACTACAGTTATTTCCTTCAATTACGGAATCAAATTGTAGTTATTTCCTTCAATTACGGAATCCAACTATAGTTAATTAATTTCTTGTTGGGAGCTCCTGGAGTGGTCCATTACTCCTTCTGCAGTTCTCTACCATGTTCTGTGGAACACTTGACACATAGCCAACAGAAGCTTGATGGAAGCTTGACTATAAATACTTTTGTTTGGTCCCCAAGCTCACAACTCAATCCCCTTCAGCTTTACACCATCAAAATCAGAGTGTGTAGAGCTTGGAAGTGCCACACAAATGAGAGATATTGGCTTGCTTATAGTTTGTTTTCCAGACACTGCTTTCGCTAATCGCTCCCAGTCGAGCATCAAGTTAGTGGCTCTCAATCAAGTTGTTGGTTAAAGCCAGCTATAATTTCATCTTGATTTTCTCGTAGTCAAATGAATAATGGAATACGGGTTGTTGAAGGAGCGAACCACAGCTACAAAGCATCTTTAGTTGTGGGCAGAGATACACGTGAAGCTAAAGAGCATACTGAGTTTAGAAGCGCTACCAAGCATGGAATCAGTCATGTTTTTGTAGAAGGGATTTATTTTAATCAGAGTTTTATGTGCATGATTTTCCTTCCAATCATTCCTCTTGCTCCAAATTTTGACGGAGTTCATTAGCAGTTGGGTGCTCGTCTTCTTCTTAAAAGTTGCATGAATTCCGACCTAGACTTTGTTGCGAATATCCACAAGATCACTATAGCACAAACTGCAGGAGGCAAGAAGGATTCTATAGCTTGTGGTAGTTGGTGGTGGTGTTTTCTCACCAGCAATATTAAGGGAGGAGTGTGAGTAGCATCAATGGTTGGAGGTACGATTTCTTGGGAATTCAAGTTTACGATTCTTTTAAGTGTTTATTCCACATTTTAGAATCGTTATTATACTATCAACTTCACTACAAGACAGAATTGACACCAATTAGCTGAACATGAAGATAGTTTTCCCATCCATCCATCCTAGTATGTAAGTGCTCTCCAGCCCAGTATGTAAGACAGTATGTAAGAGATGATGTCCTGCCTTGTTATTTTATGTAAACATTTTGACTAAAATAAAATAAAAATAATTTTAAGTTTTTTGTTTATCAATTTTTTGTTCGGTAGTTAAGTTAAATTTGAAATAAAAATAAAAATAATTCTATGTCAAAATAAAAATTCTAAGTTATTGTTTGTTTTAATTATTTTTTTTAGGTAGTTACCCTGAATTATCTTTACTCCAAATCTACTAAGCGCTAAGAGGGATCAATTCTCTTGAGATGCTAATATATTAAAATGCAGAAAGATTTCATCCATCTTGATCCGGATAAGATGGATCTAAACTAAAAATCAATTATAAAAAAATAATTAATTGTAATTATAATTGCTAATTCATAACAGATAAAAAAAATTAATATATATATATGATTTTTTCCTTTTTCTTATTTATTAAGTTATAGTTTTATTTATCTTTATCTTCCATTTTATTAAAATCCACGTTGTTTTTTAAAATGTAATGATCTTTACAAAACTTTTATATACATGTATATTCTTTCATAGATTTTATGTTTTTCATTATTATTTCATTCATTAGATTTCTTTATTTATTTTTATAATTATATAGTTTTTAAATATTAATTTTGTCTTTTTATTATTTTAATTTAACAATTTTCTTATTTTGTTTGTTTTTTATTCTTATTAATTGTTTTACTTATATATATATATATAATTTTAGAGAATTGTTTTTAATATCTTATAAATACTTAGACTTTTGTGATCCATATTAATAATATCAAAATCTTTAGGAAAAAATCACATAGGAGTAATAGATCTAGCCAATGAAATAAATAGATGAAGAGAGCAACTAACTAGATGTTAGAAAAAACAGCTAATTTGACTAAAAATAATAATAATTATTATTATTTTTATTTTTTTTTAGATTTTTACCGAGATTAAAAATAATTTTAATTATTATAAATCAATTTAAGTTATAATGCCATAATAATAATTAGAATTAAAAAAAATGAATAAATAAAAAATTATATATATATAATAATATTTTGGAAAGTTTGAATTCTAATTAACTTCAAATTAAATAATATTTATATTATAATGAAAATTAATATTACTATGGAGGTACTATTAAGGATTGGTATTTTAATAAATAAATAAACCGAGCGGCTAAGATGTTAAAAACTTAATGAAGCGATTAAATCTATAAGGAAGGGCCCCCCTGCGCCCCATAGTCAATACAATAGGAGGGCTGACTTATCTTCTCGCTAAATATCTTGCTAATAAGCTTAAGCCTCTTGTTGGTTGGAACGAGTCCTTCGTTAAAGATTCGCCCTTATTTGTTAATGAATTAAAGGGTATTAGAATTGATCCAAGTGATATGTTGGTTAGTTTTGATGTGGTCTCATTATTCACTAATATCCCTATTAATGAGGCCATTGATGTTATTAATCATATTACGGATCCTGATACTACTTTTTTAGTCAAGATTTTCCTTACCTCTACTTTCTTTAGTTTTGAGGGCGAATTTTATGAGCAAACCTGTGGTGTTGCTATGGGTTCACCCCTTTCCCCTGTGGTTGCCAATCTCTTTATGGAATTCTTTGAATCTAAAGCCTTGTCATCGACGCTTTTCCAACCCAAGTTGTGGAAAAGGTTTGTGGATGACACTTGTACCGTCTGGTCTCATGGAAAAGAGAAGTTGGAGTTGTTTTTCCATCATCTTAACAATCAGTCGGATTCCATAAAGTTCACCATGGAAATTGAGGTTGATGGCAGCCTTCCTTTCCTTGACGTTCTCATTTCAAAAAAGGATGATGGTTCTTTCTCTCACCAGGTTTTTTGGAAGAAAACTCACATAGAGAAATATCTTCATGTGAATTCCCATCATTTCCCGGCTCAGAAACTAGGTGTTCCCAAGACCTTAGCAACTCTGGCGTTGCGAGTTTCTGATGAAAATCACATTGATGATGAAAAGGCCTACCTCCTTAGGGTCTTTAATAAGAAAGGTTATAGCAAGTCCTAGGGTCTAAGAGCTTTCCTTAATGCAGAAAGAGGTCCTAAGAAGAGGATCGATCCCAAGGATCGAGCTTATGGGGCTCATCTTCCTTTTATTAAAGGGACCACAGACAAAATCGCAAGGATCCTGAAAAAGCATAATATTCCTTCTTCCTTTAGACCCCTTCGCACTATTCAAAGTTCTCTTCATTTGGTCAAGGACCCTGTTAACCCCAAGGATGTGAAAGGGGTTTATATTATTCCTTGTTCCCATGGGACTCCTTATATTGGTGAGACTGGTTGATCAATAAATCAGAGGATCTGTGAACATGCTGCAGACATCAAACATGGGAGGTCTCGCTCCTCCGCTTTGGCAGAACATGCAGAAAAGACCAATCATCACATATGTATAGAAGAGGCTAGAGTCATAGCGAGGGTTGACCATTTTCATCATCGTAAATTTAGAGAGGCCTTAGAAATTGAAAAAATGCATGTTAATCTAAACAGAGATGATGGTTGGAGCATCAGCAGGTGTTGGATCCCTGCCCTGAATTCCTAAAGTTTTTCCGTTTTTTTTTTAATCGCTTCATTAAGTTTTTAACATCTTAGCCACTCCATTTATTTAGTTATTAAAATACGAATCCCTAATAGTACCTCCATAGTAATATTAATTTTTATTATAATATAAATATTATTTAATTTGAAGTTAATTAGAATTCAAACTTTCCAAATTATATATATATATATATATATATATATATATATATATATATATATATATATATTATTTTTTATTTTATTTTTTGAATTCTAATTATTATTATAGCATTATAACTTAAATTGATTTATAATAATTAAAATTCTTTTTAATCTCGGTAAAAACCTAATAATAATAATAATAATAATAATAATAATGTTTTTAGTCAAATTAGTTGTTTTTCCTAACGGCTAGTTATTTCATCAATTTATTTCATTGCCTGGATCTGATTCATCATCTTGTCCTAAAGATGAACCACATTGGTTGGTTTGTTCCTATGTGA
This sequence comes from Pinus tabuliformis, assembly GCA_031772625.1. NCBI lineage: Eukaryota > Viridiplantae > Streptophyta > Pinopsida > Pinales > Pinaceae > Pinus > Pinus tabuliformis. The sequence continues at coordinate 151,084,609 of CM062811.1, read as the reverse complement.
TTGTTTTCCCAAAGATTTTGTTATTATCTTATAAATAGTTGAATTTAAGCTTCTGTGATCCATATCAAGTGTTTTGAGAATATTTTTCAGCCTAAATCACATTTGAATGCATATGTCCACGTGTTTCGAACCAACGAGTGTGGTTCATCATCAGGACAAGTTGAAGAATTAGATCAGGCTGCATGTTAAATAGACATAGTAGAACATCCAATGGCTATATTTGACCACACAACGACTATATTGAACTGGTCAGCTAGATTGAGTGTGCTATATTTGACTAGACAACGGCTATATTGAACTGGTCAGCTAGATTGAGCGTGGTTCATCATCAGAACAAGTTGAAGAATCAGATTAGGTTGCATGTTAAATAGACAGAACAGAACATCCAACGACTATATTTGACCAGGCAACGAGTATATTGAACTGGTCAGCTAGATTGTCTAACGACTATATTTGATTGGGAAACGGCTAACCGCACTGGACCAAGGGATAGGGACAGGAGAACATAATTGGTTAAATAGTTAGTAAGACAGTTATACGCCTATTACCATATTTAAATAAAAATTAATCAATAGGAATTAATTAGTTCATGAAATGACCTATATTTAAGTAATATAAATAAATATTTAGTTAGTTAATTGAAAGTTAGTTTAATATCAAATATAAACTAGGTAATGTATTTAATCAATATGAATCAAAAGTATTAATATTAAATATATAAATAAATTATATAATTAAAGTTACATAATTAAATAATTAGTAAATTAATAGTAAATTAGTTTTACTTTTATTAAATTAAAAGGGGCTAATATTAAATTTACATATAATTAAATAGTTAATGGAAAGTTAATTTAATATCTATATAAATAAAGTAATGTATTCAATTAATATGAATCAAAAAGGTTGACATTAAATTTATATAAGAGTTATATAATTAAATATTTAATATTATATTAAAATTATATAATTAAATATTTAATTAAATAATTGTGAGTGAGTATTATTATAATTATTACCATAACAATTAATTTTTGTTAAATATATTAATCGATCTTATTAATAAAATTATTAAAATAAATATAAACTTAAGCTTTATCTAATTAAATATATTAATAAAATATAATAAGAATAATTCCTTAAAAAATAACTTATTAAAATAGATTAAATTTTTTAACTTATTAAAATAGATTAATAATTTAGTTCAACAACCTTTATATATTTTCAATTTGATCTCTTTCCTTTTTATTCTTTCTATTTATTGATTAGTACATAAAATTGCAAAATATATTTGTGACTATTAACTTTTGGCTATATTCGTTAATTTCTAAATTATAAGAGTTCTTTTTTATGGATATTTTTCGTTTTTCTATTTTGTATTTTTTTTAACATTTTTCTTGTTTGATTTGAAGTAATTTGATTTTAAGTTATTTTTAACATTTTATTTGAAATTTATTTTATTTTTTCCTGTTTTTATTATTTTTATTGAAATATTTTTTTTTTCCCTTTGTTGTATTTTAATATTTTTTAGATTTTTTTTTTTAATTTTTTTTTTTTTTATATTTTATTATTTATTTTCATGTTCATGGTAAATTGATTGTTGCATTTCTATTATATTTATTTGGTTCACTTGATCAAACTATTTATCTTTGTTCTAATGATGAACCACTAGGAATTGGTTTGAAACCCAGTAGTCTAAAAACTACTATGTATGTGTATTTATCCAGAAGTGACTTTATATAAATCATTAATCGCATTCTAAAATACTAATTTTATTATTTTATTTTATTTTATTTTTATTTTTGTGTAATTTAATGAAAATGTTTTAATTAATTATTATAATTAATAAGTACAATAATTCTAATTATTGTAATTAATAATTACAATAATTCTAATTATTATAATTATTAATTAAAACATTTTTAAATTTTATTTTTCATTTTAGATAATTTGACAAGTCAAAATGTTTAACATGACATGATAGGATATTACAGCTTATCTTCTATATTGGGCTAGATAGTGCCTCTTAGCACAATAACTAAAGTTTGTACAATAAGAGTGGGATCATTGTTTTTTAAAATGCTTTTAATTAAAACTAACCATATATCTATATTTACTTATAGTTTTATTAGACTCCACATTATTTTTTTATTAAGAATATATTTTATTGTTATATTTTAAGTGACACATATCAGCTTGAGGTTGAACATAAGCAAAATCATAAACCACCTACATAATGAGTTGTAGAATACACTTCTTGAGGCAATTATATATTTATTTTATTTTAAATTTAATAAAAAATTATTTAAATTATAAATATCAAATGTGCCATTTATATAATTTAAATATTTAGAAAAATATTAAAACATTAAATCTATTTACATATTTAAAAATAAAATTTTAAAAACAAAAAATTATAATTTCATTAGAAAAACTTGATGTATATTTAGTGTGTATATCACTAACAGATCTACATATTTGGCTCTCGTTAGGCATATAGGGTTGGATCCACCGCGATTTATGTTTGCCTTTATACCCTTTATCAAAGGGACCCAACCATACATGTAAATTTTTTTCGTTTTTTATTTTAGTTTTTTAATAAGGTTAATAATGAATTTAATTATAAAAATTTATTTATTCGATATTATGCAAAATATTTTAACATTTTATAGAGGAGGATATTTTTTATTTGGAAGATATGGAGTTCGAGATTAAAAAACTCACTAATGGGAGAGCTAAGGATATCGAAGGCTATCAAGTTCAAATTTTCAAAATGGAAAGATTTACCCTCATCCTTCATATACACAAACTCTTCAATTTCACAGTGAAACATGGATTCCCTAAGCCTTAGATATAAAGCCTTATTGTGCCTATCTTTAAAAGTGGGGATAAAAATGTTCCCTATAATTACAGGACCATTATATCATCCATATTTTAGCCAAAATGTATGGGCTCATTTTGGAAATGAATATTAGCCTCTAGCTTGAAAGCCACGGTAAAGGATCTAAAGGGAAAGTTGGTTTTAGGAGACATCACTCAACTAATTAACATCTTGTTACTCTTAATATCATTGCCAAGGAAAGTCGCAATAATAAAACTGATCTCTTTCATTCTTTTGTTGACTTTAGAAAATATTTCGACACAATTCCTCAGGATAAGCTTTGGCACAGACTTGAAGAGATAATGGTTCCTCTCAAGTTGAGGGTTGTTGTGACTAAGCTATATGAGAATGTTATTGCCATGCTTAAGACCACCGAGGGTTGGCTTGAAGAAATTAAATGCAATATCGGAGTTAAGCAAGGGTGTCCTATATCCCCTACCCTTTTTTGCATTTACATTGATAATCTAGAAGAGTGGTTGGAAGATACACAATTTGATGGCCCCAGGCTCGCTGGTATGGTCATTACTCTTCTCCTTTATGTTGATAATATCATTCTTCTAGCCAGAAGCCATGATGATCTTGACAAGCAGCTTAGAATCCTCTGTTATTACTACTCCAAGATGGGTATGTTTGTTAATACCAACAATACTAAAGTCATGATATTTAAATCCAAAAATATCAACTATGATAATTTCATTTATGATAATAATCACCTAGAGAAGGTTTCTTCATACAAATATTTAGGTATTAACATTCATCATAAGCTCAACTAATATTATAGCACTGAGAAAAGGATTATAAGAGGCTTGAAAGCTTATTATGAGCTTGAAAATAATTTTAAGTCGACAGATATTTAGGTATGGAGTAAAAAAAGGTTCCTCTTTGAGACTCTTGTTGATCCAAATGGAAAATGACATCAACCCATGGTACTCATCCACCCATATTATTCATCGACCCATGGAATTTACCCATGGTATTTTAAATGGTATCTGCCCGTGGTATTGTAAAATCAACCCATGGTACTCATCCACCCATATTATTCATCGACCCATGGAATTTACCCATGGTATTGTAAATGGCATCCGCCCGTGATATTGTAAAATCCACCCATGGTATTCTTTCATCCATGGAATTGACCCATGGTATTGTAACTAAAAAATACTATAAGTAACAAGTCACATTTTGTAAAAGGACAGATTGTCCGCCACAATGAAGCCTTTACAGTTTAGAGGCATGTAGCCACACATCTCTTCTCAGGGATAAGATACCATCGCCCTAGCTGGTTTATTTCCATTTCTGGTTGTAAGCATATTTTAGTATTTTCCATTAATGAAAAGAAGTATTATTTCCGCTGCATATCTGTCTCTATGGTTACCTCTGGATTTTGTTGCATTCATGTTTAAATCCAGATCAGTCGGTTTTAATAAAAAGTTTCTTTGTGGTGTTGCTTTTTGGGCATTCTCCTCTTTTTCTTCTAGCATTTCAAGTTTTCAGATCTTGGGGGTCTCTCTACCCCAAGATCCATTTCAATCTCTTAGATCTTGGGGGCCTCCTCCCAAGATCCAGATCACTTGTTACCCCTGTTATATTCTATGCATGTGAGGTTTGGGGTTGTAGTATATCTAGACAATCGTGGAGGAAGATCAAGCTTATCCAAAGCAATTTATAACTATCAACCTTAAGATTAAAGGAATTACTCCCTACCTTATCCTCTCGATTGAAGCTAGTCTTTCTGCCATTGAAAGCATGGTTATGTTTAGGTATCTGATGTATAAGAAGAAGCTTTACAACATGGAAGCCAAGAGGTTTCCCAAAATTGCTTCTAATTCTAGCCAAAACCCCCACTTCTGGCTCAAGCGAGGATGGAATAAGGATACTCATTCTTGGCTTGACCATTGGTGGATAAAGGAGGAGATCATCTTGGAGAATAAGGATAATATTAAAAATATTGTTCTTCCAAATTTAAGGATAAATTGTGGGACGATAAGGAATAAGAAGGAAAATGGAAGCTAAGTATTATAAGGAGGTAGTCAACTCAAATCTTGCTAACCATAATTATCTTTCGGTATTAATCAGTTCTAAGAAGAAAATGAATATTACAAAGATAAGGACTAATTATCACGAGCTTCGAAGTGAAATTGAGGATTTCTCAACTCCCAAAACACCTTGGAACAAAAGAGTCTATCTCCTTTGTGATACTAAGAGGGTTGAAGATGAAAAACACTTTCTCTTGGATTGCATAAATCTTACTCACATTTGTTCTCATTTCCAAAACATTTACCACACTACCAACTTTCTCAACTTGTTAAGTCACAAAAACTGTAATGATCTCGGAACGCTACTCTCCCTAATTTTTATCATATAAATAAAATATTAAAGAGTCTTAATTAATCTACTTTCTTAAAGTCTGATAGACTATATTGGTCTTAGTAGATGTTAATCATCATCATAATCATTAATTAATAGTCGATGAAATAATAGAAAAATATTTGAATATAAGGATTTACCTCAAGTGAAAAGTAAAAATAAATTAATTAAATGTATATTAATTATTAATAAAGAGTTTAATGAGATCTTATGAAAAAACAAATTAGAAATTATATTTTTTAATTTTGATGTTATTAACCCTGTTGTAGGCAAGGGATATTGTGTTGATTTTTTGGTCAAACCCATATTAGTTTGGGTTTGACAAAAAAAATTGCAAAAATTCTATAGTTGAACATTACAAATTAGAATTTATTATTTTAAAAAATATTTTATTTTATTTTATTGGTTGTTAAATTGAACATGTTTGTAATATCCCTAGCCTAGGAACTTACATTTGACATTTATAATTTAATAAGGTGAAATATTATGGTGATTAATGCATTGGAATTTATGATTATATCATTATTTACCATATTTAATGAATAAAGAAGTCGTTAAGGTTTTTGTATGGTTTGTAACTACTAATAAGTGTGTTTATAGTTATATATACACTGATATCAAAGAATAAGCAGAAGGTTACATGGTTTCAACGAAATACAAATAGTTATTTTTCCATGAGTCGTAGCATCAAGAATCAGTTAGAGTTACAGAGTTCGAGTTTGAGCATGGAGATTATGTTGGGCTTACGATGACAAGACCAACGTATGCGCGTTGTAAACCACCCATGGGTTTTCACCCTCAGTTATTCTCTGCAAGGAAGGTGTAGATGTTGTGAAGGTGGCTCCATGATTGGCATTGTTGTTTAGCAACACTGATTTTATAGATACTATGCTCAAGAGATAAGTACTTTTATCATTATTTCTGAAGGTAGAATTTGCATACGAAATCTTTTAGATTAAAAGAAGAGAAAGTGACTTTGCTTGTATTTTAAAACTATATATAATATTGCATATGCATACTCTAAAATTATGTGCATACAGGGAAATCATGCTAGTTTTCTTATTAAAGAAAATATTTTATTGCATGTATATAAAGTTTATATATCTGCAACAGTAAATAATAAGTAACCTTGTTTGTCGTTATCTATATATATATATATATATATATATATATGAGGGGAAAAATGGCGCACGCAGCTAGGGTTTGTCAATTTTCAGAAGCCGAGCCGGCTGCCGCCACACTGGTTGATCTCGATGCTGCAACACTAGGCAACCTTGACTATGGCCAAGGGCCGATCCTGCTGATCTTGGTGGATGGGTTTGGCTCGCTACTCCGGTCCTCCGTCTGGAAACGACTAAAAGGCTTTGAACCCCCAATAGAGACCAAGAACGACGGGGGGCCTAAAGATTCGATCGTCCTTCTGTATAAGGTCCGCCCTACACCAGGGGAAGTCCTACAGAGCTCATACAGGTTGCTGTGTGCTAACTCTTGTGCTGGGGTTTTCTCAATAGAGTCAGCCAAAGTCGCTCTCTAGGCCACAGATCTAGGAAACAATGGAGCACTCAGAACAACAGTAGTTGTGCAAGACAATGTAGGAAAGCAGGAACATGTTTGATGGCACCGTGAACCAGGGCATGAAACCCCTGAGGCAGAGCAACCTCCACATTAGCCACGGATGACTTCCCCCTACCTGAACCGCGATGCTCCTTATAGATCAGGCCATGGGAAATTCGATGTGGGCAGCCAGATGGCAGCTAGGCTCATACGCTAGCCAGATCTGGCTGTATGCAAACCTTTCTCCCCTGCTTACCTCTGACCAGCAGACCATGTGACAAAATGAAATGGGAAACCCACTACAAGTGTCACGACAACACAGGAGAATTTATGGGGCATCCGTCTAGGTGCTCCTTACACATACCTACCACCCCACTGAGAACAAGATTGGGCAAAGAAAGAACTAGATAGGGCATCGATATGCTTAGTTCCATTAGATCTGAGCACTTGGGCAACAGATCGAGCCCCTTGTTAGACAGATACACACTCTACTGAGGCAGATATGATACAAGTATTCATTAAAATGCTGGAAGGCAGATATATTTGTTGGAGGATCTGGAAGGGGAGGAGGATTCAGGAGTTAAGGTACAAAATCCAGAACCACCTCAGTATACTAGCATGCAGACAAAATATGATCTACTCAGGTCTCAGTTTACAAGATAACCTCACACTTCAGGATTATGGCATTACCACAGACTCGACTATCATGATCAACCTGTGTCTGTGGGGTGGATGTGCTGGAGCCAGCTCAAAGAGCTCAGGCTCCTTTAAGGATGTAGTCAAAGGTAAGGAAAAAGCACAAACCAAACTAGCAATACTACCCAAGCTAACAGGGCTCTACATTGTAGAACAAAAACCAGAGAATCCAGCTCTCAACATCGCAATGCCAGAGGTAAATGACTTGTACACAGATCTCTATTCCAAATCAGTTATATGCATATTTAATGGGTTTTGGCCTAAATCTGATGTTTTGCACCAATGGATATATGAGGCCTGGTCACCAGATTGTGAAATATACTTATGCCCCAAAGGGTTTTTTATAGTTAGATTCAGAATAGTACAGGAAAAGGAACATATCCTCAATAAGGGACCATGGTTTTGGGGAAATGCAGGACTCTTCATGAACCCTTGGTTTCCAGAATTCGACACCAACACAATGGTGGTATCAAAGATGCCAGTTTGGGTTAGGCTGCACAACCTCCCATTACACTTCTGGCATCACAATGTTATAATAGCCATAGGGAACGTCGTGGGAAAGTTCCTAAAGATTGACGAGGATAGACTTACAAGGGATATCTTTACTTTTGCCAGGATATGCATTGAAGTAGATCTTAGCCAGGGACTACCAGACAACATGACACTGAATTTCAATAATACACATTGGACTCAACCTTTAGACTACGAAAATATAGCCTTTCGATGTCGTGTATGTCTACAAATAGGACACCTCCATAGTGCATGTCCTCAAGCAAAGAAAATTCCCAAATGGAACAAGAAGCAACAGAAAAAGTCAAAAGGATGGCAATATACAACCCCCTTGGATGAAGAAGCAGAAAAAATAGAAACAACATAATACAAAGCAGAAATGGATGATCAAAAGGTCCAGAACAACACACTAAAGGAGGAGAAAGACCCCAACAACTCTTTGCAGCAACAAGAATCTCAACCAACATGAATGGAAATAACTGGCAACAAGAAAACTCATGGATTAGAAGGATTCGATTCTAACAAAGACTCTCCCATACATACAAATGAAAATCAACTTTCCATTGTAACAACCACTCCCAACACTGGAGGCTGGCGAAAGGTGGAAAAAAAGAAAGGGAGAAAATAATAGTTTATATATATATATATATATATATATATATATATATATATATATATTATATATATATATTTATATATATATATATATATATATTGCTTCTTGTGAAAACAGGAACAAACCATATGCATATTATTTTTAGCATCTACATCATGTAATTTTGTCTTATGAATAAAATTATTATTTTTCCAAGGGTCAAAAACATTATATATGCATTTTATGTAAGAAAAGGTAGGATGCATGCTCTTTTCTTAAAAAGAGATTTCGTACTGGTGTATGAAATGATAAGAAATCCAAGTTATTTTCTTGAAAATGAATCTATATTAAAGAGGATAATTTGTGAAATATTTTCATGGGTGGCAGAAAATAAAAGAGAAAAGTTAATTAGATTATTTTTGTGTAAATCAGTTTCCATATTCATATCGCATTAGGTTATTATTGTAATTGACATTTCGAACGAGCAACAGTGGTTCATCATGAGGATGAGAAATACCTATGAAAGACTAGTCTACCACTTAGTTCAATAAATAGATGCTCGAGATGAAGAGTTGACAGTAACCTTGGAGAGTTGTAAAGTTGACGAATAATTTACTTATTAAATTAAAGATTACTTATTAAATTGGACACGTCTACGACCTAGAAAATTTTGTCTCATGCTAGGGTTCCTGCGCAAACCCTGATGCTCTATTCCTCTGTGCACTCTGTTTCGAAGCGCGATGCCTCGGGCTTCTCCTGATGATACTCTCTCCATGAATCTACCCTCCGAAGGGGTGGGCAAGGCCCCCCTCCCCCCAACGGATCCTCTTCTGACAACACTGTAAGCACAGATAGGAACGCCAGTCCTAGCTCCACCCCACTGGACGCCCATTTCATCGATCCGGCGACGGGCAAGGATGGAAACAATGTTGCAGGCTCTGTGGCCGCTAAAGACAAAGGAATAGATCAGAACGCCTCGACGTCACTGCCAAAGGCATCCTCTGGTACATGCATCCCCAAGTCTTCAGAAAGAACCAAAATAGATCTCCCTAGTCACATAATCAACAGTCAGATCCAATTTATGAGGGATCATGCCCTCATAGGCAAGTTCTTAAGACTATGGCCTACTAAAAAGGCTTTGCAAGGTTGGATCACTTCCAAACGGAAGCCCAAAGGACAAGTTACCCTGCAGCTCGGTCCCAAATGTTTCTTCACTGCTATTTTCAACTGTGTGGAAGATAGAACTCGTATCTTTGAGGGAGGCCCATACTTCTTCAACTCTGCAGGCTTGTACCTTCGGGACTGGATAGAGAGATTCAACCTAGACAAAGAAGATTTCAACTAGGCTCTAGTTTGGATTCGAATGTACTCTCTCCCCTTGGAATACTGGGACGAGGAAACCTTAAAGGACATAGGCAATGGCCTGGGGGTTTTATCAAAGTTGCTGAGGAAACTAAACACTGAAGATACACCTCCTACGCCAGGATCTGTGTCCACATGCATCTGGCCAAAGCACTCACAGACTCGTTAAGTATATTTCATGACGATTTTGAATGGGTTCAAACAATAGACTATGAGCATGTTCCTTTTCACTGCAGGAAATGCCATGAACATGGCCACCTGTTCAGGGATTTCCCACTAAATCTGAGATCCAAGGCCCCTGGCCCTAAGACTAGAAAAGATGCTGAGGGATTTACAACAGTCACCAGTAGATGAAAGAATGTCAAGAAATATCCAGTCGCCCCTAACAATCTCAAGATACCTGACATAAGGAACAAATTCGAAATCCCAACCTCTCAAAATAATTTGGAGGATCACCTTTCTAACCCTTCTACTTCAGATCCTCCTCCTACTTCTTCCCCCCCTCATCCAAAATCTTCAGCTCCACTTTCAGCCTCCGATCTCACAATCATCCCCGCCTCCGCCTCCTCTGATAACAAAGATCAAGATAAAGCCCTTCAAGCATCCAACATGGAGGTAGATGAAGCTCTAGCTCTCAGTCTCCATCAAAAGCCAAACAAGGAAGAACAGAATATACCGATTCACATGGATGAGGAACCAGAGAGTATAGATCTGGGAGATTTGGACATTCTCACCCTGGAAACAGCTTGTCGACAGAAAGAATTTAGTGCTATAACCCCCCAAAAAATTGAAAATCTTGAAGTAGTATTAGCCAGAGCACAGAAAAACAAATGTCTTGGCATTCAGGCAGGAAGTCTGTGGGATGGAAAAAAATACTGAAAGAATTGAAGAAACGCGGGCGTAAAACGGATCTGCAGAGGACCATTATTATTGGAGATATGCTGGTGGAATCTGGTAGATTCCCCAAGCTGACCAAGTTTTTCAAATCTCTTCCCCACGGTTCCTCATGAAGCTCATCTCATGGAACGTGAGAGGGCTTAATAGCCCTGCAAAACACAGAATGTTAAAAAACATGATCCAGAAAGATAAGCCTACATTAGTCTATCTACAAGAAACAAAATGCAATAGCACAACACTGGAAAAGATCCTAAATAAAGCCTGGCCTGGATGCTGTTCAATCTCAGTGGATGCCTTAGGAGCCTCAGGAGGGTTAGCTATCATCTGGAATCCTCAAGTTCTCTCTCTTCATGATTTCCACGCCTCACACTACTTTATTAAGACAAATTTCCACCTAATCGGGACCAATATCCATGGTCATCTCTCTAATGTGTATTTCCCACAAGATTCACAAAAGAAGTTAGATCTTTTGGAAACTCTCACAGCTCTCAACTCTGTCAGGAGCTTTCCCCTTTGGATTTGTGGTGGTGACTTCAACATCATCACAGCTCTGGAGGAAAAATCAAGAGGAAGATCGAAGCTGGAAGGAGACAGCATCGGCCTCAAAAACTTCATCCACAGAAATCAGTTAATGGACCTACAAACTTCCAATGGTATATATACCTGGACCAATAAAAGAAGGGGACCATAGCATATCACCTCCAGGCTAGATCGATTCCTTATGTCGGATAATGCTATTCACCTGGGTGGGGACTTTCATGCCTCTATGGGTTCTGATCATTGGCCCATAATGCTACAATTGTCGCGTCCGGGCTCTAGGTGTAATAGACCTTTTCACTTCAAATCATTTTGGCTTTCATATCCTAACTTCAAAGCAGTAGTTAATGATGCCTGGAATTCCTTCACTCCCCCTGAAGGAGCCAAGATGTTCCAGTTTCAACAAAAGTTAAAACACCTCAAAGAAGCTCTCAAATCATAGAATCGCACTCAGTTTGGCAACATTTATGACCATCAAAAAGCATTGGAGAAACAAATGAATACATTGCAACAGTGTATTATCTCTAAGGGAAGAACGAAAGACTATGTGCAACAGGAGAAGGCCCTCTTGACCAAGATTGAAGCACAAAGGCAACAAGAAGAAATCCTGTGGCATAAAAAATCTAGGGTCAGATGGCTTAAGGAAGGGGAGAAAAATACAAAAAAATTTCACAAGTCTACTATTCAAAGGAGAATGCATAATAACATCGCCTTCATTAATAATCAGCAAGGGGAGCGACTGGAGGTGCATGAAGAAGTGGAATAGGAATTCAAAGAGCACTTTTAGGACATTCTTCGGGAGCCTCCGGGTTGTAGAAATTAGGCCATACGATCAATTACGCAACATATTCCTAAACTAATTACGGTGGACCACAACAATACGCTTCTCTAGTCTATCTCTATGCAAGAAGTGGAGGATGTTATGGCCCAACTTAAGGATGGCAAAGCGCCTAGTCTCGATGGCTTCACAGCTAATTTCTTTCATGCTTTCTGGGAGCTTATCAAAACAGAAGTCTGGGAGCTAGTGGAAGAATCGCGATCGATGCATTGGATCCTTCCTTCCCTTAACACGACCTTCATAGCGCTAATACCTAAAGTGGAAGAATCCAATACACCTGATAAATATAGGCCCATTTCTCTTTGCAATGTCATATACAAACTCATATCTAAAGTACCGGCGAACAGGCTCAAACCTCTTCTCCCTCTCCTCATTTTGCCAGAGCAGACATGATATGTAGAAGGGTGCCAGATTATGGATGGTATTATTCTCTCAAATGAAGTGATCCACTCACTCAAGATACTAACAAAGCCAGGTATGATTCTCAAGTTAGATCTTTCTAAAGCTTTTGATAAACTCAGCTGGACTTATATTAATCAAATGTTATTAGCATTTGGCTTCAGTGCTACTTTGACTCGTTGGATTATGAATCTTATCTCCTCCCCCTATTTCTCCATCCTTCTTAATGGTTCTCCTTCCGCGCCCTTTCGTCCTTCCCGAGGTATTCGACAAGGTGACCCTCTTTCCCCTTTCCTCTTTGTTCGCATGGCCGAAGGCCTAAGTCGCCTTCTTCATTCTGCCATCTCTTCGCACACCTTAAAGGGAATTTCTCTTCATGGACTACCCCCCATCTCCCACCAACAGTTTGTCGATGACAATATGCTTTTTGGCCATCCGTCAGCTCAAGAGGCCTCTGCCTTCAAGTCCCTGCTCAATCTCTTCTCAGAAGCTTCTGGCACCACCATCAATGCTTCCAAATCCCAACTCTCCTTCTTCCACACTCCCATTCTTACTTAGAGAAATATAGCCAGGATTTTGGGCTTCCCGATAGCTGTGCTTCCTTCAAAATATGTGGGAGCTCCCCTGTTGGACTCTGCCATCAAACATGCTTCCTGGAGATACCTCCTTGACAACTTAGAAATCAGGCTCTCTTCCTGGACCTACTGCTTCTCAACATTGCTAGCAGGCTTATCCTAATCAAATCCGTTCTCCAAGCCATGCCTCTATACTTATTTTCTATACTGGCAGCCCCTAAATGGGTTCTTAAAAAAATTAGCAATCTTCAAAGAAACTTTCTTTGGGGTTCCTTAGGACTCAACAGAAAATGGGCTCTTGTCAAATGGACTGAGGTTTGTCTACCGAAATTAGCTGGTGGGCTAGGTCTAAGGGATCCCCTCCACAACAATAACACCATGGGAACCCGCATATGGTGGAACTGGATCTCCAAATCACACATTCCTTGGGCACATCTCTGGTAGGCCAAATATGCTCCAGGAAGTCAACAGGAAGATCTCATCTGCATTAGCACAACCACCCCTAGCTCGTTGATTTGGAATGCTGCCAAGAAACATAGTGCATTTATTCAAGCGCACAGCTTCTGGGAAATCCATTCGGGTACCACAACAAGATTTTGGGAGGACTCTTGGCAACAACTTCCCAAACTAGCCTCACTCTTCCACAAACCCAAGTTGCAAGCTTCTATGTAGCATATTTATCAAATCCATGTCCATTAGTTTTGGTAGCAGTAATCCCCTCAAGGTTTTCAACTTTGGAGATCAACTGGTACCTGGCAGGCTAACTGGCAGGAGGAGACATATGAAGAGATCGATCAAGAGCTCAAACTTAGGAAAATTAAACACTCTGATCAAAAGGACAAAGTGCGATGGGGATATACGCCCAAAGGTATGTTCACTACCAAGGAAGCATACCAACTTCTCTATCAACCCACGCAGATAACCAAGGATCAATTATGGGATCAGGTTTGGCAACGAATCATCTGGCCTAAGGTCTCTACCTTCCTTTGGCTTCTAAGAAAACAATGAATCCTCACTTTGGATAATCTTCAAAAGCGAGGATTTATTGGGCCTTCTAGATGTCCTAATTGTAATCTTAACACAGAGACCATCTTGCATCTCTTGGATACTTTCCCATTAGCAGCACAACTTTGGGAGAGAACAGAAGAATGGGCAGACACGTGGGAGATATCATAAACACCATCAGAAACTGGCCTCAACATCCTTTCCAAAGCCTTCTACTCAATTCCCTCTAGATCCTCTTACTGGGCTTTGTCTATTGGATCATCTGGAAGGAGAGAAATAACAGGATCTTTAACAATCTCAGTAAACCCCTTGACACCCTGTGGCTACTTCTCAAACAAAACCTTCAAGAAACTCTAGCTCTAAGACACTGGCAAGACTCAGATTTTCCAGCTTCACCCCAGGAATGCCTCATTCTGAAAAATTGGAACTTGGACCTCACCTTTTTAGCTCAAGTCAAGCCCAGGTCCTCCATCCATACTGATTCTCCCCACTCCTGGTCTCCTTCTGCCATCCATTCTTACAAATTGAACTTTGACGGGTCTGCTAAGGGAAATCCTAGGCTGGCTAGTTATGGTGGTATTTTCAGAGACGCTGCTGGCTTAGCACTGCACATATACCATGGTTCGCTTGGCAAAGACACCAACAATGCTGTCGAACTAGAAGGCCTATGGAAAGGCATTTGTATAGCAGAAAAAGAAAATTTTCTCCCTCTAGAGGTAGAAGGGGACTCTCAAATCTTAATAGAAGCAGCTACTCGGATTCACTCAGGCACCTCAGCAGCAAAGATCGCTTCGATCTGGCGGCTTCTTAGCAGATTGGAACAAATTGAAGAATGGCTCAGGGCTTCCCACAGCATTACCTTCAAGCACATTCAGCGTACAACCAACAAGGTAGCAGACAGATTGGCTAATCAAGGCATCAATCAGTAGCTCCCATTCTTCTTCGGTCCAATAAGCGGTTCTAATGATGCACAACTCAAACAAGACTGCACGCTTCTAGTGCAACAAGATATATCTCTCCCAGATGCGGGTGTGTAACTTGTCAATCAGTACGAGGGCAGCTTGGTGGGTTGGTGCGTGGCTCATTACCATTGCCATCTGGCCTCGCATAAGGCCTGCTTTAATGTCTTCAACCAACAACATCAATTCCGCATTAATGCAGCTCGACCCCCATCTCTAGCCTGCAATTCCTCCTGGTATGGCGCCCCTCCTAAATTTCATTCTTGCTCCTCCCTTGCGCTCATGTCGCTTCAGTGTAGTCGCAAAGCCACGTTCTCGAGCTAGCCCAGGGATTAGTTGTGGTCTGGATCGCAGTGACAATTTGCCATTGGGATTTCATGCTTTACATCGCCCTTTCTGCAATTTCAACTTCTGCTCTTCCTCAGTCTTACCTAGTGCTCCTTTGCGAGCTCACGTTCATCCCCTTTCAGTCCCCCCCTGCCTTTACAGTTCTGCTACCTGTTTAGCTCTTCCTGCTCATTTCAACATGCTTAGACTATGCCCAAGAATGAGTTGCAGAAGAGGAAGCTCCAGAGGTCGCGTCACCCGCGAGCCCTCCTCCTCTACCTCGGACTCCTCATTTGAAACCTCGAACTTTAGATCTAACAGATATCCAGTAACCAGGAGTGGTCGGGAACAGGGTCGAGGGCAACACAATATAGCAACATGCTCTCAGAATTCCCAATCTCACACCGCTCGGTTTCGGTTCCCCTGTTCTTTCAGTAATTCTTCTTTCATTACCTCAGTCACCATTGAGCTTCAAGAGGATATTTCTGGTTTGGTTGCTGTTACACCAGGCGTGTCTCTGGAGACGAGGGCGGAAGACAAGCAGGGTATTTCTGAGATGGACAAGACACAGAGTAAGGATCCTAGTGGCTCTGCAACCCAGGACACGAACATCCAAGCCGGTCCGAGCGTCCCTACGGGTGGAGGTTCTTCAGGCAAAGAGGGCCATCCCTCTGAGGATGAAGATCCCTACAAATATGGTTGCCGCATCGTTGAAGAGTCGCCTTCCATCTCTCATGAAGATTAATCAGGTCTACGTTCATTGGATTTTGATTCTCTGTTGTTCAAAGATGCTCAATTCCCTCCTGGTTTATAGTCATTTTATGATTCACAGTTCTCAGGCTCAGACCTTTTTCCAAATGTTAAATTGTCGGTTTCCCCTGTGTGGGCGGCATCCTCCTGACTGTATCTTTGGGTCTCAGTTTCAGATTTAGCTGGTTTGGGGTCATACTCCAGTTTTGAATGGGCAGTGCTTTACTGTTTTCAGTCTTCAGTGTCAATACTGGCATTTTCTGTTTCAAGGTAGCTCTTCTGGTCAGTCATTAGCAAGTCTTATAGTCAGTGTTCAAGCTTTGTATTGTGAGCATGTCGCATCTCTGGGCTAGAATTCTCGAGGTCACTGCCTCTCTGTAATTTTATTTTTGTATCAATAAAGGAGTAGACAAATTCAGGAAAAAAAAAATTACTTATTAAATTAAAATTCATTAAAATTAATTATAAATTTAATTATTAAATTAAAATTCATCAAAATTAATTATAAATATAATTATTATTGAATTAAAATTTGTTAAAATTAATTATAAATATAATTATTATTGAATTAAAATTAATTAATTACAATTTTTTTTTTTTTTTTTTTAGAGGGGTATCATGAAACAGATTATTGTTATTAAGAGAAAGATTAAGATTGATAAGAGATTTTAAGGAAGATATCTGTGACGGATTGATTTTAGAGTGAGAGATAGAATCATCAAACAAACTGTGAGAGACTGATTTTCTGTTCAGAAGTTTGGTGAATTTCTGGGATTGTCTTATACTTGTTAATTCTTCAAGTCTAAAAGCTTTTAGTGCAGAAGCCGAATCAATTTTTACCCATAACTATGGATTGATCAGATTAGCCAAAGATGTGTGAAGATCAAGAGTTTTTTGAGATAAAGTGCTGAGTTCATACCTGGTTTTCTTGATTTCACTGCTACTTTCTAAGATTTTTTCTTGGAAAGTAGGATTTTCTTTTGAAATGTGTAGTTTTGTATAAAAATAATTATCTTATGTGTTTATAAGACATAAGTCTTTGTCGAAGAAAATGTAAGTAATTATGACCTTTTGGTTAATTAGAATAAATAAACCTTGTGGTGTTCTTGAAAAGAACACAATGGTTTTGTTCTTAGTCATGGTAAAATATTTCCATGTTGTTGGTAAACATTAATTATTTAATAAATTCATGGAAAATATTCCCATGGATTCTCATTTGTAAGAGAGTTCTTTTGAAAAATGTTAGGCCCCTATACTACTAGTGTAACCACTTATTGTTATTAGTACAACTCCATTATTATATTGTTGTACCCATGTAGTCTCCATATTGTTATTATTGTGCTCCATAGAAGCCCACTATTGTTATTATTGTGCCCTTACATTATTATTGTTATGTCAGCTCTAATTATATTATGACCCCTTAGACTCCTATATATATAAAGGAGGTCTTGTCATTTGTATCATCTAAGAATTGTTCATTTGTGTAATGTAAAGGAGGTTGCCCCCTCGAAGAGGCTGAATTCTAGGGTGTTCATCTATCTTTTCTATCTTTTTGTGAGCTGGTTTCCTAACATTTGGTATCAAAGCTTTGGATTCTAGGGTTTCGCTGCTCCAAATAGGTCATCGTGATATTTTCGCTATACCTTTTTTTCTGCGATGTTTCAGAAGCTAAAAAAAAAGGCCCATTTGAGAAGAAATCTTTCTGAATCGCACATCCAAATTTTAGATCTTGTCTCGCTATATTTTCGGAGATATGATATGTGGAAGTTAGGGTTTTTGCAAGCTCTAGAATTTCATCTTAAACAGGCCATCATGGTATTTTCTCTATAATATTTTCGCTACAAAGTTTCAGAAGATAAAACAAAAACCCATTTGAGAAGAAGTCAGTCTGAACATTGGCTCCAAATTTCAAATCCTGTCTCGCTACAATTTCAGAGATATAATCTGAGGAAGTTAGGGTTTTTACAGACCCCCAAATTACATTCCAAATAGGTCACCTTGGGAAAATTTTCATAACTGTCTCTCTGAGCATTAGATTGAAATTTCGTAAGAAGTTACAGAAAGAGGATGGAGAATATTTTCTTTTTTTATATTTTCAGATCCAAAGGTCAAAACAGGGACAGGTGGCACTTCATACAAGTTCACTCTTGTGAAAAGGTATATAATCAAGTCATCTTGGGAGATTGTGGATAAGTCTTTCTTGGAGAATCCAATTTTCATCAGACTGGTGGCATTGGAAAGAGGAAACATAGGGCTACTTCAGGTCGCAATTTCAGAACTGGAAGAGCTGAAATCACATATTTATAATTGTTTCAAGATCGAGCTCCTAAAATTAAGAAAAGGCGATATGAGGAAGTTTGATGGCAAGGATCCAGAAAATTGGATACGATAGATGGAGAAATATTTTGATCTACATAAGGTGCAACTGTTACAAAAGGTACGTATTGCATCTTCATATTTAGAACCGGATCAATTTTTATGGTATAAAGGGATTTGTTCTCGTAAACCACTTGTTACGTGGTCAATTTTCGCGGAGGAAATGATAGCACGTTATGAGGATACAAAGAGAAACACCTTCTTTAGCCAATTGATAAATCTAAAACAAAAGTGTTCAATGGCAGAGCAAATTGAGGACTTTCAAAAATTGAATATAAGAGTAAATGATATTTCATAGAAGCAAAGGATTGATGTCTTCATAGGTATTTTAAAGGATAACATTCAACATGAGGTTCGTCTTTGGGACCTTGATTCATTGGAGAAGGCATTTAGGTGGGCAAGAAAAATTGAAAGCGAAATTATGGAAACAAGGAATCCCACCATTCATGACTATAATTATGGAAGTGTTTCTTCTCCTAGCCTTCCACAACCTACAAGGTTTACACCACAACAATTGGAAGAAAAAAGATAAAAAGGGATTGTTACAATTGTGATAGCAAATGCACTAAAGGTCATAAGTGTGATGAGAAGAAATTATTTTACATAAAGTATGAAGAGGAGGAAGAAAAGGATCAAGAAACATCAAAAGAAGAGGATATACAGCAGGACCCAACCATAGAGAAAGAGGAAATGAATCTGACCATATCTTTTAAAGCATTGGCAAGAATTACCACTCCTCAAACTCTCAAGATAGAAGGACATATCAAGAAGAAAAAGGTTCAAGAAGTGAAAGATCACATGGAGAAAGAAGAAATGAATCCAACCATATCTTGTAATGCATTGGCTGAAGAAGAAATGAATCCAACCATATCTTGTAATGCATTGGCTGGAATTACCACTCCTCAAACTATCAAGATAGAAGGACATATCAAGAAGAAAAATTTTCAAGAAGTGAAATATCACATCACGCATCAAGAAATGAATCCGATCATGCCTTGTAAAGCATTGGAAGAAATTACCACTCCTCAAACTCTCAAGATAGAAGGACATATCAAGAAGAAAAAGGTTCAAGCAGTGAAAGATCACATCGAGTATCAACAACAAGTTCTCCAACTTTTAAAGGATAATGCCACTTTGGTGCAGAATCGAATGAAACAACAGGTAGATCAACATCATAGTGAAAAAAAATTGATGTAGGTGATTGGGTATTTTTACGACTACATCTCAAGTAAGCTATTTATGAGAAGGAAATGTTGGCAACACTACATGAACTTAAGAAATGGCGACCTTATCTAATGGGAAGACACTTCAAGGTAAAAATGGATCAGGATAGTCTTAAATACTTTTTAGAACAAATATTGTCTTTAGAAGAATAGAAAAAATGGGTCACAAATATGTTGGGTTATGACTTTGACATCATCTATAGAAAAGGGAAGAAAATTTTTGTTGCAGATGCACTCACAAGAAAGAATGAGGATGTGGAAGCATTGTTTTGTGTTATTTCTATTATCCAACCAGATTGGATAAACAAAGCAAGGGATGAATGGAAGAAGGACAAAGAAGTGTGGCCACTCATTCAAAAGTTGTAGAATAACCTAATTCAAACAATATTGCTAGAATTTGAAGAGGAAGGAAAAATCATATTGGAACTTGGAGTAGTCATAGAAACAAGAACGCAACAACTATGAAATCAATCAATTTCAGAGTATCTCATCAAGTGGAATAACTTACCCGCTGAAATTTCCACGTGGGAGGACAAGAATTTTATACAGAAGCATCAAGAACTACTTAAGCGTTGAGGACAACACTTTTTGAAGGAGAGGGGCATGTTAGGTCCCTTTACTACTAGTGTAACCACTTATTGTTATTAGTATAACCCCCTTATTATATTGTTGTACCCATGTAGTCTCCATATTGTTATTATTGTGCCCCATAGAAGCCCACTATTGTTATTATTGTGCCCTTACATTATTATTGTTATGTCGGCTCTGATTATATTAAGACCCCTTAGACTCCTATATATAGAAAGGAGGCCTTGTCATTTGTATCATCTAAGAATTGTTCATTTGTGTAATGTAAAGGAGGTTTCCCCCTCGAAGAGGCTGACTTCTAAGGCATTCATCTATCTTTTCTATCTTTTTGTGAGCTGGTTTCATAACAAAAAAAGAATGCTTAGTTATGAGAAAATATAATAACCTATGCATATATCAAATGCACAGAGATAATATAAATCATAGGAATCTTCTTTGGAAGGAATATTTTTTTCTTGTGGGTGAAAGATAAGTCAATTGTGTTAATTCCTTTGCAAAAGTTACATGTTTTGGTGGGTAAAAAGATAAATGATGTGTGTGTTGTATATTGGATTGTTTGATTTAAATGCATGGTTTAATGCATAAAAAGTTAACATTATTATTATTATTTTAGTTCTTATGCCCAAAAGAAAGGTTGATTATGATACTTTCTTGAAAACAAATGCATGAGAACTTTGTTATGATACTTTCTTAAAAATAAATGCATGAGAAATTTGTTATGATACTTTGTTGGAAACAATTGCATGAGAACTTTGTATATAAAATAATAGAGAAACTATGTTGGGTTCTTGAAAATAACTGTGTTATTTGCACAACTAAACAATCATTTTATTTAAAAAGAACACATATGTAGAAGCATAGAAACAATAGTTGATTACATTCATGAAAATAGAACTGTTGTGTTAGATCTTTTAAAGAGAAACATGAATTTGTAGAACTATTGTGTTAGATATTTTAAAGAGAAACATTGATTTGTAGAACTATTGTGTTACATCCTTTAAAGCGAAACATGGATTTGTGTGCAGAAAAGAATAAGTATTATGTTAGACCTTGGAAAGTAAAACAAGTAATTACTTGCAATAAATGCACTAGATTTCCTTTGTAAAATACATATACCTGCATGCAAGAAATAATGTCTAACACATTAGTTTTGTTTTAGAGCAATGCATGTCTTTGTGCATACAATAGATTTTGTAAATAGGTCTATCTTGGGAAAGATGCTTTTTGAAAAGGGACTTGCATTTGCATGCATGATAATAATGTCTATCATGTCAGCTTTCCCTTAGAAGGGGCATGCATTTTTATGTATTATAATAATATCTATTGTATTGGAAATATTACTTAGTTACATGCACAAAGAAGAAGTTAAGGGGCTAGCTCTCTTTGAATAAGTTTTTATCTAATTACATGCACGAAAATCGAAAATAAGTTGTTAGTATCCTTCAAACGAAATGGATGGTTACAGTGGTTTCCTTTGGATATGAACGTGTGCTGGTGCGAGAATGATCATAGTAACATGATAATTATTTTGACATGTTTGATAATTATTTGTTTATACATGCACAATGTTGTTAGAAGAAGCATGTCACAATATTTTTCTTACATTTCATGAATGTATATGAATAGATGGTGAAGCATCACTAGTATAGATTTATGAATTGGTTGATTAATACTTTATTTTATCATGATATCAATGTATGCCGATGACAACAATGGCAGGAAAATGTTATGCTTAACATTGTGGAAGGTAAACAAATAATGGTCCATGCAAATGAGTGCAAGTTGCAAGACGGTCCACTAAAGGAACAACGAGGCCACAAAGATATGAAGATTGAATATTTGTGGGTAAATGATATCATGGTGATTGTTATAGCTTTTAGCTAGATATGTTGTATTTGAATGATATTCTCTTGTAATAATTTATGACAATGGTTAAGGGATGGAATCCCTTATAAGCCATTGAGTGAGGAGTGAACACCCTCACGAGAATTTAGTAATAAAATTAAATGTTTGTTGGTTTTCACCCTACGGGGTTTCCAGGGTATATCGATGTTTCATTTTGTGATTGATTATTGTGTCAGTTTGATGATGTTGATTCCTTGTTTGATATGATGTTCATAATGTCAAATATGTGATTAAATAATCTAGTTAAGGGAATCATGAAATAGATGTAAGGTTACATCATATAGTTTATGTTAACATACTACAAGAGTGGTTGTTAATGGTTATGCAATTCATTATTCCTCTACTGAATTTACTTTATATACTAATGAACATTCTATCTAATGGTTAATGAGGAATCTGGAATAGCGATTTGGATAATTACCTTTGGGTAATTTGTGTAAAAATTTTCTAACTACCTGCATTTTCATGTAAGGTTATTGGGTATGTTACAAGTGGTATGAGAGCTAAAGGTTGCAACACTGATGCCTTTGGGAATTGTTAAGATTAAAATAAATTGAGGCATGCTACCAGTGGACGTCAACTCAGGTATGAGTCTAACAATCTACATATTGTTATATGTAGTAGACTAATTTTGACATGATATGTGTGATTCATGTTTATAATTGCATTAATGAGTAGTAAGTAATAAAGTATGTTGCAAAACTATGTTCATGACATTTGAATCCTGATGAGGATAAAATAAAATAAAACCTTTGTCACTCTTAAGAGAAATCTTAAACACTCACTAAGGAAAGTGAAAAACAACTACCAAGCTTTTCAAATATGAAAATATTAATGATACATGACTAAAGTTACAATGCACTACTTTTAATGAGTGAATGCATGAATGTAAAATATGGGGAATGTCCTTGAATAGGACGATAGAGTGTTTTAAAAGGACATTGGAAGAACCGCTTTAGATAACTAATTGTTGATTAAGTCTTGTCATGGCTGCATTAAGATGGTTGGTAGGAGTGATTGGTTAGTGTTGCATGACTAAATATTAAAACTTATATGAATGAATTAGATTTGATTTAAGTTTGTTGCAAGCTATAGACAAGTGATTATGGTAGTTACTTTATGTATCAGTTTGTTGGTAATAGTGCACTGTGGGAATTGGAAATGTTGGCTTGTTACCCTAACTTTTATTTCCATTTACACATTAATGAATATTTGCATATACTTTTATGCATGGCAGTATTGTATGCATGAAACTAAAATGATTTTGAAATTGAATACTTATTTATGACTAACGTTGTTTATGGGATTAATTAGGGGCCGCTTAACGACAACAAGAAAAACTATGAAAATAAAACGTTGCAATGTGAATTACAACCGTAAATGAGAAAGTATAATGTTATGATATGTATGATTTTTTTATTTGGAAAAATCAAAATGCATATCACATGTATGTCAGTTATGTTTCCTGTCAATCTAGATATTGTGGACCCATGCTGAGGGTTAAGTATAAATTCATGGTGTACATAAATGTTTCTTTTGTTAATGATAATGTGCATATGGTTCATTATGTAAATCATTGTGGGAAAGAGTGCTAAAAGAGAAATTTTACATGCTAGACAATTGTGGATAGTTGTGAAAGGCCAAGAGGCATTGGGTTGATGGTGGTTTCTTGCTGGAGGGGTTGATGGTACTTGCATACCCGGATTTCCTCTCCCTAGAGATAAATAATCTCAATAAGGGAAAAGAGTTGGCTAAGATGGTGAAAAGGGTGAAAATTCTGAGGCAACTCTGTTGATATGGAGCCTATTGGAGGAGGCCCAAAATTCCTCATAGACGGGACGTTGTCAGATGAATAGGCAAGACGTTGCCAAGAGGAATCATGTATTGGACCCTTTGTGGTCAATGGAATTCTTGAGTTGGTTGGCCAGTGGACTTCCAGAATGGACCTAGTATGGTCTTTGTCAGAGAACTGTCTAGATGTGAAACTCACTCAACATCCATTGTGGAAACTAGGTCCCATAGGTTGGGAGGAGCATTCTTTTGCCACTGTGGTTCTCATAGCAAAAAAAATTAACTAATGAGTTATTTGTTATGTTAAAAATGAATTTTATATATAAAATCATAAACATGTTTTGTACATCTTAACAGGAAGGGAGTCTAGTGCTCGGTAAAGAATTATTGGCAGTGGAGTTCCTTTATTGTATTACCAATCTAATGAATGTCTCTAGCAATGACTAAGACAGTTTGCATTTGATGCAATTATTGATCATTTCGATGATTGGAGAGCTATTTTCTCTCTGAGTACTTTTAGAAGTATTGTGTGGATGTCTTTAGTGAGAACTAAGATAGTATGCACGTGGTGCAATGATTTATCATTTTGATGACTAGAGGGTTGGTGCTCTCTTAGTACTTGTGAAGGTACTATGGCTAAAATATCACTTGAAATTATATAAATGAGTGATAGTTATAAGTATTTCATTTGATTGAAAATGTTGCGCCTAATATGATTATGTTGGTTTTGTTAGTCATATATTATAGGGTGTTTTCCATGGAGTGTGGATGCATCATCAAACCATTCTTAGATAACTTGCATAAATGTGACCATGATTTGCAAGAGTAATTGGTAAGTGATGGTAATTTGTATAGATATTATGTCTTATCTCTAAAAATTGAATAATGGTTAAGTGATGGTAAGTTGTATAGATATTATGTTTTATCTCTAAAAATTGAATAATGGATAAGTGATGGAAAGTAGAAATTGTGTATTTTGTGGTTATAAACGCTTATGGCTATTGATAAACATTAATGTTTTGTTTAATTGTATTTCCTAGAAAGAAAATCCTTCCTTTTGAAGGGGAAAGATTCCATTTTGGTTGTTTGGATTTGATATTATGAATAAAAGTTAATGATAAACACTGAGGATGATGTTTACTTTAAAGGGGGGAGTATGTAATATTCATAGCCTAGGAACTTACGTTTGACATTTATTATTTAATAAGCTAAAATATTATGGTGATTAATGCATTGGAATTTATGATTATATCATTATTTACCATATTTAACGAATAAAGAAGTCGTTAGGGTATTTGTATGGTTTGTAACTACTAATAAGTGTGTTTATAGTTATATATACACCGACATCAAAGAATAAGCAGAAGGTTACATGGTTTCAATGAAATACAAATAGTTATTTTCCATGAGTCGTAGCATCAAGAATTAGTTATAGTTACAAAGTTCGAGTTTGAGTATGGAGATTATGTTGAGATTATGATAACAAGACCAACGGATGCGCATTGTAAACCACCCATGGGTTTTCACCCTCAGTTATTCTCTGCAAGGAAGGTGTAGATGTCGTGAAGGTGACTCCATGATTGGCATTGTTGTTTAGAAGACCCAATTTTATAATTACTACGCTCAAGAGATAAACACTTTTATCATTATTTATGAAGGTAGAATTTGCATACGAAATCTTTTAGATTAAAAGAAGAGAAAGTGACTTTACTTGTCTTGTAAATATATATATAATATTGCAAATGCATACTCTGAAATCTGCAATAGTAAAATATAAGTAACCTTGTTTGTCTTTAAAATATATATATATATATATCTATATATATATAACATTGCATATTCATTTTATGCAATAAAAGATAGGATGTATGCTCTTTTCTTAAAAAGGGATTTCGTACTAGTCTATGAAATGATAAGAAATCCAAGTTATTTTCTTGGAAATGAATCTAGATTAAAGAGGGTAATTTGTGAAATATTTTCATGGGTGGCGAAAAATAAAAGAGAAAAGTTAATTATATTATTTTTCTTGGAAAGTGGGGTTTTCTATTGAAAAGTGTAGTTTTGTATAAAAATAATTACATTCCGTGTTTATAAGACATAAGTCTTTGTTGAAGAAAAGATAAGTAAGTATGACCTTTTGGTTAATTAGAATAAATAAATCTTGTGGTGTTCTTGAAAATAACACAATGGTTATGTGCTTAGTCATGATAAAATATTTCCATGTTGTTGGTAAAGATTAGTTATTTAATAAACCCATGGAAAATATTCCAATGAATTCTCATGTGTAAGAGAGTTCTTTTGAAAAAAGAATACTTAGTTATGATAAAATATAATAACCCGTGCATAGATCAAATGCACAAAGATAATATAAGTCATAGGAATCTTCTTTGGAAAGAATATGTTTTTCTTGTGGGTGAAAGATAAGTCAATTGTGTTAATTCCTTTGCAAGAGTTTGCAAAAGTTACATGTTTTGGTGGGTAAAAAGATAAATGATTTGTGTGTTGTATATTGGATAGTTTGATTTAATTGCATGGTTTAATGCATAAAAAGTTAACATTATTATTATTATTTTAGTTATTATGCCCAAAAGAAAGGTTGATTATGATACTTTCTTGAAAACAAATGCATGAGAACTTTGTTATGATACTTTCTTGAAAACAAATGCATGAGAACTTTGTTATGATACTTTCTTGGAAACAAATGCATGAGAACTTTGTACATAAAAAAATAGAGAAACTATGTTGGGTTCTTGAAAATAACTGTGTTATTTGCACAACTAAACAATCATTTTATTTGAAAATAACACATATGCAAAAGCATAGAAACAATAGTTGATTACATGCATGAAAATATAACTATTGTGTTAGATCTTTTAAAGAGAAACATGGATTTGTAGAACTATTGTGTTAGATATTTTAAAGAGAAACATGGATTTGTGTGTAGAAAAGAATAAGTATTATGTTAGATCTTGGAAAGTAAAACAAGTAATTACATGCAATAAATTCACTAGATTTCTTTTGTAAAATACATATACCCACATGCAATAAATAATGTTTAACACATTAGTTTTGTTTTAGAGCAATGCATGCACTACAAGAAAAAAGGACATTGGTGAGGGGCGAAAAATGTCACTGTAAGCTCATTGGTGACGGTCAAAAGAGCCTTTGTCACCAAAAATTGAACGTCACCAAAGATGGCATCGCCAAAAGTAGAGGTGTTGTGGTGATAGTCAAAGTCCATCACCAATAATGAATTATAATGATGGATAGAGACCGTCACTATTTCATATGAGCAATGGTGATGGACCATAGCCTCGGTCACCAAATAATGAATGTCACCAAAGGTAGCGTTGCCAAAAGTATAGGTGTTATGGTGACATTCAAAGTCTGTCACGAATATTGATTATAATGACGGATAGTTATTTTCACCATTTCATATAAATTGCAACAATTTATTGTGATGGATCTTTCATGTTCGTCACTATTGATGCATATATATGGTGAAATTCGTTGATCATCACCAAAAGCCGCATTTCCAAAAGTATAGGTGTTGTGGTGACATTCAAGGTCCGTCACAAATAATGAATATAATAATGGACAATGTGTCAACATTTCATATCAACAACAACAATTTATGGTTACAGACCTTTCATGGTCATCACTATTGATGCGTATATATGCTGGCATTGACCATCACCATTTCATATTGTGGTGAGGGTCAAAAAATGTCACCATAAGCTCATTGGTGATGGGAAAAAGAGCCTTTGTCACCAAAAAATAATCATCACCATTCCATATGGATATCAGGGCGCGATGGAATCGAACCACCAACCTCCTACTTGTAAAGAAGATGCTTTTCCATTGAGCTAGCACCCTTTAAATAATTAGACTTTTAAAAATTAGACCTTGAAACTTTATAAATTGTAAATTCTACAACTTTCAATAAATTAAAGTCTCGGAAATATTTTACTAAACAAGCAAAGCAACATCGAAGTTGCAAGTTCCTACCTAATGGTTATGGAAGTTATGAAATGTTGGTGGAGGGAAAAATAGTTACATATAAGAGAATCAATATGTTAATTTGAATACTCAATTAGAAGTGAAACTCTTAAGACATTTATAACCTATAAATGACCTATAACTAGAAAATACACCAAATATTGTGAAGGAAATGTCATAAGTGGATAGCATATGGAAGGAGAGCATTGATAAAGACAGATGAAATATGTTATAGGTAGAGTGAAAGTAAAATCTCAATTTTGTTGTTGTTGGGTGTTTAGATATCTGAATGATATCTAAACTTCTGTGCAAATGTAACATGGATCTCCAGAAACCATGAACGGCATAGGATAAACTTATATATATATATATATCTATATATATCTATCTCTCTCTCTCTCTATATATATATATATATATATATATATCTATATATATATATATATATATATCTATATATATATATATATATATATATACATATATATTCCCCCTTCACATAAAGCAACATGCAATTTGGAATTTCACAAGTCCGCACTCAAAACACAATAGCAACCAACAAATAAAAAAATTGACTTGGACAGAAAGCAATAGATTCACCTTCATTCTTGAGCTACTTCTGTTTATTTGAATTTGACTTGTGACATTCTTTATCTCACAAGGAATCATAATCATCATTAGTATTAAATCCATCCATTGACATCTACTTTTTTCTTGCCATGCCTTAAAACCATGGAGATCCATGCCAATAGTAGAATAATAGGTGTGCCTGTTGCTCAAAAACACATTCCTTATTAACCATTGTTACCCGATAGAAACCAAAGAGACAACACAATATCAGCGTACACAAAATCCCCTACCAAAATAAAATCATAACTTAGCTAAGAAGTCTAAAAGATGTTCTTAATTAATAAACTTTGTATTTGGAAATTCAGTTTCTTTACGTTGTACAACAATTCCGTCTATTTTTCCAGGCAATTATATCATAGCATATTTCACACGGTAGAAATCTACAGTACCTAAAGTAAAAAGACAAATTTGCTCAAGAAAATATATTTAGAAAAGAGCTTTGAAAACTATATGTTTTTCATCAAAGTTTTAATAAGTTTAACAACAAACTAGTTGGAGTTTGAAAATAAAAATCATTCATAGGAAACGAACAGGACAATGGCCAAAGTCGTTATTCATACAAATAAAGCTAGAGTCATTATTACCATTGCAAATAACTGAAATTTGGGCAGTGGTCTAACAGTTAGAGCTTATTTGCAGGGAAAACTCATCAATACCAACATTTTTTTCCAAGGTTTTTTTTGTCTCTAGATCCAGATCAGATAGCTTTCTATTATCAAGTTCTACCTTTCAAGTATTGATTTATGGGCCACCCTTTAAAACAAAATTCTACCACTCCATTTGATTTTGTTTTGTCAAGAGAATTCGCAAGACGTTCCCATCTTTAGTTTTGCATCAATCAATAACCATCCATCAATGATATAAAGAATAAAAAATAGACAACAAAGGCCAAAGATGCACTCATTGTATACCTATGTTCTAGGACTCATCTGAACTTACTAGTGCAAAGAGATCACCCTAAAAAAATAACATCCACGTGGAATTTACAAAACTTGTTTAAATCAAACTCCAAGTAAACCAGTTAAAATATGAACATCATTTTAATCAATAAAATCTCTGACTTAAAATAAAAGCAGCCTAGAATTGAATGTTATATCAACCATGTCAAGTAACTAACATCGGGTGAGAAATGCAGGCCATGCATATTGGATTAGTGAAATAATTGATCTGATAAACCTCAAAATCAAGCAGATGACTTGCAACTAAGAAACACAAATAAATGACTTACAACTAAGACATGAGATTTCCCTTTCAACCCTGTTGTTAAATAACTCTTCTTTATGTCACAAACCATTAAACTTTTTCTGATACCAGGTGGAAGTGGTATTGTAACATTAACCCCTGATAGAGTCTGTTTCCATGACTACTTCTCAAGATCTGCTCCATTACCAGCATTTGGGGCTAGATAAGATACGTGTAAAAACCATAAACATGAAAATGAAATCTACATCCTTATAAAAAAATGGGAGGAAAAGAAAAATCCACAAATTAAAACAAACTATAGGATAACTCATTCCTGCAACATGATTATCTTGTCATGAACAATAATAATAAAAAAAAAATCAGAAGAAATGTAATTTTCGTCACATTTTGACAATCATTTCCTTTTGCTTATTCTATGAGCAATTGATGAAAAAAGTCAGCTAAATCTTGTCAGCATCGGGATTATAGTAAAACATAAAGGAACCGCTCCAACACATATATAATCCTAAACATAAGTATTTATACATATAAGTACTTATTGAGGACAATGTATTTTGTGAAACTATGGAAGTCAAATCTTTGAAATAACACAATTTATGGTACCACTGCCTTACGAAGTCCATTCATTCGAGTATTTACAAAGTACATTCAGGAATTCTTCAAAGTTCAAACAATTAACATGTAGCCCAAAAAATCTCAAATTTGAAAAGGAGATAACCCAAAGATGTATAGTATATATCTCACATTTATATATCCTAATTTCCAGACATTGAAATGACACTTTTTAGCATACTATTGTGAATTCAGCCCAAAATGCTAGAAAAAAGTATTAATAGTTATTTTTGTTAAAAATGGAAACTAGGACCAAATTCCACTTTGAATAGGTCCTTTGGGGAAGATAAGTGTGGCATTGAATTCCTCTTTTCGAGAGGACCAAAATCGTTATAAAGATCATCAAATTTGGATAAGTAGAAGTGGAATTTTGAATTTATGTTTCTCTCATGTAAATTATTTAGGCTGACCTCAACTATATGTCGGCTTAAGAAGATCAAAAGTCACGTCCCCTCAACTCCACTGAATTTTATATATAGAGAAGCATTCTCTCTCATTTGGGACACATCAATCAAAATAAAAACATATCTTTCTGGAAGCAAAGATTAAGGAGGATAAATTCAGCTACAGGTCAAGGGGACCTAGCAAACAACCACATAATAAGGTACACTTATACGTAACATAAGTTTAATTTATATCAAGGTGCATGAAACACTTTCAAGCTAAACAAACTTCAACGGGCAGTCTCACAGGTGACATAATACAATTTGACACTTAGCAGTTGACATTGTTTCTTCAAGTCCATAACTGAATGATTAGTCATTCAAAATTGGTTAAGGTGCAAAACTTACAAATTCACTTTAAGGACACTTTTTCCATTTAAAGAGTCATAAGAGCTAAATTTAAATTTAAGATGTCACCAACCAGAAAAGGTATTAAGCGCTCAATAATCCAACAATAGTAACACTTTTAAGACCTTTGAAATATTCATAACAGTGACAATCGTGAATCATTGGGATAATGCATTCCATTAAATTATAATCTCAATTGTGCACATTATATTTTGGATGTATATAGAGCTTTACAAGCTTAGTCAGTTTATTAGCGACAAACTAGTTTCATCAACCTTCAGAAAATGAAAATGAAGATAGAAATGAATGAAAGGAGATATCTACCTTGTAGGATAGTTTAGAAACCAAAACGCGGAATTATAGAATTTGAACATAGCATTAACCACACTTTTGGGACTTTAGCTTCTCAAATAATTCACTTTCTTATCATCGACACCCTCTATGTCAAGGTTTAGAATTAGAAATACTATGTGAAAGTTCTTGTCGATGGATATCTTGCTTCCTCATTTCAATCACTAGGTAAAACTGCAAGTCACACATCAAAATAGATCGATGTTACCTATGTGAGTATTAATTCCTTTAGGTATCATGAAGTTTGTGGGTGCTACACACACACACACACATGTGTGTGTGTGTGTAATTAAGCCTATAGGTTGCATGTAAGCCTTTCAATGCTCTTTACATCAGTTGTATTCTTACAATTGTCAATGACTTGTAGGTAAAACCATTGGATAAAAAAAATCAATGTTGGATAAGGAGAATAACAATACCAACTGCATAACAGAAGATGACAGCCCCCAAAATTTTGTTACCAAATCTACATTTTCTAGTAGATCTCAGGATATACAGTAGTTGCAACTATTTTCATGTCACAATTAGGATAGAAAGAAACAAGGATAAATTACAAGTTTCCATTACTAATTGCATCAGAATGTTGATATGATTACCAACGCGTAGTGATAATGGTTGTAAGGTGATAAGAAATAGTGCATATCTAACTCACAAATTGTACCCGAGTATGCTTCAAGACTGAACTAATAGGCTTGTAATTGAACTCTTACAACCATCAAATTAAAGCATGCACTATCAAGCAATATCATCAATGATATATTGCCTTATAAAATATTATGCCTCATACCTTGAATTCGACCTAGAGTTTAATGCATATTTAAATCATAAGAATTACTAACCTCAGATAAAATGGGCAACTGAGTTAGGGACTAAGATTTTCCACCCAGCCATAGATTGGGAAACATTGTGGTATTTCTTGCTGCCCAATCACCCCCGAGCCAAATTGTAGAGCATAAGGAGGTTTCTCAAGGATGAAAACAATCAGGAATACAAGGAAAGATCTCCACCCCAGGCTGTCAAGGGGAAATGTTGAAGATGCATTTGAACTCATTGAAAAAATGCTTGATTCTATTTTGTGTCTTGGAATGCAATAATTTCATCTTTTTCCTAGCAAGGCCACAATAAGGAGACTCTGAATATTTACTTTTAGATGAAGCTTGCAAGTTTAAGGCCTGACCAATTTACATTGACAAGTGATCTAAATCCATGTGCCAACTTAATGTGTCCGCAGTGTGATGTGCAAGTCCAAGCTAAGGTAATCAAAGTGGGATTTGAATCAAATGCCTTTCTAGATCTTGTTCTTATTGAAATGTATGTTAAGTGTGATAGAATGGGGGATGCAATCCAAGTGTTTGATCACATTTCCATGCCTAATGTTTTCACATGGAATTCTTTGGTTTTCGGATATGCCCAATGCAGTAGGTTAGAGCATGCAAGGTAATTGTTTGATATGATTCCTGAGAGGGATGTGGTCTCTTGGATTACATTGATTGGGATCTACACCCAACATGGGTATAGTGAGGAATCCCTCCAATAGTTTCGTGAAATGCATAGGTCTAACATGAGCATGAATTAAATTACCTTCAATAGTGCACTCAATGCTTGTTACCTTACACTCCATTGAGAAAGGAAGACATCTACATGGGTTGATAATCATAAGTGAACTTGAATTGGATGATTTTTTCTGGAGTTCCCTTGCGGACATGTATACTAAATCTGTTGGAGCATAGATGATGCACACCTTCTATTTGATAAAATGGTTATGTGAGATGTCATTTCATGGACATCAATCATTACGAGTTTGGAACCTTAGAGAGTGCACACCAATTATTTGATACAATGCCCACAAGGAATGCAATTTCTTGGAATGCAATGATGGCAGCATATTCCCAAGTTGGGTATGGTGAGAAAGCCCTACATATTTTTAGAGAAATGTTTTTTTCAAGAATGAAGACATATTGGGTCACCTTTGTTAGTGTTTTAAGTTCATGTGCCCAATTAGTAACTTTGAAGTAGGGCATGAAAGTCAATGTACACACTATCAGAAGTGAACTCAAGTCAAAATAGGAAGCCACTTGACCTGAAGACTTCCATGCACATCAAACTGGTGGGCCATGCAATCTGGCGAGAGCTAGCTAGTGTGGGGTTTGAACCTACAACTTGCCAATGACAACGCCCACATATGAGTTTGCAATGGAAGTGGTATTCCTAGTGAGAGATTAGAGTTTGCAAGGGAAGTGTTTGTTAAAATTCCACTAAGAATATGTGTTTAGGCAGTACAAATGGTCTCCCTTTAAAGTTTTCTCCCCGAGTTTAACAAAGGGTGGATCAGCTACACAAGTAGCACCAAATGCCTCTATATTCAGACATTCAATTTTATTTCAAACTACCCAATTCTCAAACATAGCTCTGTTCTTATTAAATATCCACATAATAGGTCATATGATTGTCTTGGCTTATCAATTTACAATTTTGCACTTAGAAGTCATCAGGAATGTTTACGAATATCCAAAATCATTTTAGTCTCTTCCAGTTTTTTCAAAGAAAACTTTCACCAAGTTTTTAATATTTCTGTTTCAACAAAAATGAAGACCCTCTCCTCGGGTCTATATTGTATTTTTTTATTGAAATGGTTCATGGCTATTGTTGAACCATTGTAAGATTTGGCAGATTGGTAAAAATATGTGCAAAATAAATGTTTTATTGCACTAATTGCATAGATATGGACTTGAATTCCATCTGCCTCAATGTAACTACTTCATGGTTCTGGTGAAAACAAGCATATTATCAGAGTGGCACTTGAATTATAGCACTCGTATCAGAGTGGTGGTTTCCTGATATTTTATATTGTGAATGGGTGGCTGAAATGTAGGACTATTGGCCTGCATGCAAAAATATTTCATTTCAAGGATTTGGTGATATACCCAACGTGTATATTGTAGACTAGGATGTATACACAGTAGCTATTGGGATTCAACAATGATGCAGTAGTCATGTCTTCATGACCCAAATGCAAGAGGTTTGAACCCACATGTCCAAAATGTCATTTTTGGTATTTGGATAGATATGTAGTATGTATATGTAGTAGGTTGAGTAAATATATATGACATATACTCAGTGGTTGTGGACATACAATGAAGTACTAATCAAGCACACTATGAGAGACAGGCTACTATAGTGTCTAAGCAACTATTCAACCTCTTGTCTTGTGGAGAACCAACAGAAAATATAGAAAAAAAGGTATGAACAAAGAAATTGAATGCATATATATTTTGAGCCATGATTTTCCTACTTTTGGGTTGATTTGATACAGACCATTGTAGACTTTGCAATTGAATGAAGTAGTGAAGCTGAAAGGGGAAGTTTAGAGTAGGTAATGAGCATAGGATGAACGCTACCATCATATCAGGTGAAAAATCTTCCCATAGTAGGCTTCAAAACCAGGTAGATATACAAAACATACATGGGTATTTGATTTGTTATTCTGGGAAGTATATATTGTCCTAGTATGCCTTAAAATGGTGTGGTACCTTTCAAGACAAATCCTTTCCTATCTTGTTATTCTGGTCGTTTTGGGTTCATGGCTGCCTCAGGTCTTCTCGATTAGAGTGTTTTCTAACATAGCCTGGTGCACAAGTAAATGCACTGAAAGTTGTGGGAATGCCTCAATTCCATATCCTTTCTATATCAATTCAAGGCATTGTCGGCTAGATGGATTCAAATTGCAATTCTATAACAACACTGTGAGGATTTAAGTGAACAAAACTTTACTATAAGTTCCTCATCAAATGGGATCATCATTAATCCTCTCCAACCTTCCTATCCTAAAAACCTCAAGGGCTTCAAAGTCAAAGGCATGAAGAATTATGCAATTTTCGTCAGCAACTTTCTCCAGCTGTCTGACTGCAAGAACACTCTCGATTGTCTGTTGAAGTGAAATATTCCTTATATGCAGAGCTGTAATGAGCAGTGCACGTTTGATAGGACATTTTTCTATCCCCTTCTGAATGAGATAATATGGAACCATGGAGATGATGAATTTGCTCACTTATTCTAGTTGTAGTTCCAGAGTTTCATTAGTTGGATACTCACACCCATATTGACTCGTTCAGATGCAATGTGTGGGCTAAGTGGGAATTGGGTGTTATGGTCACTTTTTGATGATGTTCACTATGACTCCAATTTGGTCTATTAACATGTGGTAGATGTAACTGACAATGTGAGGTGTGCTTCTAAAGATGGATATTAAGGAGATGAGGTCCATTAAGGCATTGAATACGTAAGAGTATGAAAAAATCATGGTGAGAAGGCATACAATAAGGATTGTCGAAGAGATCACAATGCAACAAAGAGAATAGTGCTTGCATCTGGGCTTGTGGCTTTGACAACACTTGTGGCGGAAAGTCTTATTGCACTTTCTTTACACAGACAACATAAATAATATAGTTTTTGAATTAAATAGTCCAAGGAGGAAGCCAACTTTCAAGCCTTATACCTATTCACTCTAAAGAATTCAAACTTGATTTATGGCCAGTGGGTGAGTCTGTCATTCGTCCGTCCATGGGACCACGCCTATCTCAGAAGATGCGGGCTATTCTCTTATAAGATTTTGGAGAAGGTCACTAAAAGCTCTGCTACTACAAAAAAAAAGCGTGGGCATAGTGCTTGTGGGACTATATATGCTAGGAGGCTTATTGATGGTCACCTTGTTGCTATAAAAGGGATCCATTTTAGGAGTTCTCATGGAGTAGATAAAATATTAAATGAAATCAATATCTTCTCAACAGTGAAACAAAATAAAACTTAATACAAGTTCTTGTTTTTGTTTATTCACTGAATTTTTCTCTACTTGAACTGAGGTTTTATATGTACTAATGTTGATGAAGCGATGATATAATTTCCTACATTGTTTACCTTGTTGTTAAAGTATGTTAGAATTATAGAACCAAGTCAGTAAGAAGCATATTTCATCTATGTTCTACCTATGATTGTCATATCAGGTTGAGTACTCCCTACTTACTATTGTTATTCTGCTAGTATTAGATTCCACAAATCAGTGTTCTAGAGATTAGATTATTACATACAA
The DNA here is from genome assembly GCA_031772625.1 of Pinus tabuliformis. NCBI lineage: Eukaryota > Viridiplantae > Streptophyta > Pinopsida > Pinales > Pinaceae > Pinus > Pinus tabuliformis. Next base: position 151,047,805 of record CM062811.1, on the reverse strand, counting down.
CGTACAAGGGATATGTGCCATCATTTGTAGAGCAATGCATTCAAGCAAGATACATAAAGGGTTTTGAATGAGTTGAAGTCATCCACTCATCAGGTAGTGAACAAATTGGATAAAGGAGAGCAACAACCAGATTCTCAGTTGGAGCACTCTAATGAAACCATAATTCCCTAGACTCTATTGATTCTCAAGCATAACTACTGGCTAAAATTCAAATTTTGTACAAGATAAAATCACAAATGTTATAGATCATTGCAATTCCATTTTTTGAGCAATCTCATCAGATAATTGTCACTCAATTTAAGTTGCAAGAACAGTAGTTTGATATGCAGAAGATTGTGGGTACTAGTATGGTTGATCTTCAAAAGTTCTATGTAAGATTAGGACAAGACATAGGGTACCTTCAAAAATTAACTTCATAGATATAAAATAAAATCACTGAAGTCGCTAGCACTATATCATCTCAATTAGACAATATTCAAAATAAAACAGATGACATTGGCAACGCAGTTACTTTGTCATTGGTTCAACAGAAACAATTATTGGATGAACAAAGTCTTTCTTTGCAAGGCCTTGATACCCTTACACAAACTCAAGCTGAAGAATTTGAATAAAGCAAGTATCGATACAATAGCTTTTTGATAATGCTTGCCATCACTAGCTTGAGTTCACTACTTACCAAGAGGAGCTTTAGCCAAATCATAATCACCTAGCACAGAGCTCCTCTGTGGTTTTGTCAACTCAAGAAGCATTTGAGTCAAATAAAGCCACTATGGTCATGGCTCAAAACAAGTTATCCTCATTGCAAAATGCCATTCTTCTTGAATCTCGGGCTATGAATACCATCTTCTTCTACTTGATTATGATGTGCGTGCTCTATATTCTGATAAAAATAAAAGAAAACCAATAAGGCCATATGTCTTATGTACTTTGTAATTTTCATATCATTTTCGATTGAGCTCATCATAGCCTATTTTAAAGGCAGTGTCTTTCACAACAAGGCTGGATTGCCTCAAAGACATTTTATGTTTTCATATACTTTTTCTCTCTTCAAGATAGTGTGGCTTTTCACTAGGTGATAGATTTTGCTTTAATGTGCCCATAAAAGATCAAGGCACTAGTCTTCTTCCCTTGTTAATAAAAAAAATCCAAAATTCTTCTCTTTTTTACCCAATTTTGTTTCATTCTACAATCTAGAATTTACCAGAAAAGATTTACTCGATATCAGAATCTGTTTGAACCATAAAAATCCCAAAAAATATATCATAAACTTGGATCTACTTCCCTCAAGCAAATCATGTGAAATTGACCTAAAAATCCTAGGACATGTTTCTTGTAGGGGCCCTTGAAGTGTGCTTTGTTGAAAGATCTTAATAGGTGAAAAGATGGTAAAATTTATAGACCATGAGGGATACTCATCCACTAGGTGAATAAATATTCACTTATAAAAGTTCCCTACTTCTCTATAATCATAGAAATAGACTTTACATTCTCAATGCCAATGAAAAGCTAATAAACATTGTGCAGATTTGGTTTCCATAAATGTTTGCTATCTCTTTTTAGTGATATGTTATATAATTATTTATGTTTGCTTGGAATTTTTTCATAATTGATTATAAGTGTCATACTATCTTTTGTTAATAGTCTAAACAGATTTTAAAGTAAAATTTTTAAATTGGTTTAGATGTACAATCCAACAAGCACATGCAAAAAATATAATTAATTAGGTCACACATAAAGCTAATGGCATTTTTGAAGTCTTGAAAAACTAAAAATCAACATGTATCCTAGGGTTTATCAAAGAAAATTACCTTAAGATGTTGAAAAGAGCATCTAGGTCCACCAATATTTGTCATAAATCTCTATAGAGGAATCCCAAAAATTGTAAAACCAAGGTACAAATTATAAATTTGTTTGATCACAATCCAACAAGATTCAAATAAATTACATGAAACACCATTTAAAGAATTTGTATCCCAAACAAAATGGGTAACTACAAAGAATTATTTCTCATAAAATGTAATAAAGCATCTAACTTACTGAAGTTTTGATTTCAAATTGTCACTTTTCTTCAAGTTTTTATTTTTTTGTTTGAGAATGTATCTGTTCATTGAATACAATGGACCTGTATGTTATAAAAGTTGATTTTAGTGCCAATGTGGACTGAGAATGGAATGTTATTCTTCGTTTTGGAAGTGGAGCATGCCTTTCACAGTGGGAATGGATAGGATATTGGTAGAAAATTGGTTATTCATTATGATATAAATGTATTTTTTGATTTTTTGTGGGTAACATTCTAACAATTTTAAATTGAACCTATGGGGCATCACACCTGCTTCATTTCCAAACCTGAAAAGGTGCTTGTGTCTAGACAATTTATAAGTTCTAGAGAAAGCAAAGTTTGTTAGGATGCTTGTTATCATGCATAAAACAAGTTATATGGTACTAAAATTTCTTCCTTGAGGTCAAGTAGAGATTTGAAAAAAAGCTATTTGAAGCTCCACGCCCAAGATATTTTAAAGAAGATGTATAAGTGTCAAATGCCACCATTCTAGAATTGGAAGTACCAAAGGAATATCAATTCTAAAAGCATTTAATTTTTGAAGAACTTCCATAGTGATAACAATAACATCCTGCAAAAGATCATAACATGTATCCACACAAACAAATCATTCAATAATGCAAAAGATTATGAGAGGTGCTCTAGAAATGGTTTTGAACTACCATGTTATAGTTGATCTACCTTGGTAATAATCAACTAGAAGTCAAGTGGAGGCTTTCTCGGGTTAACACTATTGAGTTTTGGTATGAACTGTGTAAAAAGATTTAATGTGACACATTTTTCTTGAAGATTTCACTTCTTTGATGATGAGTGAAATGTTAACTCGAAACAAGTTAGATTAAAATATCTTCACAGTCCCAACTAAAAACTCTAATAAAAGTAGTGGTATTTATATTAGTAATAGTGTTGGTTACAATAATTAATCTTCACAATGAGTTATAAAGTTATGACCCCTTGCTAAGATATACAAGAGAGAATATATACCTTGGATCTCATTGTTAATGACCCTCCATCAGTTGACATATATGGATTAATTAAATAAAAGTTTCAACTTTTACTTGCTTTCCCATTGTATGGTACTTGCCAGTCCTAATGAAATGAGTGGTTGTGGACCTTGAAGGCACACCATATTACAAAATCATGGTTGTTAGAAGTTCAAGGTCTTTCAATTTGTTTTATTTGTGCATATTTAATGACATTGAATTTTAGGATGTAATCGAGTACTTGGTGTGCATGTTAGCCATGCTTATTAAAATGATGATGATGATGATGGTGGTGGTGGTTAACGTCCACTAAGACCAAATTGGTCTATCGGACCTATAATCTTAGTTTTTAATTATCTGGCTCCTCGTCTTTCTTGGCGAGATTGGTGTTGTAGCTTTCTTTTTTTTCTATACCATCTTCCAACTTCCTTTACCTTGCATCTCCTTCATCTCTTCTGGTTCTTGGGACATTGGTGTCTTAGCTTCGCGATCTATTGTGTTTTTCCTTTTGAAGATAGTCAGAGAAGAAGTTTGGTCTAGGAGATCTGCTTTGTTGTTAAATGAAGATTTATTTTGTGCGGTATTTGAATCCTCATAACTGTTGATTTGTTGGGCGGGCTTTCTCCCTGCTTGTCTTGAGAGTTGTTTCTTTCTTGCCTAATTTCTTGTGATTCAGAGTTTTCTCTAGAGTATTCTTCTTTGATGACAGTGTAGTGTTATTTTTGTGCTCCTTCCCACCATGTAGATCTGTGGTGGTTTGCTCTAGCAGAATTTTTCTGGGAGGCTTTTGGGCAATTTTTGGCTAGATGGCCTGTCTCAAAGCAAGATCGACATCTGAAGAGGACACTTTCATAATTGAGTTTCTAGTTCCACACATAGTCTTTACTTGTTAGGTTTATTTCAGCTGGGAATCTGGCACTGAAGTCCATTTCCACATAGATGCGTGCAAAGGTGGTTCTGGCATATTCCTCTGTTTCTGGGCACCTGCAGTAAAATTTCCCAATTGCATTTCCAATGGCTTTTAGCGAGGAGAGACTCCAGAGATGCAAGGGTAGGCTTGGCAATCTCACCCAAACTGGTGCTAAGGTTATGACTGCTGTAGAGGGATCAAATGATGGGTTCCATGGCTTCATGAATAGGCTTGATTTTTCCCAAAACCAAGGGCCAGGATCTAGAATACATTGTCTACTTTCAGGATTTTCAAAATCTACTATAAAGAAACCCCTAGCATAGAGGCAGATATTAATTTCATCAGAAATTACAGGCTTCCATACCTCTGAGATCCAATTGTGGAGAGCTGTCACCCACAGCCAAAAACCGTTGAATCAACAGATTAGGGCACTTTCAGAAAACTTCAAAGCCTCATCGAGTGAGGCGTGGACCACCTAGACAGTGGGAGCTGGGGCTTCACTGACGATATGGGTAGGATCTTGCCCTCCTGAAGTGGATGAGCCAACAACTATTTTCGCAAAGCTGGGAGCCATATTTTACTTGCCCGTAGAACCCAGCCGCAAAGAAATAAGGCAGAAGATAAGATTAGATCTATATCTAGCCGCAGAAGATTAGATCTAGAACCTAGCCACCTACATCTAGATGTAGCCACAGAAGATTAGATCTAGAACCCAAAATGTGCAAACAAACTTATTCACTCAAAATTTTCAGATGCCGGTGACTAACCAGATCTCACCTAAATGGTGAGTGGGGATCAGAATTATTAAACCTACGAGCGCGCATGAGAAGAACCTACAGGAAGATGCGATTTTTTGTTCCTCATCCTGATCACTATATTCGTTTTCGCCGGAGATCTCCTCGAGCGAGCTGCCCTTCGTCTCCGGCACTAGAAATGTGAAGAAAAAACCCAAGGCGCAGATAATCGTGAGGAGCAGTAGCCTTATCAGATAATTAGCGTATATCGATCTTAGCCTCCGTAATAATATCAATCACGAGGAGCAACAGATAATCGCGAGGAGTAGCAGATATAATATATAGGTTATATATAAAATTGATATAGAGACTAGACAAATAGGTTATATATGAAATATATGCCTAGTAAAGAAAGACTAGACAAATAGAGACTTTCTTGTTTTGCTAAACATGTAGGATGTGAATATGTAATAAAGGGTATTCTAATTAAATCTTAGGGATTTATTTGAATCATGGAAGGGATTTATCTGCTTGCAAATGATGTTGCATGGAGCCAAAGTAATGGTCATCTTCTTCACAATTTTAATTGTTGAAATTTTTTCGAAATTTCGTTAAAATTAGAAACTAGGGCCAAATTCCACTTTTGGTAGGTCTCGTGAACAAGATAATTATGGAATTTAATTCCTCTTTCTGAGAGGACCAAAATAGACCTAAATTTCATCGAATTTGGTTAAGGAAAAGTGTGTTTTTGAATCTATGTTTCCATAATATAAAATCATCAAGGCCGACCTCACCTATATGTCGGCTCAATAAGCCCAAAAGTCACGTCTCTTCAACCCCATTGAATTTTATATAAAGAGGTTCCTTTCAACCTCATTTGACACAACTCAAGGGCTCTAATATATCTCTGAGGTAGCCGCATCTTGAAGGAGCTAGGAGTACAAGTATTGGGTATGTTTTTGTTCTTCCTTCCATATGTTTGATCTTGAAGCAGTATGGCAGCCGCAGGTCAGGGCAGAGAAATTTGGTGAGATTTCTCCTCTATTGAAGGATGCATATTCTTGTAATAATTTCATGAGGCCCGCGGGATTTGTGAGTCTTGGACAGGGGAGGCGAAAGGATGTTCTAAGGAGCAAAACAGGTTGCAGTACAAGTAGACATGAAGCCTTGATGGAGGTTGTTTGTAGCATAGAACTTTAGATCAGGTTTACCTAAGGAAGGACCGCAACAATTGTCTCAATATTTGGGCTAATCTACAAGCCCTAATTGCAGATCTTCAACCTCAGAAATCATCAACTCTTTGACCAGACTTCACTTCTTAATTTGGGACTGTCTTGGCCTCTTTATAATCAACAAAGGAAGTCACTTGAAGTAAACCAGAACTGATCTCATTTTGGAACCTATTGAGTTGCAGATTTGAATACTATTGTATACTGGTTAGGCAAGAACTTGTCTTCTATTATTTGAAGACAGAATTTCAAAGTTGTCTGGGTTGTATATTTGGCACTTGGTTAGTGGTTCTAGTCATCATATTGGCAAGTCAACCTTGACATTGATTGTACTCTCCTTCTCTCTTTCTCTATTGAACATTTGATATTAATAATAAGAATATTTAATCAAGGGTTTTCCTCATCTTAGGGTTTTCCCTGGCTTGTGCTAATTATTGTGTTCTCTTATCTTGGCTTGTCTTCTGATTCGATCATATGTTTTTTATTAAGTTGTTATCAATGTGATAATGATTCAGTGCTAATGAAAGTGAAACGAACTAACAAATGGGTTAATATAGAATTTGAAGTATCTATCTTAAGCAAGAACATGTTATCCTAAACTCAAAGTTGTATCAGAGCTCAGGTGAGGATAAGTAGAAGCAAGAGTGAAAGAGAAAGCATCACTAAGTGAAATTTGTTGATAAACATCAGAAAGAAGGATGAATTCGTTGTTTTGAATCAGAAATCAAAGAAACCTTGTACCATACCAAGTCTCCACAAGGTCTGATTTAGATATCCTTTCTCTTGAAGAATATGTATGGAAATAGCCATAGTTGAAGTTGTAGATCTATGGTTTGTCAAAGTTTCAAAGAGGGTTGAAAACAAGGTCAGTTTCATAGTAGCATACCTAGAACCAAGTTCCAATTTCAAGTCAAGATCCAAGTGAATTATTTCAAAGCATTCTAATCAAGGTGAATGGTCTAAGATAGAGAATTCGATTCTCTCTAAATATTTGCGGTCTTGGGATGCTAATGCACAATATATATATATATATATATATATATATATATATATATATATATATATATATATATATATTGTTTTTCTTCTAGACCAAGGAGCTGTATATTTTGTGGACCTATATTTTGTTGAGTTGTATTCCTTTCTCTTGTTAGTAAAGAACCGTAGTATTTTGAGGACATCCTCTTTTATATCCCAAATTGAAAAAGATCAAGTAGTCAAATTGGGATATGGTCATCCTTGAGGTAGAAGAAAGAAGTCTCATTGACAAGCGCAAATTAGGGCATCAATTGCAGAACATGGAAGTGTTTTCTATTTTGCAGACGTAAAGACCTAAGACAAAAAATAATTCTCTTGTTTATGGGCAACTATTCTGCAAGGTGAAGAATGAATTTTTTGTCTAATTTTTATGGGTTTGGATCTGAGAATATTCTACAGGTCTTGAAGGATCATTATAGATCTCTTAAGCTAAGTCTCATCTTCTGCAGGTTCAAAGAAAGACTATATATGACATCATTCTTGTGTAGTTGTGAAGGATCTGTGACAATTCTTTTGTATTGTCTGGGTAAAAAAGAGTTTAGGGCACCGATTCAGAAAAGAGATTGAAGGTTCAGGCCACTAAAAGGCATTCTCCAAGCTCAACCTTCATTGCAAAAATTTTAATTGAGAAGAAGCGTGGAAAGTGATTATCTGTGTATAGAAAAGTAAGAGACATGTTGAAGTCATTCTCTTGAAACTTGAATAAACAATTCCTAAAGAAAGCTATAGTTGCAATAAGGAGACTTAGAGGATAGTTGCAATATTATAGCTGACAAGACTTCATCAATATTTGCAGTGTTACTACAAAAGGTTAAGCATCCTTTAACAGTAATAAGGGAAGAGAAAATTCATCACTACCCTACAACAATTGCTTAAGACTATCAATTTGACACATCACCATTGTGATAGTAGCCGTTTGTATGAAATTAATCCTAAAGTTTTCATGATAGTCCACCTGTGGGCCTAACTGAAGAATACATGTAGTAAGGAAGTTCTTTAGATCACACTGTTTCGCTAGGACAAATATCTTCTAGAGTTTGTTGGCATGGTATTGAATGAGTGGTTTGTAGATCAAGGCCATCAACCTGAAGGGATCCTAAGAGCATCAACCAACCTAATCCTTGTGATGTATTGTTCATAGCAAGATGATTCAAGTACAAAAAGGATCATTACACTTGAGGTGTAATTATCATTAATGCATCAAAACATAGTATAGTAGGCAAGTTGTTTTAGATGCTTTTGATTAACATATGATTCTAGACCAGAGCCTTTAAGTTTAGAGATGTTAGAGACTCCACTGGGAGTGTTCATGAAAATAATCAATAAGACAATTATTTTACTTTAATTTCTATAAAAACTTGATGAGTTGCAATCAACAAAATGTTTTTAAAATGAGAAGTGCAGGAGGAATGGAGGAGCAACAATAATAGTCATTTAAAGAAATGATGGTGGTATTTGATGTAGTGAATTGTAGCAATAATTGAAGGATCAATGATGGTGTATGGAAGTAAACATTTACATCTTTATCTATCAGCTGGAGCAATGGAATTTTATGGAGCACCTTTATATTGGTACCCTTGAGTATCCTTGGAAGATTGGTAGCTAGGAGAAAAAGTGCATGGCTCTTTTGGAGATATTCCTTATAACAACCCTTATCATCATGAAAACATATCAAATCCTATGTCTTGACAAGAACGATAAGCAAATGGAACTGTGAGGACCTTGATCTTGACATCCTGATTATGTTCTTGAGCTCCTTGATGCATTAAGCCAAGATCTTTTGAATGACAGACTTATGAATATGGATGCCTTGATATCATGGACTGGGTAATTTAATTCATTGGTCATTTTCATCTAGTAAAGAAGGATAATGCAACTATTTCTTCATTTTGGTTGAAGAAGGACCATGATGATTCTACAAATCTTTCTTTCTGTTTAGAGGTAAGATTCTTAGAAGTTTTCTATTGCAGGTACCTTATGGAAAGTCTCTCTCATAAGAATCTCATCAAGAAAGGCTTCAAAACACCCAGTAGTATATCCGGATGACTCTTCCTGTCCAATGTTTTTTGACAAAGACAATTCATGGCAGCGAATTATGGTTGATGACTTTGTCACATGGACCTAAGGAAAAGGGTCAGGTTACAGTTGGCTCGGTGATTATGCTCTGGCATGGTCACTTTCCCTATATTCAAAGGGAGTTATGGACAAGCCATGTTGATTGTAAAGATGCAACTATTGATGATGTTTGATTGATAACCCTCTCATTTATGGTAAGAGGGAGTTTACCTTTAAATTCAAGATGAAAGACCTAGCCATGTTGCACTATTTCCTGCACTTAAAGGTCTAATGAGTTGGAAACGCTGCAATTTTTTTTATGTATATCTTGTGGGATCCCTGGTATTCTTGATAAGAATCGTATTAGTCATATGCCTTGCTATGAAGACTCTGAGTCGATCTATGGATAAAGCCTCATATATTGGATATTCTAACATTGGTTTGGTTGGCAATGTGATGGATGGAAAGGCACATTCAATGTTGTATCTCTTGATTTGCTTTCTCTGGAAGGACTATTGAGGTTGGACGTATATATGAGAAAGTATGGCTTATTATGAAGTCAGCTGGTTGAGGAAGCTCTTCAGTGAGCCATTTGAGCGCGTACTAGTAACCACTGTTGTATATTGCGATATTTTTTAGTGGGGTTCATTTTTCAAGGAATCCATATTCCATGATAGCTCCAAGTATTGGGTACCACCTTATTTTGATATTGTTACATTGGAGAGATACCAAGCTCCATCATTGTTGGTTTGATGAGCATATTAATGTCATCCTCTTGGTAAGGTCAAGATTATCTTTCTTCCAGGAGAGACTGGGAGTCATGGATAGACCCTACTATGAGGGTGTTGATTGGACATTGAGCTTTGGGAGCTCCTGGGGGTTGGGGGTACTTATTGAGCTATGAGCGACCATAGGGTGAGTGGTTCACCTTCCCCTATTGGTGCGTTGTGTACAAGATGAGTGGTTCACATTCCCCTATTGGTGCGTTGTGTACAGGGTGAGTAGTTCACCTTCCCCTGTGATATCCCATGGTGGTTGATATGTGTGTACTATGAGTGTTTCACCTTCCCCTAATGTTGATGACATATGCATAGGATAGTATTTCACCTTCTCCTATGGAATATGAGTAGGATGAGTGGTTCACCTTCTCCTCCAGATACCCTAGTGAGAGATGCATATAGGCATCTGTTGACATGTCGGTGGGACATGGTTCATCCTTTCCCCACATGTAGGATGCTTGTTCCCTACTATTTGTGGTTGACATGTCGGTAGGACGTGGTTCATACTTTCCCCATGTGTAGGTTCCTTCCTACTATTGTCGTTTTGCATGCATGTAGGATGTGGTTTATCCTTTCCCTATGATGATTGTGATATGTGTTTATAGGATGCAGCTCATCCTTTCCATACGTATGATTATGACATGTGTTTGTAGGATGTGGTTTCCCCTTTCCCTACAAGTGGTTACGAGAAGGATGTGATATATTATTTTCCTTGCTAATGTTCTTGCATCATCCTACCCAAGTAGTCTGGGATACATGGGAAGTACCTCTCATCTAGCTAATGATTTGGGAAAAATGGTTTGGGACCATAGCACTAGCGATGGACGCATGTACTATCGTACTCCCTATGTATAGGATGAATGATGTTTCTTCAACTTGATCACTTGGGATCAAGTCTGCTTGGAGTTCATCCTTTGGTTATATGGACTGAATTTTGTCAGTGGAGAGTGGCAAGGTCTTTTGACTCACTCTCGATTGATTCTTCTTTATTATTCATATCAGTGTTCAGCATAGCAGACCAGAGAAGAGATACTGAAATGGTTCATGACGACAAGATGGCATGATTTATGTTGGATGGATTGGCAGGTGGAATTATTCCTAGTTGAGAGGGAGTGTTAAAATTGAAAACTAGGGACAAATTCAAATTCAGGAAGGTCTCTTGAAGAATATAATTATGGCATTGAATTCATCTTTCTGAGAGGACCAAAATCGACCTAAATTTCATCGAATTTGGTTAAGAAAAAGTGTGTTTTTGAATTTATGTTTCTATCATATAAAATCATCAAGGTTGGCCTCACCTATATGTCATCTCAATAAGCCCAAAAGTCACATCTCTTAAACCCCATTGAATTTTATATAAAGAGGTGCATTTCAACCTCATTTGACACAACTCAAGGGCTCTAATATATCTTTGAGGTAGCCGTAGCTTGAAGGAGCTAGGAGGACAAGTATTGGGTATGTTTTTGTTGTGTTATTCCTTCCATAGGTTCGATATTGAAGAAATATGGTAGCCGCAGGTCAGGGCAGAGAATTTTGGTGAGATTTCATCTCTATTGAAGGATGCATATTCTTGTAATCATTTCAGGATGGCTACAAGATTTGTGAGTCTTGGAAATGGGCTGAAAGGTTGTTCTAAGGAGCATAACAAGCCACAATACAAGTAGGCATGAAACCTTGATGGAGGTTGTTTGTAGCACAAAACCTTAGATCAGGTCTGCTTGAAGGAAGGACCGCAACAAGGGTCTGAATATCTGGGCTAATCTACAAGCCCTAACTGCATATCTTCGACCTCAGAACTTGTCAACCCTTTTACCAAGCTTCACTAATCAATTTGGGACTATCTTAGCCTCTTTATAATCAACAAAGGAATCTTCTTGAAGTAAACCAGGACCAAGCTCATTTTGGAACCTATTTAGTTTCAAATTTGAATACTATTGTCTACTAGTTAGGGAAGAACTTGTCTGTTATTGTTTGAAGACAGAATTGAAAACTTGTCTGGGTTGTATATTTGGCACATTTTCAGTGGTTCTGGTCATCATATTGGCAAGTCAACCTTGACATTGATTGTACTCTCTTTCTCTCTTTCTTTGTTGAACATTTGATATTGATAATAAGAATATTTGATCAAGGTTTTTCCCTATCTTGGGTTTTTTCCCTAGCTTGTGCCAATTACTGTGTTCTCTTGTATTGGCTTGTTTTCTTATTTGATCATATGTTCTTTCTTAAGTTGCTCTCAATGTGATAATGATTCAGTGTTAATGAAAGTGAAATGGACTAACAAATGGGATAATATGGAATTTGAAGTATTTATCTTAACCAAGAACATGTTATCCTAAACTCAACAAATTCGAATTTCCTTAAGGTTCTGGGGATCATTTTCTTTGATTTGGAAACCAAGCTCTCCATCAATTGAATCAAGGTAATATATAAGTATGGTTTCCTCTATACTTTTAATATTTTCATGGTGATTTTTGCACAATCCGGTTAAACCATTTATTAAACTCTTCTATAGTTTCAGTGTGATTTCCTTTAGAACTACTAGGAGCAACCAATAATGATATGTTATCTTTTATTTCTCCTCATTTCACAAGGAAATCGTTTTGAAGCGGGCCATGCATTGAATTAATTATCAAGAAATCCTTTCCACCATTCCACAACACTATCCGCAGGAGACAATGTAAACAACTTTGTGGTGACATCCAAGTATCTTGCTCTTCCCATTTTAAATATCACACTCCTAATTTTGGCCAATGATCCAAAGAAAAAAGAACATGATTTTCTTGGAATGTAGGAATGTTATCAACGACATTTTCTAGAATTTCATGTGGAGCTTCATTAATTTGAGAGAATTCAAGTGGTTTGTAGATGTCATCTAACCATGGTGTGGCCATATCTATTAAAAATAAGGAACTTATATCATCAACAAACTAAATACTTGAGCTACATGACTTTTGTGACTGACGTGCTAGTTTGTATACCTTTCTTCTATAATAGCTTTCTAGTTTTGCAATCTAGTGAAAAATTCTCTATGAGGATGTTATTGTAGAATATCTCTTCAACACAACCTCCTTATGCGGAGTCACTAGATGGACTTTTATAACTTTTAACTGTAGGATCATCAATATATGAATGTAAAAATTCAATACATGAGGAAATGGGCATCCTTGGCAATAGTGCCAAAATATTACCACCCAAGTTCTCACTTATGATAAAAAGCCCTAACTATAAATGTGAAACCCCAAGGGAAACTTAGAAAGACTACCATTGTCACCTCAGTGGTACCTTCTGTCATGCGGAAAGAGTCAATTTTGCGGACAAAACCGACCTCCCTAGAAGCTAAGGCTTTCTAGTGACAAACAAAACAATCAAGCACTATCTTTCCCTAAATATGCATTTAAAATAAAAGCAACCAGGTGTTTAAGGCTTACCTCTAGTCCAACGCTTGTTTGTAGCAGTCCAGCCTCTTCGATCCAGATGAGCTCCTTCTCCTTGAAGCCTGCATTCACTAACAAGCAAACGATTACATAGCACCTGAATAACTCATATAATAAAACATATTCATCATAAAGACCAAGGAGTATATGAAACAAATTATATATAACAACTTGTTGAGAAAAATGAACTTAATTGCATTAATTGGAAACAAAAGAAACCATTACAACCAGTTCCTTGGTGTTGTGCAGGTCCCTCCCAGGGTCCAGCAAGAGTTCTCCTTTACTTTGATCAGCTCACCCACTTCCAAATGAAGCTAAGAAAGGATTGGAATCTCTCCTCTCAAGCTCTAAAAGGGAGTCCTAATTTCAACAACATCTACCCTTAGGAATGTTCAGCTTTCAACCTCCCCTCCCTCTGGCCCAATGCCTGTATTTATAATGCTTTGGAGGAAGTTAATCAGGTCCACCATCAATGGGATAAGCTCCTCTTTCAAAGGGGTAGCTCCCCTCTTCATGGGATAAGTTCCTCTTTCATTGGGATGCATGAACCATCTGGAGGCGCTCAATACACGTCAAACCATCTTCTAGAAAGCTCTAGAATCGACCACAAGTAACTTTTTGAAGTAAAACTTGCGCCTTTTGACCTTTACAAGAGTACGCACCCACCCCTTTACAGACAAAGTGTACAAGTACGCAGGTATTATGAACTTGAGGTGCGTACACGCAGGTAATGGTAGGAGAAACTGCGTAACCAGAGTTATATTGACTTTTAAAGACTTTCTCTCTTTTTTGGAGTTTGACATGAGGAGCAGAGGTATAAGACTTGCCAAGGAGGACAGTATGACTATTGATGGAGCCATACTGACTGCAAATAGTCATGGTGACAAATTTTAGTGTAACAGATTGCCCCCTAAAGTGCGAAGCCTGTAGTAGATTAGGGTTTCATATCATCTAGGAAGGGTGAAGTACTTTATCATTTCAAGGATTATCTTGTGGAGAGCCCAGTTGGAACCTGCAAATATTCAACACAAAATACATATATGAGATCATATCATCGCTGAGGTAGGCATTCCCATACTCAGATCAAAAACTTTAACTAACAAACTAAATACTGCTCTGATACAGGAATGATTTCGCAGTACATCATAATCATAGACTCATGTAGACACAGTATGGACGCAGCCATCTGTTTATAATTAGTCTACTGTATAATGAATACAAAACTCCTCGCAGCCTGGATGGCGGAAACTAGATCCAGGGTCTTCATTTCTACTTCCCGAAATAGTACGATTCTATCCATGCGAATAAATGAGTTGATGTCGAACATGGTAGAAACCACTTGATTACCAGTCAATGATGTAAATTGTTAACAAGTGTGAGAGAGACCACCAGTGATGTAAATGGTTCTCAAAGTACCCAGTACAATCCATGAGATGTGAATGAATGTGTTGATGTCGAACATGTCACGGAATCCTTCGATCGAAAGTCAATTATGTAAACTGTCGTCAAAGGCGAGAAACCTGCCATTGATGCATGCACATTTCAAGGTACTGACGATTTCTAGATCATCTTTCTAGATAATGTGCTGATGTCGATAGAAAGCGATCCGTCGCAGGCAAGCCCACAACACGAAATCATAGATCAAGTTGAAGAAATGTAGCTGTAAGGACTGACTCAGGGATGGTCAAGATGGATGACAAGTATTTTGCAGATGAATAGTTTATTTGCAGTAACCTCTTGAACACATAACGACACAACAGATGGCTTGGTGACAAATGACCCAAAGTTAATATCCGGAAACCGGCTGAAGTCTTTCAATGTGGTTTGATCAACTGTTAGGCAAAGGATTTCCCAACCCAGGTGAATGAAAAGTGTCATGTTCAAGAGTGGTGATAAGGTTTCTCTGAGACAAAGGATAACAAATAGGCTCATTTTTCTCTCTTTTCCCCCACCATTTCTGGCAAGTACCTCTTTTTTTTTTTTTTTTTACAAGCTTGAGGAGGATAACATTTGCTTGATTATAAGCTCATCCTTCGGATGAGTCCAACTTAGTTTAGATTCGAACCCTAAGAAGGAGTGGTCCGTTCCTGTTTGTAATCAAACAGGTCCTTTACTGTGAAATTTTAACGAGTCCAGTATAGGAGAAACTCGGCGTTTTTCAATTTTAGAGAGTCTGAAAAACTTAAGAAGACTCCAGGGTTGACCTTTTTCGTAAGTTTGTGTCTCCCAAGCCCGAAAAGGTATAAAATAATACTTGAGAGAACCGCTTGATCTTTATGACCAAGGAGTACTTTCATGATTAGTGTCTCTGATCTGAAAAGTAAAAAGCAATCAAGGACACGTCGTTTTATTTCCAATATCGAATTTGAAACGACAAAAATCCAGCAATCTTTTCATGTTTTTACGGTTAGAAAAGGGCTATAAGAGGACCGTCTTTTAATTCCGTTTTAACGAGTGTAAAATAAACGCTCGGCAATCTTTTCATGTTTTAGGAGTCAGAAAAGGGCTTAAAGATGAGTCTGATGTTTTTGTTTGTAAAAAATGACAATTTTCCCTGAAAATCCTCTATCCTTCACAAAAACCAACACATTACTCATACCTGTTGAAGATAGATAAAAATACTTTGAAAAATACCTTTTCATGGTGAAAAATAAACAAATTTACCATTTATTTACCCAAAAAAACCTATAAAAAGGGCTTTTACCAATTCATTTTTACCATGTTACTGTTGAGGAGAGAAAAAGGGCTTTTGGCAAGAAACTTCCCGTGGACATTGCGGAGAATCCGACCGTCCAAACCGAACGCTGCCTCTTTCAGGTATTCTACAACATCCTCCTCTTCATTTTCATCCGTTTAGAATTCGTTTTTAGGCCCAAAATTTCATTTTTTGGAGGCTTTGGGGTTTCAAGAACCGCCTCTCAGGGTACGCAGGTGCCACACTAGGGACCCGCGTACCCCGACATTTTCTCAGTTGGGAAAATGTCGGGCGTACGCACCTTGCCTTAAGGGAACCTGCGTACCCACGCTCTGTTCCTAAAGGTGGGGTGCGTACTCCGCGCAAAGAGTTTTCAAACCCCAAATTCTCCAAATTGGACCAAATTTTTTTGATTTTATGGACTCTAATGGATGTTTTCTGGTGTGTAGATTGTTCACCATGCTTGATTGGCGCGAGAGAGAGCACGAAGATGTTGATTTGGCCGCCATTAATCATCAACCGTCAATTGATGCTTTGAAGGCATGCGGCCTTTATAAATACTGGGCCATACCTGGCATGAGGGCCCAAGTGAGATTTCTAGAGTGGCTGGTCGAAAGGTGGAACGTTCAGGACCAGTGCTTTTATATTGGAGGGCACCAGCTCGAGATGGAGCCCGCAGACATTTACTTTCTCACTGGTTTGCCCAAGAGAGGCGAACACTTGACTCTGTTCGAGACTAGGCCGGGTGGCTAGTCCATTGCTAGTCTCCGACTAGAGTGGTGTAACACTCAGACTCAGGAGAAGGGGATAGAGATCAAAACTATATCCCGACCTGAACTTATGGTGATTGCCTTCACAGTTACCAGACTTTGCGGGGCTGCCGCTTTACACATTGCCACTGGATCCCAGATGCAGATGGCGATTGATTGCTATTGAGGTACCATTTTTAACTGGTGTGATGCTGTGTTGGCCAATGTAAAAGGCCAACTGACTAGAGCCAAAAACGGACAGCTGAAGACTTTTGGTTATGGGCCTTTAGTTGTGAGTTTTGGCTTAGAGAGGGTTCCGATGCTGATCCCACAGCAGCTCACTGTTGGTGTTGGGCTACCTCGAGAGCCCAAATTGATGCGATGGGTTGCGGTTATGGCCCATCATCCTGATGAGGGAACGGAGGTTGTTCGATTTACTCCGAAGTACTTTCACTGGTTAGAGGACCAGGTCTTTTCTATACAGGATTTTCCTTATGCCGAAGTTGATTTTCGTGGAGATCCGGACATGGTTCTTCCACCGGGAGAACAATGGGATGACACAGGTAACTTCATTTTCCACAAGTTTTTAATTTATCTATTTTTTTTGTTTTATATCGTCTCAAAACTGATAGTAATAATTTTCAAAATGCAGATG
The DNA here is from genome assembly GCA_031772625.1 of Pinus tabuliformis. Classification (NCBI taxonomy): domain Eukaryota; kingdom Viridiplantae; phylum Streptophyta; class Pinopsida; order Pinales; family Pinaceae; genus Pinus; species Pinus tabuliformis. The sequence goes on along the minus strand of CM062811.1, from coordinate 151,030,485 downwards.
TAGGCCCACGTCGTCCAGCCAATCTCCGGCCTTTCGAGAGGAGACTACCAGTTGCAGCGGCACCGGCCCCACAGGACGAGGCCACAGAGACTTTAGCTGAGTTGGAACATGACCTAGAGCGTTTTACAGCAGACATACCGGAGACTACCATAGATGATATTCCTATCAGGCTTCAGCGCTATGTAGTCGGGGTCCCAGGACCTTTTAGGAGGTTCTTGTGTAGGGTGGCCCATGCAGTGGTGTCATATAGAGATCATCACCAGTGATTGGATGGTCGTTTTGTAGACACATGTGACATTTTGGTTTTTTGTACTTATCATTTTTGCCGATCATAAGGTGTTTTTCAACCTATGATCAAAGACGACGTATTTTTTGACACACTCCTATCTATATATATCATTATTACCGGCTCATCTTGTAAATCATGTTATGAAATGGTTTTAAATTTACATGTATGATTATTGCAAATGTCTATTTAACATTCGAGAAGCAATTGCATCTGCTAATGTATTTAAAGACCTTGGAATATGTTGATATTCAATGTAATCAAACTCATGTTCCAAGAGACGCACTCTAAAAAATAACCTTAATAACACTGGATTTCTAATGGCATACACTCTATTAAGCTGTAATACAACGAGTTCAGAATCTAACCTCACTATCAAACTCCGAATCCCAAATGAAATAGATTCAGACAATAACTCAATCACTGCATTGTATTCGGCAATGTTGTTTGTTGTTTGACCGAGGCTCACCCCATGCAAAGATACTAACTCGTCAGAGGGTGAATAGATAACCCAAGCTGCGGAAGAGATATTCCGTGTACTACGACAAGCACCATCAGCGAAACCAATGTACGTTTGGAGAGGCATCGACATCTGCATCATCAAGAGTAAAACCAAGATAAGCTAGAATAATGACGAAAAACACACTCTCTAGGCTAAGCACACTGTCTAAACTAACAAACACACCAGCTAGAAAGAAAAATTAACCTAGAAAGAAAAACTAACCTAACCAAAAATCTCCGTACCCATCTTTTAAGCATAATACCTCTTTAGGTAAAGTCCATTTCTGGGTTTACCCAAAGAGTCCCCGTCAAAATCTACCAGCTCATAGGCTCCTTTTGCTAGCTGACGCTTGACAATATAGGGCCCATGCCACATAGGAACGAAGTTCCCAGCACCTAATTTATCATTAGCTTGATCATATAATAACACTAGGTCTCCTTCCGAAAAATTTCGAGGGGTCACATTTCGATCATACTGAGCTTTCATACGTTTTGCGTGAGTCTCGATCGCCAATGCAGCATCACGTCGATTCTCATCTAATTGAGCTAAGTACAATAAACACTTTTCCTCTTCGGAAGTAGCTGGAAGTAACTCGATGGCCATTTGCAGTGACGGGATTTCGCATTCAATGGGTAGCACAGCTTCCAAACCATAAACTAGTTGGAAAGGAGTGAACCCTGTTGATGTTTTCACTGAGGTTCGGTACGCCCAAAGCACTGAAAATAACATGTTGTGCCAATTCGACCGATGAATACCAATGATTCATCGGATCATGATAACTAAAACTTTGTTGATGGACTCAACCAGACCATTCGCTTGTGGATAATAAGGAGTTGAACTATCGTGACGCAAACCAAGCTGGCCTGTTAGTTCTGTCATCATAACGTTTCGAAAATGGCACCCATGGTCAGTGATTATCTCTTGTGGGACACCAAACCTAGCAATTATATGATTGAATACGAAAATTGCAGCTGTCTTGCAGTCTGCCTCGAATGTAGGCATCGCCTCGGCCCACTTAGTAAAATAATCTACCGCAAGGATGATATACGCATGCCCCCCGGCCGAGTGAGGGTTACATGTAATAAAATCGATACCCCATTTGGCAAAAGGACCAACGACAATTATAGGGTGGAGAGGAGCAGGTGGAGCGCGCATCTTTCGATCAAACACTTGACAGTTGTGGCATTTTCGGACCACAATAATACAATCTTTAAACAAGGACGGCCAGAAGTAGCCAGCGCGCAATATCTTTTGGGTTGTGGCATACCCAGACATATGACCGCCACACGCTCCAGAGTGGCAGTCATTTAGAACCCTTTCAGCCTCTTCGTGAGTTAAACAACGTCGAAAAATAGAGTCTGCCCCTCGTCGATAAAGAGTATCTCCAATAATTTTGTATTGTTGGGACTGGAATCGAATTTTCCGACGTTCCGACTTTGAAGCTTCGGGCCGAAAGGATTGGGTCTGGAGATAGATGATGATATCCCCATACCACGGATCTAAAGTGCTGATTAGAAACAAAGATTCGTCTGCAATGGGTTCCTCTGCCACAGTTTCCGTGTCAGCATGCGGGAAGTCACACATTAACTCTGCAAAAACTAAAGATTTCTTAGACTTAGATTTCTCAAACTCCAAGTCGAACTCCTGCAGGATAACAATCCATTTGGAGTACTTGCCCCCTAGCAATTGTTTAGTCAAAGTGTAGATCATAGGGTTGCAATCCGAAATGACTATAGTTTTACGGAGTAAAATGTAGTGACGAAAACGTTGGACAGCTTGAACGGCTGCCAATGCCAATTTCTCCACATGTGAATATTTTAGCTCAGTTGGATTTAAAGTCCGACTAAGGTAATATATCACATGTTCCGTTCCGAATTCATCTTCCTGAACTAAGACCATCCCAATGGTGGAATGAGCAGCGGCGAGGTACAAAAAGTAATCCTGGTTGTAGTTGGGAGGATGCAACAACGATGCATGGGTCAACGTGTATTTGAGTGCATCAAAAGATTTCTGAGCTATCTCATCCCAAGAGAATTGAGCGTTCTGTTTCAACAACCGAGTAAAACCCTTTGTAACCTCGGCGTAGTTAGGAATGAATCGTCGTAAAAAGTTTGCTTTTCCCTACAAACTTTGGAGTTGGCGAAGACTCGAAGGAGGAGGCAATTTGATGATAGCTTCTACCTTCGAGGGATCGACGCGAATGCTGGCTTTTGAAACTACAAATCCTAGCAATCTTCCCGCTTCTATACAGAAGACACATTTGTGTGGGTTCAACCGAATACGATAATGCCTACACCTCATGAAGATTGCTCGTAAATGGACAAGGTGATAAGCTCGATGTAACGAATGAGCGGGCAAATCATCGAGATACGGTTGCACAATGTGTTTGATGTCATGAAACGCATAAGACATCGCCCTTTGAAAAGTTTCTCTGGAATTCTTTAGCCCAAAAGGTAATTTGCAATAAGCAAAATGTCCCCCATGGACAAATGAAAGCCGTTTTTGGTTGATCGGTAGGTAGAATATTGATTTGATTGTAACCGGAAAAACCGTCCATAAAGGAAAATATTTCGCTGCCGGCATAATCATCAATTATTTGATCGATATAGGGTGTTGGGTAGTTGTCCTTTGGACAAGCTCGATTAATATCCCTATAATCGATGCATATTCTTATTGTTCCCTGTTTTTTGTTAACCGAAACAATACTCGATACCCAATCCGTTAACGGGATCGGATAAATGAAACCTGCTTTCAACAGTTTCTCAACTTCTGCTTTAATTGCAGCAACTTTTCGTGGGTGAATCTGACGCAAACGTTGCCGGATGGGTTTAGCATCCGGGTAAGTCTTGATCTCATGAACAACAATCGCGGGATCAATTCCTGGCATTTCCTCATAGGACCAGGCAAACACGTCGCGGAATTCTTGAAATAGGGCCTTGTATGTCTGAATTTCGTCATCTGTACACGAGGCACCTATATGAATGTTTTCAATAATTCCAGGCTTAACTGAAATGTCAATGGGAATAGTTCGAGAGATATTTCCCAAATTCAGCTCTGAATCAGGATGTTTCATGGGATTCTGAGCTTCCTTGACATATTCAGCTGTAAAAATTGATGAGAAATCATTTTCAAAATGATCATCCTCAGGTAAAAATGAAGATCTATGATGGAGATCGTCCCATGGTAAATCATCTATACACAGGACTTCACGAAGTTTCTCGTCAGATGACACAACTTCGGGAAATTCTATTAACTCCGAGGTTGATGTGAAAAGTGATTCCTCATGGACCACATTCATTTGGTTGACTTTGGTTGAACACAGGTCGGTAAAAGACTGCACGACTTCATAGGAAATTTCATATGGACTCAACGGCATAGAATTACCAAATGAGTCTATTTCAGATTCAAAAGGAACGATCCAAGGATCGTCGTAATAAATAGTGTCTGATGTAATCATATGAATAGTTGCAAATGAAGATGATGCGTTGAGTGGAGGAAAAGGAAAAGTTCCCAGTAAATCGGAATCTTTAACTAATCCTACTCTAACATCCTTATATGGGATAGTCGTTTTACCGACATGTTGAATACTCTCTGAAGAGGTTGGGTCGGATGAAAAGTAAGCCAGCTGGCCTATTGTTACGATATTTCCATTATGTGGGAACTTTATTACTCGGAAGACCGATGAAACGACCGCTGTCATAGCGTAAGACCAACTTCGACCCAAGAGAAGGTTGTAGTCTAGAGGGGCATCAACCACCTCCACATCTAGACTAACGGTTTTTCCTTCAACCCCTATAGGCAAATCCTGTAGAATGCCAAAAGGATGAAACCCACGGCCATCAAAGGCCTTAAGAATTGTTGGGGATTGATTTAGTGAAGGAGAACCAAGCGATCTCCAACACTGTATCGACATAATACACGTGGAAGCTCCCTCATCAATTACAGTCCGATGAATAGGCCTGTTTTTTACTATCACTGGGATCTGGAAAGCCATTTGATGAGGTAAACGTGGTGTACTATTTTCTAGATCAAATATTATTAGGTTCGGGTCCTAAACATCAACAACTCCTATAGCCGACAAAATTAATTTGCGTTGTGCCGGGCATGATTGCAACACTTCCAAAGCCGACATTGCTGAGGGTGAAACAGCTAAGTCCTCAACAATGTTGTAATTCTGGGCTGCTCTCGCATGTGGATTGAAAGCAGAACTTCGAAGTACACCCTTGGCGGGCGGTTTGATTACTAAGTTCGGGTTAGGCTTCTCGATCTGTAGTGGATCGGAACCGGGAGCTGAGGTCGATGGATTAGAGTGAGAAGATTCTGCTTCTTTGCCATCAACAGGACTTTTACTACCATAATCTTGCGATCGAGTTGCAATCCTTACATGGGACATCATCAAAATGGGTTCTTCATTGGCACTCGAGGAATAACCTATCATTTTGCTATCTTTAGGAAATGGATCCTTCAATACAGCAGGAATTTGGGAACCCTTGACGATCTTCGCAACCTCTGCTCGATGAGGGCAGTCTCTTGTAAAGTGTTCTTCTTCACAAATGAGACATGGATAACGAGGTTTGTGTTTTTCATCATTGGATTCCGCCTTTTCAGTTTTCTCTTTTGGAGTTTTGTCTGCTTTATTCTTCTTCTTCCCTTTCTTCTTTCCACTGGATTTTGATTTAGCCGTAGATGACTCTACAGCGTGAATATCGGCGGAAACTTCAGCAGAAGAATCTCCTGTCGGGGAGTCTGGTAAGGTTATAATAGGAGAAGAATTCTTGGAAGATTTCTTCTTGCTTTTAGTATTCACCGTACCAATCATGCCATCAGCAGCATGAGATCCCGAAGGAGCTGTAGCGATTTGATTTGACTTTGGAAGATCTGGGATCTTTTCGTGTAATGTACCTGACTGAGTATAAACTAAGTCAAGGTACTGCGCTTGAGCGATCACTTGCTCCTCAGTAACTACTCCGGCCTTAGCTACGTCTTCAGTAATCTTCGGTAACAATGATTTAACAAACCATTCAGCTAAGATTTGGTTCGGGATAAAAACTTTCACTAACCGCCTTCGGCATCTCCATTCATGAATATGATCGGAAATATAAGTGGACGTCGATTTCTTTAATGAAGTTAGTAACTCCGTGCCATTATCATATCTGACCGGCAACTGAAAATGAGTTAAAAACGAGGTAGCTAACTGGTTAAAATTATAAAAAGAGGCCCGTGGTAACTCAATGTACCACTTGGCCGCAAGACCAATGAGAGTGCGCTGAAAAAGACGTAAGCGGATCGAATCATACGAGATGGAATTGGAGGCACACCAGAGGTGGTAAGTCATCACATGATTCGACGGGTCTTCTCCAGACTTACCTTCGAACTTGGGAATGTCACTGGGCAACTTATTCGGCATTGGCAGCCAAAACAGAAGATAGTTTATTGGATCGTTCGTTAGGTGCGACAAGTCTGGTAAATCCAAAGTTGCGATAAACGGTAGCTGCCGATTAGGATCCCTAAAACTCTAAGTGATTATACCAGCCCCAGGAGGAGGATATCCAGGATAACTAGGAATGGGAATCTCGTTCGGGATATTGTATCCTCCTGGAAAACCAGGATTAACCGGACCGTACTGGGATTGTTGTGGTTGTTGATAAGTGTACCCAGGATACGGTTGATACTGGTAAACTGGCTGCTGGACAGCAGGACCGAATTGATATTGTCCCTGGTACGGTTGATAATTGAATTGTGGTTGACTTGTGACAACCGTACTTAAACCAGGTTGTCCTACAGGCATCTGAACCGTAGTTTGAATCGTGGATCCAGACGATGGTAAAGATGTCTGAGGAGTAGATACAGGGACAGTAGAAACCGGAGCTATCGATACTCCAGAAGTAAGTGGGGTAGATTGAACAGATGTTGCGGCAGTTGCAACAGTCGTTTGAGATGGAGTACGAGGCAAAATAGGCCCAGACTGAGAAACTACCGAAGGTACAGAAGTTTGAATATTAGACTGGACTGGTTGCTGGGTTGAACCAGAAACTAAGGGTTGTCCAGTTTGAGATGACAACTGTACACTTGGCTGCAACACCTGTTGAACTTGCAATGGATCCCACACTATGTTTATTCTGGGGTATTGACCCATAACAGGTTGAGGATATTGAGATCCATAACCGGGTTGAGGGTAGGATTGATAAGTGAAAGGTACATTTCCCGTACCTTGAACATAAGATTGACCTTGGGGTGGTTGGAAACCTTGACTCGAGTACTGACCTTGGGGTAGATACCCTTGAGGCATGTACTGATACTGGGGTTGACCTTGAGGTATAAATTGATACTGGGGTTGACCTTGGGGTACATATTGAGTCTGGGGTTGACCTTGAGGAATGTATTGTACCGTAGGCATGTACTGTCCTTGAGGTTGCCCCCCAGATGCAAATTGTGTACCTTGAGGTTGCCCCCAGGCGTTAATTGAGGCTGCCCCCCAGGCGGTAACTGGCCACCTTGAGGTTGAGAAGCGGGAATAGAACCTGACATCATAAGAATGTCCTCTACGCTCAACGGCTTTGCACCATTGCTTCCAGTGAATACCCTTTGTTCAATGGGTTGAGGAGATGCTCCCGAAAAAGTACCAGCAAGTGACTGATACCCAGAGGGAACAGAAGGACCGCCGTACAAAAAAGATTCAGGCGATTGAGTAAACATGGACGACTGACCTGACATATTTACGGGAGTATAAATACCTCTAGGTGGATAAGGAGCACGAGGTGGTGAAAAACTTAACCCTGAGTTGTCCAAATAATTAGTTAAAGAAAGATACCAAGTAGTACTTCTAGGTGGACTGTAAAAAATTGATTCACGCTCCCTTAGATCAATAGTAGGTTGATCTTCAGGGATAGGGATGCCTATTTCTTCTTCTGGAGCAAGTTCTTCAATAGCTATCAAACCAGAAGGAAGATTTTCGGTGATGACTCTTTCTACCCTAGGTGAATTAGGAGCACTAGAAGTTGGAGAGACTAACCCCGATGTTGGAGTAACAGGTTCAGATATCTCAGGTTCTTCGCCTATATCACTAGTAGATGAAAAACTACCAGCAAGCTTGGAAACCGAAACAGCTTCAGGATTATAACCTGTTTCTAGAGTTTGGTAATCAGGATGAACAACCAATGACGACTCTCCTTCTTCAAGTGATCCTACTTTACTGCCACTAGGAGTTACAAGGACTTTTAAACCTTCGTAATGGCCTGGGACGTCTTCAGGAGGTTGGCCCCGAAGTCTACGAGACTTCCTCAACAAATCAGCCACGGTTACAACCTCAGGAGATTGGCCCCGAAGTCTACGGGACTGTCTCGGTAATTCAGCCACAGTTAAAACTTTTAACTACTACACACGCAAACAAAGTAAAATCTCAAAGAAAACCACCTAAAGTCTCTAAAGAACCAAACAAATCTAAAGCACACGCCTAAAGAATCTAGGGCGTCAAACCACACACAAACAGTAACCTTCCGGACCGAAAACACTAGTTGGTGATGAAATCCAACATCGCAGAATTCAGTACAGAAGTGGCGGGTGGAACAGTTACCCCGACAACCTGCTTAATGAATAGACTGGACCAAGTTCCTCCACTTTAACCGTCTTGAGTGAAGTGAAACCCCCCAGAAAATCCAAGTGAGTCTAGCCGACGTCTGCTCCAGGTACAGTGGGATCTTCCCTCCACCGTCACCTTAGGAAGAATCCTAAAGATAATAGTCACTAAGTTCACCAACAACAACAAATATACCTGGGGGAACAGTCTACGATCCGATAGCACGCAAGGGCAGAGTAACAAGCTCAATCCCCTTGCCGGCTCCTTGACAATAATCCAAGGTTTACCGACAAGTGACCCCAGGCTCCTCGACAATGGTTAATCCGAGGTTTACCGTTTGCAGTACGTGCATATCTGGCGTCGTTCCCAATGAAAGAGGATTGATTCCCTCACTGGTTCGGACACTATCTCGTGCTTCTCCTTTAAGAGGAGCTTTCCCAGAGCATAAATGTAACAGTTGGATTTATCCTACCACAAGATAAGCTACTTGTTTGGTTTTGCTGTCTTGGAGAGTTAATTACTCTCCTACTCCAAGACACTAGCCTGATCTATATTGGTGTTTCAGAGCCCTAGTAAATAAAAAGTTACTAAGTTGATTTTACTTTAAGCGTTAATTTTTATGGCTTTTATTTAGGACAAAAGGTAGTGGAGATGAAACTGATGGTGTGTAGACTCGACTCAAATCCACTAAAAAGATGCACCTAGGATGATTTAAACTATCTTTCCTTTTCAATGAATTCCCTAGCTAAGAGAGTTGGAGAATGCAAAATTTATAAAGACAACTTTCTTGGCAATGAAAATCAAAGAAACAATCTCTTTATCTTTTCCAAAGCACACAACACATGACCACTAATCATTTCACGAAAACTTCCTTTCTCTTTTCAAAGACTTCAAACGCTACTAAAACAAACTTTCTTCAAAAGAGATTTTTGTATTTTTCCCTATTTTAACAAAGCATGTAAAACTACTTAACAAAAATCAATTTTAAGATCTATGAAAATCTAAGAGAAATTTACCTAAAAGCGAATCTAATGAGGTAAAAGCCTACAAAATATAATTCCAGGATGTTTTACTCAGTTACAATTCAACCAAGGACTAGTTCATGCAGAATCATAAACCAGTCAAAAACAAAAATAAAAAGTTCTTGCTCTTTTTCTTAAGAATGAAATTCATAGCTTAACCAAAAGCCTTCTCGAAATTCCGCAAAGAGACAACACAACGGTATGTTTCTCACAAAGGTGGACTTTACGAAAGGTCCGACTCCTAAGAAGACTGAAAAGACCAGGGAGATCCAAGGTGTTTACAACTTCTAAAGCCAAAGTCACTACAGGACCAATGCAAAAATCAAACCTAGGGCTAGAACTTCTATGAACTTCACTAAAACCCTTGATGCTAATGAAACAAGCTTAGATGAAAACTTTTGACAGGTAACCAGTGGATCTGGGCAGCAATAAACAAACTAGAAACAAAATCTAATAGGTAAAAAGGAAAAAATTGAAATTTTCTAAAGTTTTGACAGGGTACACAGGCAGCCTGTTTGCACAGGTGCGGCCACGCTCTGTGTACAAAGCCGAAGTGCGTACAGGTACGCACTATGCTTAACGCAGAGGGTGCATACTGCTCTCAAAATTAAGAAAAATAAAAACTAACTCAGCCCTAAGCTATTCCACCCAAATTCACAGTCAATCAGTCAAAAACTAGAAAGCAATCAGATTTTCTCAAATCAAAGTATCAATCAAAAGAGAAATCAATAAAATCCATGGATTCCCCAGCGGAGTCACCATTTTGTCATGCGGAAAGAGTCAATTTTGCGGACAAAACCGACCTCCCTAGAAGCTAAGGCTTTCTAGTGACAAACAAAACAATCAAGCACTATCTTTCCCTAAATATGCATTTAAAATAAAAGCAACCGGGTGTTTAAGGCTTACCTCTAGTCCAACGCTTGTTTGTGGCAGTCCAGCCTCTTCGATCTAGATGAGCTCCTTCTCCTTGAAGCCTGCATTCACTAACAAGCAAACGATTACATAGCACCTGAATAACTCATATAATAAAACATATTCATTATAAAGACCAAGGAGTATATGAAACAAATTATATATAACAACTTGTTGAGAAAAATGAACTTAATTGCATTAATTGGAAACAAAAGAAACCATTACAACTAGTGCTTTGGCGTTGTGCAAGTCCCTCCCAAGGTCCAGCAAGAGTTCTCCTTTACTTTGATCAGCTCACCCACTTCCAAATGAAGCTAAGAAAGGATTTGAATCTCTCCTCTCAAGCTCTAAACGGGAGTCCTAATTTCAGCAGCATCTACCCTTAGGAATGTTCAGCTTTCAACCTCCCCTCCCTCTGGCCCAATGCATGTATTTATAATGCTTTGGAGGAAGTTAATCAGGTCCACCATCAATGGGATAAGCTCCTCTTTCAAAGGGGTAGCTCCCCTCTTCATGGGATAAGTTCCTCTTTCATTGGGATGCATGAACCATCTGGAGGCGCTCAATACATGTCAAACCATCTTCTAGAAAGCTCTAGAATCGACCACAAGTAACTTTTTGAAGTAAAACTTGCGCCTTTTGACCTTTACAGGAGTACGCACCCACCCCTTTACAGACAGAGCGTACAAGTACGCAGGTATTATGAACTTGAGGTGCGTACACGCAGGTAATGGTAGGAGAAACTGCGTAACCAGAGTTATATTGACTTTTAAAGACTTTCTCTCTTTTTTGGAGTTTGACATGAGGAGCAGAGGTATAAGACTTGCCAAGGAGGATAATATGACTATTGATGGAGCCATACTGACTGCAAATAGTCATGGTGACAAATTTTAGTGTAACACCTTCCCTCACATTAGGTTGCCTCTTCTCCAATACAAGGGGGGGATACCCAAGGTAATCTATGTCCAAAATTTTTTTCCCATGTTCATCTTCTTAAATAGATTTTATTTAATAAGTTTTCTTTAGAAGTCGAAAGTATGGGATATCCTTGAATCCAAAGAAGTTAGTTGTCAGAGTTTATGAAAATCTCTCCCTAGGAAAATAGGGTCAAAGGAAGGCATCAAAATCGATCCAACCATCATATAAGCAATTCAAGAAATCCCATTACCTAGAAGCAAGAAATTAGTGCAATCTTCATTCAATAAAATAATTTTCATCAAGAGGTACATACTAAATTTTATAGAGATTACCAAACCCATATCAAATTTGTTGAAGGACTAAGATCTTAAATGGGATGGTGAAAGCATGAAGCAATTCCAAAAGATAAAGGGAGATACTATCATGTAATGTTCCCAAGCTAAAATATGTTGGTTTTAATTCACAAAAATTTAAATCTCTCTTTAATGCATTTCTTCAAACATTTCAAAGACAAACATTTCGTCAAATACTGGGAAGACAAAGTAATGAACACATGAAACAGAGATATAAAAGGGACAAAATGATGATTCATATTAGCTTGATCTGAAGATTTATAGTGCATTGTTGAACCTGGCTTATAGATCTGGCAACAATGAAACAACTCGGCCTTTAGAAGAAGTTGATCTTGGTCTTCCAAAACACTGGAACCTTCAACAACTTTTGCTACTCTTTGCTTAAGGATACGGCCTCATAAAATGATGATCTTGCCTTGACTGAAAAATTCGACCCCTATGATCATAAATCATCCTTTAGATAGATTCAGCCTCTTCAGAAATATGGTCACAATATTTGATGGGTTTCACCTTCTAATGATTGAGTTTTTTCTTGAGATAATTCTGGTAATTTTGAATAGTTTCTACCTCCAATCCAAATGAACTCGACCTCCTAATAAATGTGCCCTTGGCCACAAACAGAAACGACGTTGATGGGCCCTTTGACTAGCTGAAGAGTAGTGAGGCCTTGGGTTCATTCTATTTTTCCCTTCTCATTGCAGTGCACTGACCTCAGCTACCTAGTCGGGCTAGTTGAACCCACAATTGTAGGAGTCCAAGGACTTGCAGGAGAGAGATCAAATTCCTTTTTCTTACCTATCATTGTGGGTGTTCAAAACCCCAACATATGCATCATATTTTCTCATCTTTGTTGTTGAGGACATGGAGAAGGCACACCTGCGCTGCTAGGCCCCTCTACCATCTAATAGTAACATATGAATAATATTTTCTCATCTTTGTTGTTGAGGACATAGAGAAGACACACCTGCACTGCTAGGCTCATCTACCATTGAATGCTAGACTAGTTGAGTATGGTGAATATAAAGGGACAATTTTCAGTCGCTAAGTTTAGATAAAAAGAAATGCATGACTTGGAGTTTACCTTATAAAAGTGGGGTAGAGCATAACTATACCTACATAAACAAAGGGTTTGAAAGTAGGTAATAGGAGGGAAAAAATTTCGACCTCCATGATTTATGAATTACAGCAAAGATGTGAAGGTTTCAAAAAGTGAGATAGTTCATTAAAAAGGAAAGATAAAGAGATGTCTTTCCCTCCTAATGGAATATAAAAAAAATTCTTCCCAATGAGATTTAATTTCAAAATTTTTGTTATAATACTTATTTTTTGTTGAGAATGCAAACTTATGTGATTCATAGTGATTTTTCAAGATAAATCTTTCGGTAAATCACATTACATATTCTTGAGTCGACGTGTTTCAAATCACTAAGTGTTTTCTAATCTTTTAAATTATTAAAACTAGTAATTTTATGAAAAGGTACAAAGGAAAGTCGATAAGAGTGGATGGAGGAGATGTTGTAGGTGAAAACAATGCATATATCACCTCTACTCTTGGCCTTTGCACCATTAGAAGCAACCATATATCACATGCACTTGTGTTTTCTCCTTCTATTTTTCATTCACACATGTTGCCTTCATGGCGGAGAGACCTACAAACTATTTTTCATGCGTGACATTTTTCTCCTTTCCCATTGAGATAAAACAATAAAAAACCTGTGGGTGGTTAAATTTTTAATCTCTATTCCATAGAGGGTAATTGGTACACCATCTCTAAAAGTGACATCAATATGTTAAAGTGAACTTGCTCGATAAACATATGGATCCATGTGGATTGTGGGCATACCCAAATTGTTTCCCATTTATTTCTCTTGACATGGCTTGTTTGAGCAGTAACAAGGAAAATTGTTTGGATCGTGATATACCTAACCATTAAGTGGAAGAACTTACCCATTGAAGATTCCACATGGGAAGATGAGAATTTTATACAGAAGCATCCAGAACTACTCAAGCATTGAGGACAATACTTTTTTGAAGGAGAGGGGCATGTTATGTCCCTATAATACTAGTGTATCCCCCTTATTATTATTGTTAGTGTAAACATATGGATCCATGTGGATTGTGGGCATACCCCAATTGTTTCCCATTTATTTCTCCTAACATGGCTTGTTTGAGCAGTAACGAGGAAAATTGTCTGGATCATGATATACCTAACCATTAAGTGGAAGAACTTACCCATTGAAGATTCCACATGGGAGGATGAGAATTTTATACAGAAGCATCCAGAACTACTCAAGCGTTGAGGACAATAATTTTTTGAAAGAGAGGGGCATGTTATGTACCCATAATACTAGTGTATCCCCCTTATTGTTCTTGTTGGTGTAGCTCCCTAATGTTATTGTTTTCCCATGCATCCCTCATGTTGTTATTGTTGTGCCCTTACATTATTATTGTTATGTAGGCTTTGATTATATTGTTCCCCCTTAGACTCCTATATATACTAAGGAGGTCTTATCATTTGTATCATCCAAGAATTGTTCATTTATGTGATGTAAAGGAGGTTTCCCCCTTGAAGAGGCTATTTCTCAAGTTGTTGATTTATCTTTTCTGCTATTTTGTGAGTTGGTTGCATAACAAGCATTTGATCTAAGGATCTATCATGCTAATCATAAGGCTTTCCTACAGTACCTTTTTTCCTATCAAGTTAACCATTTCTATTTATTAGCCACAATGGAAATTAGATTCAGTTTGTTCTTGAAGTCATCTACCCAAGGGATGTGACTTCTAGGACTCATTGAAGAAGTTGATATCTACCACCTGCTCCTAGCCACACAAACTTATAATCGCTTTCAATAACATATATACAAGGAGTTCATGTTCTATTGTATTCCAATATTTCCCCAAATCCAAAATACAACTAAGAACAAAAGTTAAATAAACAGGTGAAGAGAGAGTATTCAAAGGCGGCACCATTGAATTAATGGCTAAGTGGAGTTGTGGCTAATCAAATTTGTGTTTTCTGTAAGCCCCATCAATAATCATAGGAACAATCGCAGTGAGTTCAAGATTTGAAGCCATCAAGATAGTAGGGGTAGCCAAGATAGTTACAGAAAGGACGGAAGGAGTCATCATCGTCGGGACAAATCATTTCTCTTTCATCTTGGGAGACAAGGGCTTGTACTGTCCTTTAATGCCATGGAACCCCAGTGAAAAATTCATAACATTGTGGTCATGCTTGTGACATCTGCAACATCTAAAGGGGGTGCCCTCATAGTGTAAAGTATGAAGAGAAGTGATGCCTTGATGTTGGAGCTTCATTTCACCCCATAAGTTGTACGTGATATCCAAATTTACCATTACCCTCACCACCTTCATCTCCATAGAGTCTTTTAAAGTGAGGTCGACCTACAAGCATTCCCCCAACTTGTTTCCAAATTCCCTAAGAGCCTACACTTACTAGAATTATACTTTTAGTTTCGAAAGTTGAACCCAGATAGGGGCCTTCTCTAGCCTCTATCCAAGTGGGATCAAAAAGAGGGGTCCAATGATTAAGCATGAAAGGGGTGGAGTCAATACTCCAAACCTTATTCAAAGCCTAGTGAACCTCTCTAGACTAGTTGAAAAAGAAAATGAGCCAACCTCTTATTGGTATCTGAAAGTTGGTAGTGAGTTGAATGAGCCCCCTACTCCTTTATCATCCATTATGATATTGTCTTCCCACTAAAATGACAACCATGAGCACAACCCATCAATGAAAACTCATACATTTAAACGACTTCGTGCATCTCGATCCTGTCACCCAGAATGAAGGAGAGTTGGCCCTTCTTTTCTTTAACAGAGGGGTTCTTTCATTTTCTAGTAGCAAATGGGGGGTTGGGCTTGGGGGAATGAGTGGACTCTTGCAGAGGGGATTGTGGTCATGGGAGAAGGTTTCAATGAGATTGGTGGGGGGACTACATTTTGAGAAGAAAAAGGAATGGAGGCAAGACTACCAGGTGGAGGAGCAATTTCTGAAGAATGAAAAAGAAGAAATCATTCAAAACCGATAGGCGAGATAGAGAGATCCAGAAACGAGGAGGGAGAAGAGAGCCACGGGTGACAAGGGTAGTTAGGTATGTCAATAAAAACAATTTTTTTCGTAAAGGTAGGGCTTCATAATGGAAATCAGTAACCCATGATGAGAAATACATGGGGAAATAACCACAAGGTGAAAACCTCAGTTTGCAGCCCATATTCAAGTAGATCATCGAAAACAAACAAGATGGGGCGGGAGGTCGAAATAAGAAACCCTTTGAGGAATGTAAACCCCAACTAATGGAAGATTCTAGAAAATCATTGATGCTAGTGCGAGGACTTGAATCTCTAGTTGTACACATGTCGTTACTTTTAATAGAATCCTACCAATGAAAACCCTCCATGAGCGAATCTCCAGAAAGAGGTAAGACCCCATCACATCTGGAGTGATAAAACCCTATACCATGCTTTCTTCAAGCATCAATCTG
The DNA here is from genome assembly GCA_031772625.1 of Pinus tabuliformis. Taxonomy (NCBI): domain Eukaryota; kingdom Viridiplantae; phylum Streptophyta; class Pinopsida; order Pinales; family Pinaceae; genus Pinus; species Pinus tabuliformis. Next base: position 151,014,417 of record CM062811.1, on the reverse strand, counting down.
CCAAGTGGAGCCACAAAAACCTATTTCATACTTCCTTCCAGCCTTGGAGCCACAAAACCATGTGCCTTGGAGATAATATTGTTTCCATAAAGAAGAGAACCAGAAATAGGCTCTGAACACCATCAATGTCTACTGGAAGTGTTGCAATTAAAGCAATAATGAATAAAAAAGTTGCGATCAATAGGATAGGGACCATCAAGATGTTGAACCATCTAATGTAAATATGGTTTTTAGTGCTACTAATCTAGTCACATAAAATACCCCATAAATTTGTGCTTCGAGATACCCCGAAGATTCAATAAGTAATCCAAAGTGAAGGGATTCGTTGATAAGGTGACAATGCAAACAACCCTGAGTTGACCCAAAGTGACATCTTGTGATCCTTGCACATCTAGCATGCCAGTTTGAGCATCAAAAGGAGGCACAATTACACAAGTGGAAACATCTCACATTTAGGGCACTTGGCCACAAATATTTATGTCTTTTTGCATTGAGGGCACCTTTAACATTTCCCAAGGCACAAATCACATATTTGGAGGAATTTTGGTTAACTTATCACATTCCATTAGCTTCATGCATGAAGAGGTGCTCCCATCCCTTAAGAATATTTTGGAGGATTTCATGGCATAGTTAAGGGTCACATGTATAAAAGAAGAACGTCATAGTCAAGAATATGAAAATTGGCATTTGTATCACATGGCGTAAAGGAGAAGGGCATAGACGAAGAGTACTCCATTTAGAAACATCTAAAAGCTTGTTTCTATCCTCTTTCCAAAGAAGAGAAGATAATTTGTGAAAAAATTCCCAAATTACCAACAGAGGAAGACTAGGGTAAGGGTTACTTTTTTCTTTCACATGTTGAGAGACATTCATGTATTTTAAGGCATGTTTTGTTGTTGAGTTTACATATTTGGAAGCACAATTGCAAAAGTGGTAACATCTCACATTTGGGGCACTTGGCTATAATTTTTTACGCATTTTTTCTATTAAAGGTATCTTTCACATTCCCTAAAGCATAAATCAAATATTTGGAGGTATCTTGGATGACTTGTCACATTTCACTAGCTTCACACATGAAGAGGAGTTTCCATCATTTAAGAATGTTTTGGAGGGTTTTCATGTCATAGTCAAGGGTCACATTTACAAAAGAAGAATTCCCAAGTCAAGAAGATGTAAACTATGTTTCCAAGGGATTGTTAAACGTGCCATGTGTTATGGCATGTCAAGATGTAAACTATGTTACATAGTTGTTTTATGGCCATGGTTGGACGTGAACCTTGACTTTGTAACTTGTAACTTGTTAAGTGGGACAAGTTGAAATTGGATATGAGTAGCCTAAGATGAGTTATATTCAGTTCTTAGGTGAACAAGGCATGGTCTATTTGTAGTAACCATAACTTGGCTAGGTTTTTGCAATCGAGGCAAGATTTGGTTGGGTTCCCAAGTCCCAAAAAAAGTAAGGGTAGTTGTGAGGGCATGATAATTAAGGAGTGTCAAGGCATGCAAAGGAATGAAAAGGAATGCTAACACATTCCAGATAGTGTCAATGCATGTTCAGGGGTGTTAGGGAGTGCCAAAACATCACAAGGGAGAACTAGGTCAAAATGCATGGAAATGAATGAATAAGAGCATGTGTTAAGGAGTGTCAATGAATTTCAGGTGTCTCAAGGATAAAGTGTGTTAGGAGAAGGTGAGAATAAGACTTGTAGGAGGAAATTTTATGGTTATAATAAGGGGCTCGACAAAGCATTTTAGACAAAGGGATACTTTGGGTTGGGCACAACATTGTTTTTCCAATGACTTGGTTGGGTTCCCAAGTCGCAAAAAAAGTAAGGCTATCTACGAGGGCATGACAGCTAGGGAGTACCAAGGTGTGTCGGGGAATGTCAGGAAGTACTAACACATGCTAGATAGTTCCAAGGCATGATAGGCATGCCAAGATGTGTCAGGTGCCAGGGTGTGGCGTGAACGCATGCTAGGGAGTGTGAGGGAAAAGTGCCATGGAAACACAAGGGAGCACCAATTTCAAATGCATGGAAATGAAGTGTTAGCGAGTTCCAAGTATTCTAAGGAGAGAGTGACAAGGTATGCTAGGTAGTGCCAAGGAATGCTAAAATGCTATGGAAGCATACCAAGGTGTGTCAAGTGCCAAGGTGTACCAATGTGTGCTAAGGAGTGTTAGGGAGTATCAAGAAAACACAAGGGAGTACTAGGTCAAAATGCATGGAGTGAATGAATAAGAGCGTGTGACCGGGAGTGTTAGCAAGTTCCATGTGTGTTAAGGAGGGAGTGATATGATATGTTAGGCGATGCTAAGTCATGCTAGAGAGTCAAGGTGACATGCATCCAAGATGTGCCAGGTGCCAGGGTGTGCCAACATGTGCTAGGAAGTGTTAGGGAAACACAAGGGAACACTAGGTCAAAATGCATGGAAATGAATGAATAATATTGCGTGATAGGGAGTGTCAGTGAGTTCAAGGTGTGATAAGTAGTGAGTGAAATGGTATGCTAAGCAGAGCTAAGTCATGTTAGAGTGGCCAAGATGTGCCACGTGCCAGGGTGTGTCAACATATGATAGGAAGTGTTATGGAGCACCAAGGAAACACAAGGGAGCACTAGGTCCCCTAGATCCTATGAAATTAATTCCTAATCCCCCTTCTCATTCTCTAATTCTAGGATTATAGGTCTTAGTAAAGCATGCTTTTACCTCCGACTTCTACCATCCATGCTACCCTTGTGTCCCCTTGTCCCATTAAATACACCATAACATACCCCCCCCCCCCCCAAACAACCTTTTTGGTCATGCCATTCCACTTTTCCTAATGTTATAAACGCCCAGATTTGTTCCCAATGCCCCTACAACTACACCCTTGCCCCCCCTTGGCTAAGGGATTAAACATATTAGGAGTTATGGGTTGTGATAAAGGAGCCCCTAATCCCCTTATCACAACTAGAAATAGACTCATGAAAACCATAAATATCTACTAGATGTGTTGCAATGAAAGCAATAATTAATACAAAATTTGTGGTAAATAGGACAGGGATCATCAAGATGTTAAACCATCCAATGTAAATATGGTTTTCAATGCTAGTGATCTAGTCACATAAAGACCCCATAAATTTGTGTTTTGGAACAACCATAGGATTCAATAATTAATCCAAAGTGAGAGGATTCATTGCTGAGGTGACAATGGCAAGAGCCTCGCACAACTAGGGTGTTGGTTTCATCATCAACAAGAGGCACAATTGACTTGTCACAGTCCACTAGCTTCATGCATGAAGAGGAGCTCCCATATTTTAAGAAGATTTTGGAGGATTTTATGGCATAATCAAGGGTAACATGTATAAAAGAAGAACACTATAGCCAAGAATAAGAAAATTGGCATTTGTATCACATGACATAAAGGAGAAGGACATAGGTGAAGGGTACTCCATTTAGAAACATAAAAAATCTTTTTTATGTCCTCTTTCCAAAGAAGAGGAGATATCTTGAGACAAAATGCCAAAATTTCCAACAAGAGAAGACCCGAGAAAGGGTTTACTTCTTTCACATCTTGAGAGATATTGATGTATTTTAAGGTGTGTTTTATTGTTGAGTTCACATATTTGGAAGCACAATTGCACAAGTGGAGGAATATGAATCCATAGTTCGTAACAATGTTTGGGATGTGGTTCCGAGACCAGAGGACGAGTCAGTGTTGAGCTCCCGATGGATTTACAAGGTAAAGCAAGATGCAGATGGTAGTCTAAAGAAGCATAAGGCCAGATTTGTGGCCTGTGGCTTTTAACAAGTAGAGGGGATTGACTATGAAGATACCATTGTTCTTGTTTCAAGTACTCATTAGGCATATCTATACTGGAACTATCAGTGCAGATGGGTTTCAAGATACATTAGATGGATGTAAAGACAACCTTCCTTAATGGCATGATTGAGGAAGAGGTGTACATAGAGCAGCCTGAAGGTTTTGAGACCTTTGACCATAAGTCGCATGTGTGCAGACTCAAAAGAGCGTTCTATGGGCTGAAGCAAGCACCCCGTGCTTAGTACACCAGGATTGATAGCTACTTCACTAGGTTGGGCTTCACTAAGAGTGAAGCAGATGTGAACCTGTACCATATAGTGGTGGAAGGTAAATTGTTGATCATAGTTTTGTATTTTAACGATTTGATTATGAGAGGTGATGATTAGTTGATCAAGTCTTCAAGGAGGATCTTACAAGAGATTTTGAGAAGAAGGACATGGGGCTCATGCATTAATTTTTGGGCATGGAAGTATGGCAGGGTGATGGGGATTTGTTTGTGTCTTAGAGAAAGTATGCTAACGAGATACTCAGGAGATTCCACATGGAGAGCAACAAACCCATGGAGACTCCTTTAGTAGGTAACTGGCAGAAGGAGGATGCTAGTTTGAGGGAAGTAGTGGAAGCTATTGTTTACATGAAGCTTATGGGCTCACTCATGTACTTGGTGAACACATGATTGGATATGTGCTATGTAGTTAACAAACTTAGTCAAGCGATGGTTAGGCCTACCAAGATGTATTGGAAGGCGGAAAAGCATGTGTTGAGATACCTCAGGGGCACTTCTTAGTATGGAATTTCGTACAGATGGATAGAGGGAGTGAAGATTCAAGGCTTCACTGGTCTAGATTGGGCAGGGAATCCATTCGACAAGAAGAGAACATCAGGAGGTATCTTTAGTATTGGGTCAGTGCCAGTTTCTTGGTACAACAGGAAACAGAGATTAGTTGCACTTTGTTCGGCAGACGCAGAGTACATGGCTGCAAGTTAGGTAGCATGTGAGGCCATCTGGATGAGGAAAATCCTGGTTGGTTTGTTTGGTCAGAAGATGGATCCAATTATGATTTACTGCAAAAATCAGAGTTGTATCAAACACTCTAAAAATCCATTTTTTCATGATCGGTCCAATCATATTGATATCCGATATCATCATCTCAGAGATTGTGTATTGAGACAAATTATGTTGTTAGAGTACATTCTCACGGAGGAGCAAGATGCAGACATTTTGACAAAGGCATCATCAAGATGTAAATTTGAGTTTCACAGAGATAGGATCGGTGTAGCTAATAATCCCTTTCTTGTTGAGAGGGAGTGTTGAGAAATGGCAACAAGAAATTCTAGTTTAGTTTGTACTAGAATTAAAATCGAATTCTATTCTCATAGCAACTTGTAAATATTTAATTAAGTTTACTTAACTTAATTAGCTTAGGAATTTCAAGTTGAAAGTGTTTATGTAGTCATGTATATGTTCTCCCTAAATTTTAGGGGTCCAGGATGAGTTTATTTGAGTTGTAATTAGATAACTCAATTTGACTGAGTTATATACAATTAAACTAGTTCTAACTGTTTGTGGAACTAGTAGAGGATTAGTAGTGAGTTGGTGCACTGGTGCATCCTCAGGTGCTACTCCAGCTAACCAAAGATTCCCTCATGAGAAAATTATGCATGTCAGTTTTGAGAAAGACCTAGTTGAGACTAGAGTGCAGGGATAGTGTACTATCAGTTGTATTATGATCTGAGTAGTACATATCATGCATGCAATTAGGAAAAAGACCTAATTTGGATTGCATAGTTTTGAGGAAGGATTTCCCACATTAAATATGGGTTGATCCTCAAAGGAATTGCACAAGGAAATATGGGCTTGGCAGGCAGTATAATTGGCTAAGTATTGGCTTGAGTGGGCTTGTGAGGCAAAGAGTTGGTCATACTTGTGCAGGAATTGTTCTTGTGAGAACAAGCTTTGTATTATCACTTGTGCAAGAATTGTTCTTATGAGAACAAGCTTTGCATTATCACTCATATTTATGATTAATGCAATAGATAGTCAGGGTTTTGATCAGTTGCTTTCCCCAGAGAAATTATTGTGTTATGTGTCATTGATTATCTTCCTCTTGTTCATTATTGTTTTCATCGATCTATTGGTTTCCACAGTTTAAAGAGTAGAGTAGATTCTTGTCTTGTGTTTTAGTACATTACATGAGCTGTGAATATACAGGAAAATCTACATGTGATAGGGAGTGCCAGTGAGTTTCAGGTGTGCTAAGGAGGGAGTGACAAGGTTATATGCTAGGCAATGATAAGGCATGCTAGATTTCCAGGGCATGTCAAAGAGTGATAGGGAGTGCCAAAGCATGCAAAGTAATGTAGTGGTTGATAACACGTGCCACATAGTTCCAAGAGATTGATATATGTGCCAGGTGTTATGGCATGTCAAGATATAAAATATGTTGCCCAATTTTTTTATGGCCACGGTTGGACGTGAGCCTTGACATGGTAACTTGTAACTTGTTAATTTGGATAGTTAAAATTATACATGAGTAGCCTAATATGAGTTATAGTCAGTTCCTAGGTGAAAAAGGCATAGTCTAGTTGTAGTGATTGTAACTTGGTCAAGTTGTTGTAGTCGAGGCAAGACTTGGTTGGGTTCCGAAGTCCTAAAAAAATTAAGGGTAGTTGTGAGGGAATTATAGCTAAGGAGTGCTAGTGCATGCCAAGGAATGAAAAGGCATTCTAACACATGTCAAACATTTCCAATGCATGTTGAGGAATGTTAGGGAGTGTTAGGGCATCACAAGGAAGAACTAGGTCAAAATACATGGAAATGAACAAATAAGTGTGTGTGTCAAGGAGTGTTAATGAGTTCCAGGTGTCTCAAGGAAAAAGTGTGTTAGGAGAAGGTCAGATTAGGAATCGTAGGAGGAAAGCCTATGGTTACAATTATAAGGGGTTGTTCAAAGTAGTTTTAGAGAAAGGGAGACTTTGGGTTGGGCACAATACTATTTTTCCAATGACATGATTGGGTTCCCAAATCACAAAAATAGTAAAGTTAGCTATGAGTGCATGACAATTAGGGAGTGCCAAGGTGTGACATGGAATTCCAGGAAGTACTAACACATGCTAGACAATTCCAAGGCATGTTAGGCATGCTAGGACAAGCCAACTGTTAAGGCATGCCAAGATGTGTTAGGTGCTAGGGTGTGGCACGAATGCATGCTAGAGAGTGTTAGGTCCAAGTGCCAAGGAAACATAAGGGAACACAAGTTTCAAATGCATGGATCAAATGAAGTGTTAGCAAGTTCCAGGTGTGCTAAGGAGGGAGTGACAAGGTATGATATGTAGTGCCACGACATGCTAGAGTGCTAGGGAAGCATAACAAGATGTGCCAAGCGCCAAGGTGTGCCAATGCGTGCTAAGGAGTGTTAGGGAGTGTCAGGGAAACATAAGGGAGAACTAGGTCAAAATGCATGGAAATTAATGAATAAGAGTGTGTGACAAGGAGTGTTAGTTAGTTCCAAGTGTGCTAAGGAGAGAGTGACATGGTATGCTAGGTTGAGCTAAGTCATGCTAGATTTCTAGGGAGACATGTATCCAAGATATACCAGGTGCCAAGGTGTGTCAACATGTGCTAGGAAGTGTTAGGGAGTGCCATGGAAACACAAGGGTGCACTAGGTCATATTAATGCATGCAAATGAACAAATAAGAGTTTGTGATAAGAAGTGTCAGTTAGTTACAAGTGTGCTGAGGGAATAAAAAGATATGGTAGGCATTGCTAAGGCATGCTAGAGGCCAGGGAAACATGCCAAGATGTGACAGGTGTTAGGTTGTGCCAATGCATGCCATGGAGTATTATGGAGTGCGAAGGAAACAAAATGGATAACTAGTTTCAAAAACATGGAAATGAATGAATAAGAGTGTGTGACAGGGAGTGTTAGTGAGTTCTAGGTGTAGTAAGGAGGGAGTGACAAGATATGTTAGGTAGTTCCAAGGAATGTTAGAGTGCCACGGAAACATGCCAAGATGTGTCAGGTGCTTGGGTGTGCCAATGCATGCTAGTGAATGTTAGGGAGTGCCATATAAACACAAGGGAGAACTAGTTCAAAATGCATGAAAATGAATAGATAAGAGTGTGTGATAGGGAGTGTCAGTGAGTTCCAAGTGTTCTAAGGAGGGAGTGACAAGGTTATATTCTAAGAAGTGCCAAGGCATGCTAGAGTTCCAGGGCATGTTAGGGAGTGCTATGGTGTGATAGGGAGTGCAAAGCATGCCAAGAAATGCAAGGATTCTAACACGCGCCACATAGTGCTAACGAATTATTAGACGTGCCAAGTGTTATGGCATGTCAGGATGTAAGTTGTGTTGCTCAGTTGTTTTATGGCCATGGTTGGATGTCAACCTTGACATGGTAACTTTTTAAGTGAGATGAGTTTAGATTGGACATGAGTAGCCTAATATGTGTTATAGGCAGTCCTTAGGTGAACAAGGCATAGTCTAGTTATAGTAACTATAATTTGGTTAACTTGCTGTAGTTGAGGCAGGACTTGGTTGGGTTTCCAAGTCTCAAAAAAAGTAAGGGTAGTTGTGAGGGCATGATAGCTAATTAGGAGCGTCGGGGTATGGCATGGAATGAAAAGGACACATGACAGATAGTGTCAATGGTTGTTGAGGAGTGTTCAGGAGTGTTAGGGGAACACAAGGGAGAACTAGGTCAAAATGATTGGAAATGAACGAATAAGAGTGTGTGCCAAGGAGTGTCAATGAATTCCAGGTCTCCCAAGGATGAAGTGTTTTAGGAGAAGTTCAAAATAGGACTTTTAGGATCAAATCCTATGGTTGTGATAAGGCATGGACAAATCCATTTCAGAGAAAGCGATACTTTGGGTTGGGCACAATATTGTTTTGCTAATGAATTGGTTGGGTTCCTAAGTCGCTAAAAAGGTAAGGCTATCTATGAGGGCATGAAAACTAGGGAGTGAAAAGGTGTTCTACAAAATGTAAGGTTCCCAAGTCGTGGAAAAATGTAATGCTAGTTGTGAGGGCATGACTGCCAAGGTGTGTTAGGGAATTCTAGGGCATGCCAACATGTGCCAAATAGTGCAAAGGCACGTCAAACAAGCTAAGATGTGTTAAGTGCTAAGGCATGCCAAGATGTGCAAGGGTGTGACCATGCATGTTGGGGATTGTCAAGGCAACAACAGGGAGAAACAAGTTAAACTACAAGGAAATGAACACATAATAGGGTTAATAAGTCATAAATTTACCTTTTCCATGAGGGGCATGTTAGGCAAACCAACACTAGGTGCCAATAGGTGCCAAGCTCCAAGTGCCAGTACCTTCTAAGTGCCAAATATTCCTCCATTGCTTCTCATCTACTTTCCAATAATTGATCTCAAATAAATTTAATATTAAACCATGCCAAAGCATACCAACTCATCTCAATGCATGCCAAACATGCTAAGACTTGCCAACTACCAACATGTGCCAAGTGCCAATTTGTGTGAGGGAGTGTGATGCATGCTATGAAGTGGAAAAGCATGTCGAAGAGTGTTAAGGTGTGCTAGAGAGTGCCAATGCATGCTTAGGAGTGTTAGGGAGTACTAGGACAACACAAGGGAGAACTAGGTCAAAATGCATGGAAGTGAATGAATATGAGGGTGTGTTAGGGAGTGTCAATGAGTGTTAGATGTCATGCTAAGGAGGGAGTGAAAAGGTATGTTAAGCACTGGTAAGGCATGCCGGGGAATATCAGGGCATGTCAAGAAGTGCTAGAGTGTGCTAGGTAGTTTTGGGGTGTGCTAACATGTGCCAAATAGTGCCAAGGCATGCCAGGTGCTAAGATATGCTATGATGTGCAAGGTACTAGAGTATGCCAATATGCGTCAAGGAGTTTCAAGGCAACAAAAGGAATAACCAAGATAAAATGCAAGGAAATGAACACATAAGAGGGTTAATAAGTCGGGACTTTATCTTTTTAAAGTGGGGCATGCAAGGCACACTAATAATAGGTTCCAATCCAAGTGCCAATGTGTGACAAGTGCTAATGTATGTCAATGCAATATTATGCCAAGGTGTTCCAGGGCATGTTAGGGACTACAACGCATGAAAACACATGATAGGGGAGCGTTATTCTATGCTAGGGCATGCCAACATGTGCTTGGGTGTCCTACTCATGGAAAGATGTTTTTAGGTACAAAGATGTTCCAGGTACAAATATGTTCCAAGACATGAGAGGTGCCAAGGAATGTTAGTTTGTGCCAAAGCATGTTAAGGTGTGGCATGAGTGTTGAGGAGTGTTAGGTCTCTCTCATTAATAGAATTGACAGATCTTGATTATGTATTAAATAATATAGTTCCTACGCATACTAGTGGAACTTTACCTAAAGGGAATTTGCTAGATAATAAACCTAATAGAGATGAATCATATGTTGAATCATACGAAAATTATATTATTATTATTTGAGGTAAATGATACGCACTAATTACTTCTTAACAAATTGACTGACTCTAACAACTATGGCCTTGGACATATAATGAAAATCACTCCACAACAATGGTCTTAAATTGTTATCTTTTGACAAAAAATATAGTAACAAGTACATAGTGTCATCAAAAACTCATTGGAATGATCAATGATGACGAACTTTTTTGGACCATCACCAAAAGTAACCAAAAAGAGCATTGGTGAGGGTCAATAAAATATCGTCACTAGAAGTGTCACCAAAGAGAGAATTAGTGATGGGCCTTTAACGACCCTCACCAAAAGTGTCACCAAAGAGAGAATTAGTAATGGGCCTTTAACGACCCTCATCAAAAATTTCATTGAAAATGGCTTCGGTGACAAACCTTAAAGGACCATCACTATATACACTTACAACAATGTTTTTTAAGGATCATCACCATATGTGACATCAGTGATGAACCTTAAAGGTCCGTCATAGGCATGACCGTCACCAATGACCTTTTTTCTTGTATTGATGTCTTTGTGCATACAATAGATTTTCTAAATAGCTCTATCTTGGGAAAAATGCTTTTTGAAAAGGGACTTGCATTTGCGTGCACAATAATGATGTCTATCATGTTAGCTTTCCCTTAGCAGGGGGCATGCATTTTTATGTATTATAATAATATCTATTGTATTGGAAAGATTACTTAGTTAAATGCACAAAGAAGAAGCTAAGGGGCTAAGCATCTTTGAATAAGTTTTTATCTAATTACATGTACGAAAAACAAAGATAAGTTGTTAGTATCATTTAAATGAATGGATGGTTATAGTGGTTTCCTTTGGATATGAACATGTGCTAGTGCGAGAATGATCATAGTAACATGGTAATTATTTTTACATGCTTGATAATTATTTGTTTATACATGCACAATGTTATTAGAAGAAGTATGTCGGGATATTTTGCTTACATTTCATGAATGTATATGAATAGATGGTGAAGCATCACTAGTATAGATTTATGAATTGGTTGATTAATACTTTATGTAATCATGATATCAATGTATGTTGACAACAGCGATGGCATGAAAAGGTTATGCTTAACATCGTGGCAGGTAAATAAATAATGGTCCATGCAAATGAGTGTGAGTTGTAAAATGGTCCACTGAAGGAACAATAAGGCCACAAAGATATGAAGATTGGAGATTTGTGGGTAAATGATATCATGGTGATTGTAATAGCTTTTAGCTAGATATGTCGTATTTGAATGATATTCTCTTGTAATAATTTATGACAATGGTTAATAGATGGAATCCCTTATAAGTCATTGAGTGAGGGGTGAACACCCTCACGAGCGTTTAATAATAAAATTAAACGTTTGTTGGTTTTCACCCTACGGGGTTTCCATGGTATATCGGTGTTCCATGTTGTGATTGATTATTGTGTCAGTTTGATGATGTTGATTCCTTGCTTGATGTGATGTTCATAATGTCAAGTATGTGATTAAATAATCTGGTTAAGGGAATCATGAAATAGATGCAAGGTTACATCATATAGTTTATGTTAATATACTACAACAGTGGTTGTTAATGGTTATGCAACTTATTATTCCTCTACTAAAGCTACTTTATGTACTAATGACCATTCTATATAATGGTTAATGAGGAATCTGGAATAGCGATTTGGATAAATACTTATGGGTAATTTGTGTAAAAAAATTCCAACTCCCTACATTTTCATGTGAGGTTACGAGGGTATGTTACAATATTATTGTTGATTGACTAATTTAATGAACCTTTACAATAATGATGTACTTATAGTCACTTCATAAAATCTTATTTAAATATATATTTCCTCACATTGACATCGTTCATATCTTATTTCCCGATGATATTTTGCGCCATTGGTACTATTTCATATCAAATATCATTATTCACTGCAATACAATTGATGATCTCAATGATCTTGTAAGTCCAAGTTCATTAATGTCAATAAGATAAGAGAGACATTTATGATATGACAATAACTTGAGAGAACACTGGTAAGCTACGTCACAAATTACAATAACGGCTTTACCTTCATTTACCTTCGTAACTAAGATGCAAGATCGTGCATCCAACAACTTTACTTTGAAGTCAACACGTCTTTCATAACTCTCGTAAATGGTAGACCTTGTGGATGTGTTATAAATTGCATGTTTAAAGTTACATAAAGTTGTGTTAATAAAATTTTACATCTTGCTTTTTTATGGTGAGTATATTTTCCCTATATTTTAAGAATCTATGTTACTTATAAGTAAACATAGTATATCATAAGAGAAAAATTGAATATAATGAATTTATACTATATAATTAGGCATTATTTTTATTTTATAATTAATTTAAATTAATATTTATTTTAAATTTATTAATGATAAAAAAATTTATTATATAAATTTAAAATCTATATCAATTTAAATATATTTATTATAAAAATTTAAATAGGTTGTTATATTTTAAATAATACAGATATTTATTTTTTATTTTTTTATCAATTTTGTTTTTTAATTATGTAGACAAGCCTTATTAGTTTAAAATAAGATTTCAAGAAATTTAATTTAATTATCAATAATTATTGAGTAGATGGTAAAAATTTAGCCTCAACTGGATATTCTGTATTTATAATATTTTTAGTAACTAGATATTCTATATTCTATAATATTTTTAGTAACATTTACAAATCATAAAGTTGAAAAGTAAAGTGAATTTATATCATTGCTTTTCTTTTTCATCCACCACATGATAGGTAACTACAAATACAAGTTTTAACACACATCTCGGCCATCCAAATTCATAATTTTAAATCCTAAGTGTTCCCGATTTCCATAAGCCCGATAGTATCATCTTCATTGTTAGTGTAATTTTTGATAATTTTTCGAATCCATTTTAGTTAGCTTACTTTTTGATAAATTTTGCTTTCCATTTTATTAATGATAAATGAGAAAATAATAGCTTTTATATATTTTTAAAAAGGTTGAACATAATAAAATTATAAATATCTTAATATTATAAATAAAATATTTTGAAAAACCAAACTAAAAATTAATTATTTAAAATAAATCATAAAAATTTTATAACAATTTTTTTATTAATTTAAAAAGACACCATATAAATTTATATCCTATCCTACTATGGTTACATGAAAAAAATCATTCTATTTTACGCGTAAGGCGCTCCCCTGTGAGAAGAAGTCCCTCCCATGCCACCTGTGCTATTGTGGGACATTGATTTTAGTGTTAGACGATTAAAATAACCTTTGCCATCGGATTGAAGAAGACCGGTATTGTCAGTTACAGATCGGTAGGAGCCTCTTCCTCGCATTTGGGAGCACGTTGTTGTCCATGGCGCTGCAGGAACACTGCAAGAAGATGACAAGAGTCTCGAGATTACATCTGTGGGATTATAACCGTGAGCGTGAGAATAAACATTCCCTGCAGATTGAATTAAACATCGATAATATTTTTAGGATCTCATCGATTAAGAAAAAATAGTGAAGCATTCAATTCAAAGATGATCTATAAGATACAGACCAACACATATGAAAAACAACTGATGGCTATCATTCCAAATTGGCCGACGTTGGAGTCTGTCATAAAGGTGTCAAGCAGGGTTGCAAGGCTCATCATTCATGGAAACAAAATTACAGATCATGGAAAATGTATTTGGAAATTCGGAAATGCAACTTTTCAGCCATCGTTTGAAGGTAATGCAGGGAGGCTAGAAGCCGCCTTTTGATTTTCGAAAAAAAACCCTCAATTCCCCTGTTTCTTTAAAATATTTTTGTTGCTCATCTTGAGACTTCAATGAACTAGAATCAACAACAGAGGCCATCTAATCTAATGATTTCACATGCTTACAGGTCTTCTTCAGGGTAGGGCTTCTTACATTTCCGCTCATCAGTAGGGTTGAATTAGCGCAGCATGAAAGGATTTTTCATGACATTACTCCTCAGGGAAATATAGCAGAGAAATCATATATTTCTACTGTGTAGTGATTTACAATAGAGCTTTAGTTAATTTGCTGGAAATAGTAAGCCAAGTAATTTACATTATAGTTTTAGATAACTTGCTAGAAATGATTAAGCCAAGTGCTGGTTCTAAATTGTGTGTGTGTGTAATATTGTCATTAATAAAGAAAATTTATGTATTGATTGTATAAAACTTTTTCAAATCTTGTATATGCCGAGAACTGTAACCCTTGAAAGAACATACAATATGGGGGAGGGGTCTCTGGCTTTGCAAGGAGGTTCAAGTAATGAAACCGGAGGGAAAAAGATTGTTTATGAAGAAATCATAATAAAATATGACATGCTGGAAGGAGAAGGAAAACCAGTCCCATATCACCTACAGGAAAGTATGCCTGTGCTAGAGAACACCGACCAGAACAAGATTGGAGGCCTAGAACCTCTCTGCCCAAACCTGTTTCCATGACTCAACGAGGTGGTATTTTTCGTGGCTACAACTTGCAAAACCTCCACCAAGTCCTGGACATGGATAAAGATTAGGCTGGTAGGTAATAGGAATGGAAACAAACCTTATGGCCGAGAGGGTTAACCGTGAACCCCAGTGAGGTTATCAGTTCTTGAAATCATAACTATTCTTATAAAGATAACTCAATAAAAAAATAAGACCTTGAATGCGAAATAGTATATGAATGCAGTAAGAGTTAATTGATTATAACTAGTTCCAGAAAAAATTCTGTTATGCATAGGATAAAAGCCCTTGTTAGGTGAACTGGGTTGTCGAAGGGGTTGAGACCAGGATTCCGAGTGCACAACTATCGAGTCTATTCCCCTTCGAATCTCTGTTTAGGTATAAATTGAACCAAACTAAACTACTATTTCCATTCTTAAAATTGTCTAAATTCGAGAACTCAATACATTCAACAAGAAATCAATAATTTAAAGCATAAAATTATGTAAGCATATATATATATATATATATATAGCATCAAATAAATACAATAAACCCACATGAAAAGACAGTGGAAACTAGTTTCACAGTTAACAAGTAGGAAACCCTCTTATGAGTCAAAATTTCCAAGAGGCTCTACCGCAATTTCCATTCTTAAAATTGTCTAAATTCGGGAACTGAATACATTCAACAAGACATCAAGAATTTAAAGCATAAAATTCTGTATATATATATATATATAACATTCAAAGAAATACCATAAACCCATAGGAAAAGATAGTGGGAACCAGTTTCACAGTTAACAAGTAGGAAACCCTCTTATGGGTCAAAATTGCTAAGAGGCTCTATATTTGTCTTGAGTAACAGTTCAACAAAACTCACAGAAAGGAAACCCACAATTCTTAACCTATTAACTACCCAGCCACAAGTAAATCAACACATGTTTATAGTTAGGATATAGTTGCAGCAGTGTTACCGGTGCCCAAATTGCTTGAGAAGCAATACCCATCACATACAAAACAAATTGGGGTGAGAATTGTAAGGAAACTAAATGAAGGGATAAGTTTTAATTTAAAGAGTAGGAACAAAATTGTAAGTGATGCAGGAGCATCCAACACTCTTAATTAAAGAAGGAATCCAAAGCGGAATAAGGAGACATGGACCATCGGAGTTGAACAGGGGACAAATCTGTTTAAAACAGAGTAAATTATGGAATGGATAAAGTCTCTCGAAGACTTTATTAAATGTAATCTACCACATATGTATGCATGTAGAGAGAATTAGGGATAGTTGAGTGATTCATGGAGAGGATTTGATCGGATCCTTTCAGTGATCTGATCCAATGTGTTTTATAAATGATGAACCTACGTGTTCAATAGGGACGTAGTGAGAACAAAGTAAATTGTGAGAACGGAGTGATCAAAATGTAGTTGAAGGGGAATTTGTTCCTAAAGCTGAAATGCCTTAGATCTGTAATCATGTTGTGTATAATATAAAGTGTGTTTAGTGTTGATATTGTGTGCACTGTGTGTATATTTCATAGATAGTCTGAATGTTTCCGTGTTGCAGTTTTGATCGACCATCGATCATTGTAGGATCGATGGCGATCCAAAGATATCGATTAATTGTTTATATGAATGACATGTGTAAAATGGAATGTGGCAGATCCGTGTTAACACACAGAAATCCATCAATAGAAGGAGATCAAGTCCAAGAGTATGTTGGAGAAACGATGCATAGGATCCGTTGGATCTGGAAGATCAACGACGTAGAAGACAAGATCGACGGTCATCGCATGGTGGAAGAGCGTGGAAGATAATCAGCGCAAGAGGTGGTTTCTCAAAACCTTAAGTGATATTTCGAGCAATGAAGAAGTGGTATGTGGTATTAAAGGGTAGTCACCCAATTCCATTAGCTAAACGACACGTAGCACACCGAGTAGAGACAGAAAACCACTTTTTCGGGTGGGTATTCTCCATGCTACTTGTCCACCTGAAATCATTGTGGATCGTTGGATCTACCAAGTGTAGATCAACGACGGAGGACCGTCAAGCAACTTTTGGATCGGGAAAGGAGATCGACTGTTGCATCGGAATCAGATCAACGGTCCAGAAGAGATCGGTGGTCGCATTTTGCAAGAGGTGATGGGCTAGCGAATAGTGGAATGTTGAAACACCCATGAAGCCTATCGGTGATGAGAGATCAAAGCAGTGCTGTAGAAAGGCTAGAAGGTGCAGACCTGAATAGTTTTTTAGAATTGGGTGTATACTTTTTGAAGTCCAGCCTTATGGTTTGGCTGTGGGTTTTCTCGTGTAATCCTGTGTATTCCGATTAAATGAATGGTCTTAGGATTTTAAAGGAAAATATGATAAAGTGTTGTATAGTCCCGGTTTAAAGGCTTATGGCCTAAGCGAATGACTAACGCTTCCGATAGGTTTGTGGGCCATAACCCACAGGCCTCAGGATCGAAATTTGTAAATGAAAGGGGAAATTGGTATACCCCAAAATCGCCTTTCATCATTTGATATCAGAGAAGGAAAAGGTTAAAGGGAAAGGTTAAAGGGAAAGGTTAAGGGAAAGATTTCCTGTGAGAAGGAAAAAGGAGTGTGAGCAGAAAGAGAAGCAGGTATAGTTATTGAAGTATGGTGAGTTTATGGTCTTTACTCTCGTGCAGATAGCGGCAACGGAAGGTGAGAAGACTTGCAGCAACCTAGAGCAAGGAGTGCTCAATTGGTTCCAGAGGAGAGAACCAGAAGCATGCCAAAAGGCCAAAGCTCAGAGGAGAAATCTTGGTGAGGTATCGTGTAGCAGAGAAGACTGTTACTGCAGAGGTTGGTTGCAGCTCATAGAAGATCATGAAGGTAGTTCAACTCAGAAGTGGGTAGAATTGCTAAGGGATAAGGACAAGCATATGACCAGGAGGTCATAAATTTGTGTGCCTTAGGAGTCTGATGCAGGAGCATCCGACACTCTTAGTTAAAGAAGGAATCCAAAGCGGAACAAGGAAACGTGGACCATCGGAGCTGAATAAGGGACAAATCTGTTTAAAATAGAGTAAATGATGGAATGGATAAAGTCTCTCAAAGAGTTTATTAAATGTAATCTGCCACATATGTATGCATGTAGAGAGAATTAGGGACAGTTGAGTGATTCATGGAGAGGATTTGATCGCTTCCTTTCAGTGATTCGATCCAATGTGTTTATAAATGATGAACCTGCATGTTCAATATGGACAGAGTGAGAACAAAGTAAATTGTGAGAACAGAGTGATCAAAATGTAGTTTAAGGGGAATTTGTTCCTAAGGTTGAAATGCCTTAGATCTGTAATCATGCCATGTATAATATAAAGTGTGTTCAGTATTGATATTGTGTGCACTATGTGTATATTTCATAGATAGTTTGAATGTTTCCGTGTTGCAATTTTGATCGACCATCGATTAATGTAGGATCGAAGGCCATCCAAAGATATCGATTAACTATTTATATGAATGTCGTGTGTAAAATGGAATGTGGCAGATCCGTGTTAAAACACAGAAATCCATTAATAGAAGGAGATCAAGTCCAAGAGGAGGTTGGAGAGACGATGTATAGGATCCATTGGATCTGGAAGATCAATGACGTAGAAGACAAGATCGACGGTCATTGCATGGTGGAAGAGCGCGAAAGATAATCAGCGTAAGAGGTGGTTTCTCAAAACCTTAAGTGATATTTCAGGCGGCGAAGAAGTGGTAAGTGGTATTAGAGGGTAGTCACCCGATTCCATTAGCCAAATGACACGTAACACGCCGAGTAGAGAGAGAAAAATGCTTTTTCAAGCTGGTATTCTCTATGCTACTTGTGCACCCGAAATCATCGTGGACCATTGGATCTACTAAGTGTAGATCAATGGCAGAGGACCGTCAAGCGACTTTTGGATCGGGAAAGGAGATCGACCATTGCATCAGAATCAGATCGATGTTCCAGAAGAGATCGATGGTCGCATTTCACAAGAGGTGATGGGATAGTAGACAGTGGAATGTTGAAACGCCAATGAAGCCGATCGGTGATCGGAGATTGGAGCAGCGCTGTAGAAAGGATGGAAGGTGTAGACCCGAATATTTTATAGAAGCGGGTGTATACTTTTTGAAGCCCAACCTTATGGTTCGACTGCAGGTTTTCTCGTGTAATCTTGTGTATTCCGATTAAATGAATGGTTCCGGGTTTTTAAATGAAAATCCGATAAGGTGTTGTATGGTCCCAGTTTAAAGGCTTATGGCCTAAGCAAATGAATAATGTGATAGGTTTGTGGGCCATAACCCATAGGCCTCAGGATCGAAATTTGTAAATGAAAGGGGAAATTAGTATACCTCAAAGTCTCCTTTCATCAGTAAGTGGCTCACCGCTTGTAATAGGAAACTAGGAAACTATTTCATTTTCATCTGGAAACTAGGTAGGTTACCTTCTATTAACCCTGACGTCGAAAACTGTGAAACGAAGTGAGAACAACTGTCAAGTAAAGGCAAAAGTAGTAAGGTAAGAGAGTCAGGACAAATTCAGAGATTACCTGGAAGTGTTGCCGTTTTGGAAGGAAATCGTACAAGATGGGATTAGAGAAGCTGCCAGTAATAAAAAAAACCAGAGCCCAGTCACCTGTATGCTCCTTGCAAACCAATCGAGGGTTCAGAGAGAGCCTAGAAAAATAAGCCCTAGCTGGAATTTCCAATGGTAAAGATAGAGACCGGTCTAACCAAATGTGCGAAAGAACCTGTGTTAGTTCACCTGGTTAACGTGGGGAAATGCCAAAACAATGGAGTCATCGACGCCAAGTTGCAGAGCTCGGCCATGAGAAGCAACAGAGAGAAAATGAGCCAAACTAAGGGCACAACCCCCTGGGTTTGATACCCTAATCGATTGTGGAAGAAGGTGGACCATCGGATTAGCTCCGGAAAAGACAATGGTTTAGATGTACCCAGCTGTCCACCATGTTGACTGACATATGTCACTCTCACCTCCTTCATGAACCTTCGGGCAAACCTTATGGTGCAATGTTTATTGGAGCATGACGGATATAAAAACAAAATTACAATAATAACAAAATAAAATAAAGAGCCAAATTCTACTTAAATAATTATTCAATTTAACTAAATTAAAAGCTAAATTCTACCTCACTCATCATTCGAGATGAAATTGAGGGTTGAAATTTACCCACTCATCATTCAAAATGAAATTAAGATTTGATATTTTTCTGAACTTCTTGTACAATTGAAATTCAGGGCTCAACTCTTTCCCAGATGTCATTCTGAGTAGATTTTAGGGTTAAAATTCCTCCCAACATTTTATTTATTTGAAATTGACGGTCAATCTCCACTAATGAGTTTATTGAAGTGAGCTTTATCAAGGATGTAATGAGAAAAACAACATGCACCAAAGAACGTTGAGCTTCTATAGAAATTTTAATGAGACAATGAAGAATAACATATACCTTCATAAGTTCTAAATATGTAGTGTTATAGATATTTGTTTTCTCTTAGAAAGGACTGAGACAAAGGACTTCATGGTTATGGATTCTAAGTTGGGGCTATATGACTAAAAACTAATAAC
Organism: Pinus tabuliformis; assembly: GCA_031772625.1. Taxonomy (NCBI): domain Eukaryota; kingdom Viridiplantae; phylum Streptophyta; class Pinopsida; order Pinales; family Pinaceae; genus Pinus; species Pinus tabuliformis. The sequence goes on along the minus strand of CM062811.1, from coordinate 150,994,150 downwards.
CATCCATACTAAACCAGAACACACAATATTCCTCATATTGTCTAGAAAAGGGCTTATCCAAACAAATACCAAAGAGTTACACACTACGTAACAGAAGAAATCCTCTAGGCTTCAGAACCAAGTTTGCAAAATATAATTTTAATGGTTGTTGCTTGTATTAATGAAGGTTGTTATTGCTTGTATTAATGAAGGCATAGTCATTCAAAGTTACAAGAAATATTTTTCTTGTGGATTTCTACAAAGTAATAATTTATTTGTGCTTTCTGTAAGTTGAAATTCAATGCTACAATTAAAGTTTTAATTTTTTTTTTTGGCTGATTTTTTTTTCCTTATTAGGTTTTCTTTGATGTAATTTATATTCATCTCAAAGGGACTTATCCTTATTTGAGTTATTATGGCTAAACATAATTTATATGCTTCTATATATGAGTATGATGGAATTTTGCAACTCTCTAGTGGAATGTGGAGTTAACTCATGTAACTTAATTGTTTTATAAAATATTATGTGAATATAAAATATACAAGTTATTTTTAATGGAATTGTGTAACTTTCTCTACATGGAATGTGGATTTAACTCATGTAACTTAATTGTTTTATAAAATATACAAGCTATTTTTAATTCGCCCATAGGCATAAATACATGAACTTTAGATGGAAGGGGGTTTGTTGATCTTTTTTTTTTAATTGAGGACCTAGATTGATTCTCAACTGAATATGTTCACCATATGCTTAGTCTTAATTCTTATCAACAACTATAGTGTATTACAGAGTTTATTACTTTTCATTGACTTTTAATAAATTTAAAACCAATTTCCTAAGGATTTGGTATTATTCCAATTTTAATTAGTTCCTCATTATTATTTATAACATTCATTATATATAAGAAAATTTTATTTAGCAAAATGGTCCATTACTTTTAATAAATTTAAAAATTTATATTCTGGCTCCCTACCCACCAATTTCCTAGGGATTTGAGATTATTCCAATTCTAATAAGTTCCTCATTATTATTTATAACATTCATTTATATATATAAGAAAATTTTATTTAGCAAAATGGTTCATTACTTTTAATAAATTCAAAAAATTAGGTTCGTGCAACGTGGCTTCCTACACACCATTTTCCTATTAAAAATAAGTTCCTCCATAATAAGTTCCTCATTATTTATAACATTCATTTTTATATAAGAAAATTTTATTTAGCAAAATAGTCCATTACTTTTAATAAATTTAAAAAATTAGATTCGTGCCACGTGGCTGCCTACCCACCTATGTCAATTGATGATATCAAAGTTTTTTGTCTTCATTAATTCAAAATCTACATCTAGAAACTGTAAATGCTAGTGAAGGGGACATAACAAGAGGACTGGCGTATGACCTCAGGCTTTCTAGCCCTAATGTTGGCAGCGACTATACGTCATCACTATATGTCACTGCGTGAACGCAATGACCTAAGTCAAAATCTACATCTAGAAACTGTAAATGCCAGTGAAGGGGACATAACAGGACAACTGACGTATGGCCTCAGGCTTTGTAGCCCTAATGTTGGCGGCAACCATACGTCATCACTATATGTCACTGCATGAACGCAATGACCTAAAAAAGGTGGACAAGAGGTACTATACAACATCTCCTTTTTGTAGGGATGTTTTTTTTGGAGAGATACTATGTGGCCAATTGAAAGTGTCATCCATTATAATCTACTACTTGTAATTTTTTATTGAAACTTAAAAAAACATCTTAGAAGATCAAGAGCCAGTCTTTGCTATAAATATTATTCTATCTATAAAATATAATGTAAATCATTTAGCTTTATCTTCCACTTTTGCATGGCATATTTTTTATTAATTCTTATTTTCAATGGCCATTTACATGTCACGGTTGTTCCTCAATTTATTCCTTACAACGTTTTCTTTGCAACATCTAGTGCAAAAGCTAGTTTAATAACTATTAGTCACAAATACAACTGAATTTATTTAAGTAGTCAAAAATACAATTATATCAGCTAATTTTGAGGAAACAAACCAAAATGTAAACAAGTGAAACTGGGCCACTATAAAATAAATATAATAAATAATAATTCAATATAGTTAATTGTTATAATGTTTAATAATTCATTTAATTAATTTAACATAATTTCAAAATTGGTGATACAATTTTGGTAGAGGTTATGATTTTTTATTGTTTAAAATATATTTATAAATACATAAATATACTCAATACCCTAAGACGCTTTTGAAGCACTCTACTAGTGCAATGATGCAATTAAAACTTACAATTCCAACAATTACTTATCAAATTTGAACAAATTTAGTAAAAAAATATACCAAAAGAATAAAACCTTTAATAATTACATTATACTAATTTCAAATTTCAAGTATATTTTTCCATATATATAGTATTAATACTAATAAGTAAGGTATCGAAAATTTAGGCATACATTAGATTAAGATAATCGCATATATTTAATTAATTTAATATAATTCTTTTTGTTATAGTTAATATAAGCTCAATAATTAATGTACATAAGAATTAATAAAGTCTTCAATAATTAGGCACGTATTGGATTTGGACATCCAATATAATATAATACTTCACTTCCATATGCTAGATTAAGATAACTGCATATATTTAATTAATCTAATATAATTCTTTTTGTTATAGTCAATATAAGCTTAATAATTAATGTATAAGAAATAATAAAGTCTTCAATAATTAGGTAGGTATTGGATTTGAACATCCAATATAATATAGTACTTCACTTCCTTTTATATAATATTAATAATTAATTTGCATGAAATAATATAATCTCTACTAGTTAGGCATTCATTAGATTTGGATGACGCATATATTAATGTCTAACCTTAAAAACCCGATATATTGATTAAAAGAAAAGCCATGCATGTATTACACATAGGGTATCAAGTTGATTACCTATTAATTCAGTTAAACGTGTCAATTTTATTTTAATTTCGCAAAATGCAACTTTAAAAAAATATTATTCCCAAATGCCTTGGCAAACCCGCAAGAGTAGAGCAAGATGAGTGGACGAGGAGTGTTGAACCATAACATCAATAAATGTATGTTGTATTTCATTCACGTTGCGTTCCTAAGCAAGCATGCTCCCTTTATTGTTTAACTTGTCCAAGCTCAGCGCAGGAAAGTACCATAACATCAATAGATGTATGTTGTATTTCTTTCAAGCAACCTTCCTAAGCAAGCATGCTCCATTTACAAAGCCTTGCAGATTGTGGTCCTCGGATTTTAATGTGTCACATATTTTTAAGTTTTTGTAAATCATATACAAAATTCATAAATATGTTTGATAATCTAGTTTCAACAATTAAATAATTTAATTTTTACAAAATAATTTTTAATATAATTCTAGTATTATCTTTTTTTATTATAAAATATATTTTTAATAATCATAATGCTATAATAATTTAATAATGATATTTTCATGAAGTAAAAACTTAATAGTAATAATTATTGTAATTATTTAACTTTTATATAACTTTAATAACTTATTTTACTAATATATTTTTAATATAATGTAATATTGTTTATTTTGTTGTGTTAAATCTATATTAATATAAATTTTGATATTATTAAATTTTAAATTTAATATAATTAAATTTAAAGTTTTATTAGGTTCTATTTTGCACAAAAATAAAGATTTTTTCAAAATTTCATTATAATAAATTCTACTTCTATTGATGAGATTTATGTAGTGTAAATCAATGGGTCATAACTATAGTATAACATGGTTAACAAGTTCAATCATATTCAACTATGGTTATTCATGGTTCACATGGTGCCCATAACCTTTTTCCTTTCCACTCCAACATTTTTTATGATGGTTTAAATTATTTGGGGTTCCATTTGAAACCTAATGACTACAGAAAGGTCGACTGGAATTAGCTAACTGTAAAGATTGAAAAGAGATTGAAGGTATGGTGTTTCAAGTGGCTATCTAGAGCTGGAAAGATGGTTCTCATAATATTGTCTTAGAATCTATTCCTGTATTTTGGATTTCCTTCTCCTAGATCCCTAAATGTGTTATGAATTTAGTTTTCAATATATGTTGTCGGTTCTTATGGTTTGGATCAAAAGATGGTAAGGTATTCCTATGGGTGACATGGGATAAATCTCTCTGCCTAAGATATGGGGTGGATGGGGTTAAAAAACCTCCATTTCTTTGCTAAGTCATTAGATGTGAAAGTTAGATGGAGACTGGTATCAACTGATAGCCTATGGGTTTAAAAAAGCTCCATTTCTTTCTTAAGATGTTGGTTGCGAAAGTTGGATGGAGACTTGTATGAACTGATAGCCTATGGGAATTTGTAGTATTTAGGATCTATATCCACCCCTATACACTTGAAGAATGGATTCACTCTCTAGACAAGAAGAGGCCAAAAAAATTGGTAATTTAGAAAGTCATATTATCCTCCTTTTCAATGGTTGAGGAAGGATTTGCGTGGAAAGTTGGGAATGGTGAAAATGTGAGGATTAGTATGGATCCATAGGTGGAATTTGGAGAAAAAATGTATTTCCTCGTGCGCTAGTAAATCTATTAAGCATTAATGGTAGGATAGCGTTAAACTAGGTGGCTAATAATGCTCGCTCATCTATCTGGGCTCAAAGTTGAGTTGATGTCCATCAACTTATTCTTCCAAATGACTTTGTTGAACAATGGAAAAATTACATTGTTTCTCTTAACATATCCCATGTTCATCTCAGAGATAGGGAGTCATCTCAGAGATAGGGAAGACTCCCTATCCTGGGCTCATTCCCTATTGGGGAATATACACTAAAATTGGGTTATATGTTTATAATTGATGATAGGAGACCAAAGGATTTGTCCCGATGGTGGATGAAAGTATGGAAACTTTGTTTCCTAGAAAAAGCGTGATTATTTCAATGGTGCATCCTGAAAAATAATGTCCCCACTGGGACAATTTAAAAAAAAACAAGGATGCATGGTAGGTCCCAACTGATGTGTTCTATGTAAAACCACATAGGAGATCGTGGAACACCTATTCCTTTTCTGCCCTTTCTCTGTGGGAGTGTGAAACTCAGTAAGAAATTTCTTGGGTTTTCCACAAATTAACAAGGAGAATCTACCAATGATGTCTCGAAACAGTGGTGGGATTAGGAAAATCCAAAAAATAACAGAAGTTTATCTCCACTCATCTATTAGGGAATTTGTCTCTCTAGGAATAATAAAATGTTTCAAGGCAAGTCTACAACTCCGAACAGAGTGGAAACGAAGGTCATTGCAAGTTTCTCTCTTCTCCCCGATTCATAACCTACTCATATTCCACGTAATATTATTGTTGAAGAAGTTGACTAGTCTTACCCTTAGGCTTATTTTGATGGGGCTTCTTTAGTTGGCAATGAATGTTGGGGGGTTGGAGGCAGGGGCAGTTTTATACTTGTAGGAAAATCATTTCTTCAAGCTCCAGATCGGTATTGGTAGAGGTTCAAACAATTATGCAATTACTCAACCTTAAGCTTCTTCTTTTATTTGCTATTGAGAAATAATGTCGCCATTTACATATATTTGGTGATTCTATGATTGTTATAAATTGGTTTAATGAAATTCGAATTTGTTCCTATCCATGAAGATATTTTTCAATGAAAACATGCTTTTGATCGGGCCTCATGTTGCCATATTTACAAGGAAAGAAACTCCACATCGGATTCCTTATCTAAAGCAGGGACTTTGCAGGGTCTAGGAACTAATTGGAAAATCTATGACAAGATAGTGAAAATGTTTCAGAATATTATCATGGGCCTTTTATAGATAGCCTACAACGAGAGCATTAATAGGACTAGTTATAAACACTACTTTTATTTCTTTAATCTGATCAAATACCCAGATGACTTGGAGATTATGTATAGAATGTTGTTTTTCCTATGTATACTTCTGTTGGTGGACTTATTTTTGGACATGATATGGGCATGTTTTAGGCTTGTTTTTTTACTTTTAGACATGATATGGGCATGTTTTAGGCTTGTTTTTTTACTTTTATGATGGCTATCATCCATTTTATTAATGCACAATAGTGCATAAACAAAATGCAATCTCCATTTTATAATGAAAATTATGCTTTTTTCTTCGTCAAAAAAAGAGTATGATTTAGATTTAAAATAAAATTAATATAAAATTTAAATAAAAATTAAAAGGCACACATTGGGAGACAATGGTCATACTTTGTTAAAAAAATTGTGTTTAAGTTAAAACAAATATGTAATTGTTTCAATCTATATTATTGGATAATTTATTCTATAAAAAGTGAAATAAATAAAATTATTCTTTATGTTCCCCATGGTAGGTGGGTACTCCAAATGTTACACAAGTTGTCACTCCTTTTAATGTGCATGTCACCACATACAATAATGCGCATAACACGCCTAACCCACTCAAACTGAAAACATAGCATTTTGAACGAATTAACACAGGTGATGAGTTCAAGTGTATACAATATTAGTTGATGTGTACTCCTACACATTTCCACTATTGTAGCTCGTATTTAGCAATTCCACCAACCATGATGGTGACAACCTTGGTTTCACGACTGGATGGCTTCAAAATTTCAAAGATTTTGGAGGCACGCCTTGCTCTCTCTGTTGTTTGGGTAAGTTTCTTTGGACCTAGTCTATTATTTATTTCATCTCTTGTCTTCATGAAAGGTTTTTATCTATTGAGGAGGTTGAGTTACCTCCTTCCTCGATCCATCTTTGTTTATTTTTTCCATACTCCTTTCTTCACATTTTTTTCTTTGTTAATATGTCTGGGGCCATGTTTTTCTTTTCAAATCTCTCTCTCTATTCCAAATCTCTCTCTTTATATCCTCCTCTTTCGTGGTCACAAATTCACTTAGTCATTTTCACTATCCCTTTCCCTATTCACCTTCTCGTCATGCCTATGAACCTTATTATGGCCCTCACCATGGAACATCCTAGCTCCTCTCATGGTCATCATGGTAAACATAGGAGAAGGGGGGATCCTCATATGAAATCCCAGCTCAATATTGAGGCATTGGCAACTCATTACTAGGAGAATACCCATGTTCTATGTGGGAGGAGATTAATGTGGAAAATAATGAAGCCCGAGTAAAAGGAAGTTTATTTTAGGGTAAAAATCTAGGAGAAAATTGGTCACTTAATACCAAACCTAGGAAACATTAATTCACAGAAAACCTAATACATGCAAACCATTGATCTCTACTAACATATTAAGACCATCATGGGGAATGTTTTGGTGGAAAAGAGTGAGGCACAACAAGAAATTATCCTCAATGCAGTTGTAATTGAAGACATTAGACAAAAAATTGTCTAATTTAGTAAAGAAAATTGTAGGTTTGGACTTCCCTAGCAATGATGAAAGGAAGCAGATCTTGAGGCTATTCAAAAAAAATCTCCCACAACATAATTGGTTAGTGTGATAGTTCTTATATTTTGGTATTCAAGAAGATAATCTAATTCTCTTATCAACTATAGTGATAGGTTAGTCAACAATTTTCGTAATAGTTAGATTTTTTATTTTACAATATTGTGTCATTATAGCAAGATTGGTTATTTTGACAAAAACTATGTGTATGTTCTACTAGTTTGGTTTCCCTTGTAGGAGGCCAATAACCACAAGATTGACTCTTCATATTAACTAAATACAATTTCATGACTAGCTTATGAAAAAAATGCTTTATGTAATTTGGTTGATAATCAGCTAGTAAAATATGTTATGTGTTAACAAAATATAGATATATCTCAATCTTATAGTATGTGAAAATGAATTGAGTAGTCATCTCAACAACCAACAATCTTCTCTATTTATTTTGTGAATGATATGAATAATTGATAAAGATATATGTTAGAGTAATTGAACTATGAATAGTTAATGTTATCAAAGTTGTCTAGTAAATGATGAATCCAATGTTATTTAGTCAATGTTGCTCTAACACGGCCCTTGAAGAGGGAAAGACTCTGAGATGACTCTTGAAGAGGGAAAGAATCGTAAGTAAAATGACTTGACTAACTCAAAATAAATAATGCCAATTTTACCTAGATTTATTCTACATGTGCTTATGTTATTTTTATGTTAATTGGTGTGGCTAATATGTGTTAACAGTGAGTTAACAAAAAAAAGTGTCAATAAGTTATTTTATAAAGATAATTAATGCAACAAACTAGTTATTGCATTTATGGGTCTCTATCTGGGTTGTAATAGTTCATTTTATTGTATGCATACATTATTCGTGATATGGGAAACATCATCTCCAATCATATCCTATTGTATTACCTAAAGTGAAAGATCATGCACGCATAGTCTATTGGGTATGGTGCCTAATTGTCTTCTTTATTCGGAGGTATCACCACATTGGACCCCATTTCGTAATGTGGCGGCAACGCCGCCCATTTATGCGCGCCGCTAGGGGGGGTCCAAGGGGGGGTGACGACAATTCTTTAGAGCCCCCCCCTAATGGGGGATCACGGGCAGCGCCCCCGAAGCTGAAAATAGATGTAATATTTCCTTATAAAATGTTGTAATTTTGTAGTCAATCTAGGCCATACATTAGGCGGAAATCTAACGGTATAAGTTATGTTTAATTTAGGGTTTTTGCCCTGGAAGGAAACCCCTCGCTATATATGAGGGAATTTTATTACGGCTATGTAGATCTGTATTTTGAGTGAGAAAGAGAGAGGAGATTGTGTGAGAGCGAAGAGGGAATTACAACAGATCTGCTGTAGGTTTTATCTCTTCATTTTGTTGGATAATATAAAAGGAAGGACTATTTGTTTCTCTGTGGATGTAGCCCAAATTGGGTGAACCACGTATATATGTGTCTCTCTTGCTTTATGTGTTTTCTGTGTTTATATTTCTGCAATATTTTATGTGTTCCATTGCTCTGTAATATATAATTTTCTAACACAGTCTCCTAGAGCATTCGTGGAGCCATCCTAAGTGGATGGTATATTATGGGATTTTATTAGTTGCAATATAAGAAGATTGGAGCCGAATTTGGAGTTATAGTATATTAAGTGATTTTTTCCAATATTCAAACCATCAATCATTTAGGTGCAATTAAGTGAGCTACCAAAGGCGTCATGTACTTCCTCACTGCTACTTTTGATGGAATAATGTGACCCATTATAGGCCCAAGTCAAGATACAAAATTACAAAAACCTTAGGTGGGGTGCACTAGAAATAGTGACATGTGAGGAAGAAAGATTTGGAACTTATTTCCCCATACCTTATAGGATGCATCTTCTCTTCTTTTTATCCCTTATTCTTTTTGTAGGAAATGAATTTACACATATGCATATGCATGGTTGATTATCAATATGTGTAGATGACTATCAATGTGAATTTTTTATTGTAATATGATTTTTTGTTCCCTAAAACATATATAACAAGGCTTATTATCTGGACTAGGAATTCAAAAACTCAACATATGATCAGAAGTGTAGAATAAACGCAACTTATGCCATATAAAATAGGGATGATTTTCCTCTCCACATATGTATGCTAGAATAAGATTAAGGATGTAAATAAATTAGCACTCACAATATAATCTTGAAATATATTGATAGGAAACTCCATACATTAAGAAAGAAAAGGCAACTTAAAATTAGTCTAAGTGGGATTATGGAAGTCTTTTGTAATACCCCCATTTTGATCCCCTATTGATATTCTAATTAATTATATTAATGTTATTTGTATCTATATGTATATGTGGACAGGTTATACCTAGAACAATATGTATGTATTTTATTATTAATGAAAAATGTTGTACAACTGGATGAAGAGATGAGCACCTATATATAACATGATCCATGAGTGGGAGTTGACAAGAGATAATGGTCGAAACTATTTTCGCTAAAATAACCCATGCCAAGAATTTATTGCTAAGTTGAAAATTTTAAAACCCAATTTTTCCAATTTCCAAGATATTAGTTGGTGAGGAAATTGGTAGTCGTACTACCAACTTCCCATAATTATGAAAGATAGTTGAGATTTGTACTCAATTTTCCCTCAAAGGTATGGGAAAATTAACCATCCATAAACTTTTAAATTGGCCCACAAATTTGTGGATTTGACCCATGAAACCTCTTGTCAAAGTGAAGAAACTAAGAAAATTTGCATGCAAAGATTCTAGGATGCACACGAATTGGTTTGGGGACCAAATTTGAGTGAATTTTTATGCCAAAAATGTCCTAGGTTGTTATTAGAACTACGAGGATCTATTAGATCTATTTGTGGACGAAGAAAATCAAGTTTAGGTGCCCTAAACCTAAGTTTTGCAAGAGAGAGTTTTGTAATGGGTGCTTACTAGGAAATGCACAGATGTGTTGAGAGAGGGGGTTGTTCATGAACCACTAGGTTAGTGAAGGGACACCCTTGTGCTACAAAAACTAATTGAGAAGCCACCTATGGCTTGAGTAGGCTCTTATCTCAGAGGGGTTTGAGAGAAACTTGTTGATTTTCCCGATTATGAAAGAGAGTGGCCTTCATTTTTCCACCTATTGTTGTTTAAGAGAAATTTCCCATGATGGAATCATGATTTGGCTAAGGGTTGACCAACTATAAGATAAATTAATACACAATTGAGCCTATGGTTGGATGGAAATCGACTCACCCATATTTAGTTGCACACAATTATTTAATTCAGCAGGATAAGTTCCATTGTGAATTTCAATATGCAATGTGATTCTTTATATCAAATAAAATGGAAGTGATGATTGTGGTTATGTAACATCTATAAGATTTCATGTTGAAATTTAAATGGGATCTTACATATCAACATATTTTATGTATTTAATGAGCATGAGACTCATAACAAACCTCAATTCTTTGATATTGTAGAAATAACTCGAAATTTACAGTAGCTAATGAATTCAGTCTGAAAACAATAGATACTATTTTCTTCTACTCAATTTGCAGAAGGGAAAACATACAATAGAAACACATGCAATCATTCAATTAAAATGAACACAGTTTTTATTGGGCAATCCAACTGGGAAAAACCCCTCCTTTTTTTGTATTATATCATATGAGAATAATGATATATTACAATGACAGCTTCAATGCTTGAAGCTCAACTTGCACTGCAATATTGATCTCCTCCTAAGTTTTCTCTGGCCAATAGTTAGCCAAAATAGGCCTCTTGCTTCCTCCTATTTCCTTATGAAATTCCTAATCCTAAATAATAGGGAAGCTCCTATTTCCTTGCGCAAATCCTAAGATAAATTTCCCACTTTTCTACATGCAAACTCTGTACACTCACTAGTATACAAAAATTATTACAATTATGTCATTTTCCTCCACTTCACAAGTCAATTCAAATTGCATGAATGACTAGGGTTATTTTTAGTAAATTGACTAGTTAACTGAGAGATCAGTGAGTTAACAATAGTTACAAATACTCAATTGAACTCATATGACTCTATTCTATATTGGAGCTCAAATAATTTACCTTCACTAAAGATAACACCTCTAGGTAGCTAGATCTTAACTACCAGCTTGCACACAACTTTGCTTCTATCCCATAAACTCATATTGATTGACTTAACTGAGTGATTTTTCCATGTCACTCATGCTAACTACCTTCCAACTCATCCTGCTAAAGTGGAAATTCGAATATCCTCATTTGACTAAGGCACAAGTCAAATGAAGCCTTTTCTTACTACAATTTAACACTCCCTCTTAGCAAGAAAAGGGTTATGAACAACCCCAATACTGCTCCTGTGGAACTCAAACTTACCTCTTGACAAAACCTTTGTTGAAATGTTTGCATCCTACTCCTCTGTAGGAATGTATGGTAACATAACAACCCTCCTCTACACATAATCTCTTAGGTGATGGTACCTAGTGTCTATATGCTTGGACCTATCATGAAACATTGGATTTTCAAAGATTTTTATACAACTCTAATTGTCACAGTGGATCAATGTAGGCTCCATCCCCTAACTGAAGAGACCAACCAAGATCTTCCTCATCCAAATAGCTTTGCATGCTGCTTAACTAGTAGCCATATACTCGACCTATGCTGAGCTAAGTGCTACATATATTTGTTTCCTACTGTATCAAGAAATTATTGTTCACCCAACACTGAAGACTGCTCTTGATGTGCTCTTCCTATCTGAGGGACTCCCTACCCAATCTACATCTGTGAAGCCTTGGAGCTTCACTCCAGCAGTCTTCATGTACCTTAAACCAAAGTCTATTGTGCCTCTAGGGTATATGAGAACATGTTTTCTACTTTCTAGTGAAGCTTGGTAGGCTCCACCATAAACTAACTAAAGGTGGTTCACTACAACACAAATTTCAGGCCTTTTGTTCACCAAGTACATCAAGGACCCCACCAATTGTTTATAGATAGTGTCATATATTGCCTCACTCGTAGAAGCATACTCTTTCCTCCAGTTAGTACCAAGAGGATTGTCCATGGGTTTGTAATCCTGCATATGGAATATTTGAAGGATTTCATAGGTGTGCTTCCCCCATCCAACAAATATCTCTCCATCTCCTTGCCACATCTCCAATCCAAGGAAGTATTACATCAAACCCACATCATTCATCTCGAACTCTCTTGCAAGGTCCTCCTTGCAAGTCTAGATGAACTTGGCATCTCCTGTCAATATCAAATCATCCACATAAAGGACTATGATGAGTAGCCAACCATCTACCATAATGTAGTAGATATTCATATCTACTTCACTCTGAGTGAAACCTTATCCACCGAGATAATAATCTATGCGATTTTACCAAGCATGAGGTGCTTGCTTGAGACCATAGAGGGCTCTCTTGAGCCTAATCACATGTGTCTCCTTGTTAAAGGTCTCAAACCCCTAAGGTTGCTCAATGTAGATATCTTCCTTAACCACTCCATTGAGGAAGGAAGTCTTAGCATCCATTTGGTGGATCCTCCACCCAAAATGTGTTTCAAATTCAAGTATGGTCTTGATAGATGAGTATCTTTCCATAGGGGAAAATGTCTCCTCATAATCAATCCCCTCCACTTGTGAGAAGCCTTTGGCCACAAATATGGCCTTGTACTTCTCAACATTTTCATCAGCTGCATGTTTCACGTTACACACCCACTTGGAGCCAATAACAAATTTTCCCTCAGGTCTTGGAAAAACCTCCCAAGCATCATTCTTCATGATGGAGTTATACTCCTCCACCATGGCATCTACCCACATCTGCTAGGAAACAACCACTTCAAAAGAATATGGGTCATAATAAATCAACTCTGACATGAGTGTTATATATTTGATAAATTTTTCTGGTGATATCCTCTATCTACATGAGGGACTAGGAGCTCCAACCTACTCCTGAGCTTCCTACAATAGAATGTAAACCATATTGGTCCTCTTCCTCCCTTCTCTAGAAGGCTCTGTGTGAGTGGGTTCCTCCACTCAGTCTGCTCTCTGCTCCTCCACATGTAGATTCCCCACATCATCCTCCTAGAATTTCCCCTTTCCTTTGAGTAATATTTGACTCTGTGGATCTAATTGAGGCTTCTCCTCTGGTGGTATGCTCAGCTCTCACTCCAGAGATCTCCTCATGGATTTCTCCTAATCAAATGTCACATGCCTCCTCATCACAATCATCCTGAGTGAGGGCATGTACACCTGGTAAATATGGGTTTTCTCTCAGGTGTAATCGTTCCAAGAATTTTGTGAGGGCTGTTCTATAAATGAACAGTTGTGTTGTAAGCTTCTTCCCACGAGGATAGTGGAAATCTATAGTCATGCAACATTGCTTTATCGTCTCCTACAATACTGCTATTTTTCCTCTTTGCAACCCCAATTTGTTGTGAGTTATGAGGTGCAATAAAATCCCTTTTAATACCCTCCTTGGAACATAATTATTTAAAGGAATTACATACATACTCTCCTATTTTATCACTTCTCATGGATTTAATTTTATTTGCAGTCTGATTTTCAACTAAGGCTTTAAATTCAACAAACTTTGAATAAACCTCATCTTTATTCTTCATGAAATAGATCCAACATTTGCAGTAAAAATCATCAATGAAGATCACATAATATATGTGCTTTGCAGTTGAGAATGTGATAAATGGTCCACACACATCTGAGTGAACTCGCTCCAAGATGGCTCAAGCTCTGCTATCTCAGCCCTAGAAGGAGGATTTAACATATTTTCCAAGAGTTCATCCCTTGCAAATATTATGTTGATAAAGGGTGAATTTTGTAAGTCTAGTGGTGATCTATTGCATTATTTTCAAAGCTCCATGGTGTAGGTGTTCCATGCGCCTATTCCAAATATCTCTATCCTCTTAGCCATGAACATGTTATGCCTTGTTACTCAATGCAGTGCATGCATCCACTTATAGTTTGTAGATATTTTTAACCAAAACACCAATTTGCTTTACTTGTTTAGTAGAAACATGCTTCAGATATGCCTTCCCTCTGGTGAACACCACATCATATCCTTTGTCTTCAAGTACATATACAGAAACTATATTTTTCTTTAGACCAATCACACACATTACATTCTTTGGGTGAAGATGGGATCTTGACTTCCTCTTAAAGGTGACAGTGCCAATCCCTTTGGTACTATACCTTCCATCGTCTCCAAGCTCTATGTGTAATTGTAGATCCTTCTCCTCTAAGTTGTTGAAGAGCTCCTTATTTCCTTTCATATGAAATGAAGCACTAGAGTCTAAGTACCATACACTACCTTGTACAATGTTTGTCATGTAAGAAATGAGGGTGAAATCCACATCGGGTTGTGATGTGATAACATTTGATCCTGCTCCTGCTACAGGATTCTTACTGGATTTCTTGTGTGGACACTTGGTTGCATAGTTTTCATAATCATGGCAGTGAAAGAATTTAATTTTACTAAGGCCTTTCTTCTCATGATGGTTCTAGCTAGATTTTGCCTTGCCTTGGGCCTTCTTACATTTGGCTTTCTTTCCTTTGCAAGCTAAGGAAAATTTTTCTTCGTCATCAGTTTTGGATGTGACTCCATATCTAGTGTTTCTTCTAATCTCCTCCTACACCAAGTCAGACCAAAGTCTCTCCCAATCTAGGATCTTGTCTCTTCCATTAGTTGAATATTGATAGTTGTGCCAAGACTTTGGAAGACCAAGGAGTGTTAAGCTCACAAGTTTAAATGGCGGCATAGTCTCTCCAACTCCTCCAAGTCTATCTCTCAATTGGGTGAATATGGATAGGTATTGAACAATAGTTTCATTTTTATTCATTCGAATGTTCTTGAGCTTATCTCTCAATACCATCTTCCTGGAATCGCTACTACTTTAAAATAGGTATGTGAGATTTTTCCACATTGCAAAAGTAGTCTCATTTCCATGAAAATTAAAACCACATGGTATCTAACTCCCTCTAGGATAATCCTCTTAGTTTTTGCACTATCTTTCTTCCACTTAGCCAGTTGTTGTGCATCTCATGCTGTTGGTTTTGGAATATATGTTTTGGTGTATTATAATAATCCATTTTCATCCAACACAAATTCCGTTATGTCTTTCCAAGTACAAAAATTTGAAGTTCCCTCCAATGCATACTTAAGCCTCAATGCACTGAAAGACATTTTTCCTACACTGAAGAAATACCTACACCACAAATATTCTATTCGAAATTTCTTTAAGAGATGATCAGGAACCTGGTTTCTATGTAGTTTTCAATAGCTCTGATACCATGTAGAAATAACTCAAAATTTGTAGTTACTAATGAATTCAAACTGAAAACAATAGACACAAATTTCTTCTACTCAATCTGCAAAAGGGAAAACATACAATAGAAACACATGCAATCATTCAATCACAATGAACACAGTTTTTACTGGGGAACCCAACTAGGAAAAACCCCTCCTCTATTTGTATTATATCATATGAGAACAATGATCTATTACAATGACAACTTCAATGCTTGAAGCTCAACCTACACTACAATATTGATCTCCTCTTGAGTCTACTCTGGCCAATACTTAGCCAAAATAGGCCTCCTTCTTCCTCCTATTTCCTTGTGCAATTCTTGCTCCTAAATAATAGGGAAGCTCCTATTTCCTTGTGCAAATCCCAAGAGAAATGGCTCACCTACTACATGCAAACTCTGTACACTCACTAGTATACAATAATGATTACAATTATGCCTTTTTCCTCCACTTCACTAGGAAATTCGAATTGCATGCATGACTAGGGATATTTTTAGTAAATTGACTAGTTAACTGAGAGATCAGTGAGTTAACAACAATTACAACTACTCAACTGAACTCATATTGACTCTATTATATACTAGAGCTCAGATAACTTGCCTTCATTAAAGATAGCACCTCTAGGTAGCTAGATCTTAGATACCAACTTTTACTCAACTCTACTTCTAGCCCATAAACTTGAATTGACTGACTTAACTGAGTGATTTGGTCATATCACTCCTTCTTACATCCTGTCAACTTATCCCGCTGAAGTGGAAATTCGAATTTCATCATTAATTGACTAAGGCATAAGTCAAATGAAGCCTTTTCTTGCTATAATTTAACATATATCCTTGATGGCATGGCCATAATAAGCCTCTTGAAGGGAAATTTTATGGCTAGAATGTCAAAGGAGTTATACCTTTTAGTTGGTTTGTTGGTTTGTAATGAAAGACTCATAATTTTCCTTAGTTAAGATGGTTGGCCGTGCACCGGCCATGTAAAAAGAGCCTTTGACATGCTACTCAAGGGTAGGTTGGCCAAATTAACTTAATGGATCTGATTACAAGAAGAAAATCCTTTGTTTATAGTGAAAACTAAGTCATTGAAGTATTCATAGAACATATCAAACAATTTATTAAAAGTTTCACTAATGAACTCATGGTTTAGTGAAACTTGTATGAAGACATTTTAGATCCTTTTAATTAATGCATATTGTTAGCATCCTTGTTGGGACAGTTGTAACTTTTAATTAACTTTAATCTATCATGAATTGTGGATGAGAATCCATGGTGGCCTTCCTTGTAATTGTGTCCTCGAGATGGATAACAAAATATACCTAGTATTGGAGCTAATGTGAAGCATATCTCATGATCTTGGGGAAGCAGAAGATCTCCCCTTGTATTATCATAACTTTGAAAAGATATATGTGAGCATATTGCATTTAGCTGATAAGAAAATCAAAATAATTTAGATCCTTTATTATTAGGCCTTAAATATGGTTCTTTATCTCATTTATAATGCCTTAAAGCCTTATAGTATCAAATTTCAAATGAGTGGAAAGCCTCACTCAAGTCTTGCTAGACATATTAAAGTAAACCGACCTCTATGATGTCAAATTTGATTCTTTTGAGGAAGCCTAATTAATTGCTATATTTATGAAGGCATAATTATAAAATTACATGCTGATAAAAACTCCATTTGAGCTAATCTCAACATGCCTAATAGGAATCAAAGAATAATGATGGGTAGACATGTAATGTAAAATTTAAACAGTTATGGTTTTCATAAGGAAAGGCCAAAGGTGGAGGGAATTTGTGCCCATCAATGTGGCTATTGGAGTAGAAAAAAACCTCATAGAGTATTTGTGCTTGATGCAGAAGCATGGCAATGTTGAATAACATCAGTTCAAGGTATGGAAACACAATAGAAAGTACCATTTGATTAAGAAGTAAGCTCAACTATGATGCCTAGGTTTGTATGGTGGGTGTACATTGACGCTTGTCATACTTCGGCTAGTGGTTGGTGTTTTTTGCCAACATTTTGATTGTATTTTATAGCGTCGAGCGTCCTTCCCTTGGTGCCTTTTATAGTGTGTTGATTTTCCTAACTATGGTTAATTTACATAATAAATGAAATCACCTCGGCAAGTTTCAGACCTTCGATAGCCATGGCCATGATATTCTAGTGAGAACATATGACGGGAAAGTTTAGAGAGGTGATGGGACATGAGCTTTTCATGGTTTCCCACATAAAAAATATGAGCTAAATCGAGGTGACTAGGTGCAAATGTTTCAAGGAGAATGTGCTTACAAGTAGTGTGGTTCTCTTTGACTTGGTTTATCCAAATCTCTGGACTTTGATGTTATAGGGGAGTTGGAGGATGTTTAGCCATTATTTATATGTCAGTAAAGGATGGGGTATTTATGTTGGTTTTCCATGATACATTCATTTACAGAAGTGCGTATCTATTTTTTCATTGAATCATCTAGTTTATTATAGCCTCAACTCCTTGAGGCATGTTAGCAGTTGTCTTGGAGTCAAAGATTTAAATATTTCGTAGGATTTTGGATTCGTCTTTGTTTCAGCGAGTTAGGAATTGCTGATTAGATGGATTCATTTAAGTATGTTCAAGCTCTTTTCCTTTTATTAGAAGGTGGTGATTTGATACATGGGATGTGGTGATTTACATGTTGTAAATTGTCGAGAGATATTTTAGTGGGAGTGATTATTGAATGTTTAAGACACACAACCATTGTTTCTCTCCTAGGGTGCCCAGTGACTCATTCCCAATGGTTGGTTTTTGGTAGGTTACATTTGGAATGTTAATCTACTTGACATCAAGCTCTACCATGGGAAGTCCCAAATCCCCAAACTCATAGGATTTAATCTGCTTGTCCTTGGAAGTGGAGGCATTGTACAGGTAGAAAAAGACTAGACTTTCTTTGTAGGGGTTGATTCTATCAAAGAAGGTGTTCGGAGAGGTTGAAAACAACAAGATGCAAAGGCATATAAAGAAGTTTTGGACCTGGATTTTGGAAAGGATATATTCTGGGATAATTATCTAGTTCAAGTAAACGGGCCCTAGTAGGTTGTTAGGAATTTGCCAAGATGGGAGGACTTGAGATGAAAGAGTGGGTCGCTACACATTGGGAGCCCATTCTACACTACAAGCCAAAAATTAGAATGCTTTTAAACAACTGATATTGCTTCCATTTTCTTTATCCTGAGGTTGCGGTAAATATTATGGGGATGCCATGGGTGCAAGGTAAGAGCTTCTTGCTTTTACAACACTAGTATGTGTGATTCAATCCTTTTCATGAGATTCCCTAAAGAAAATTGATGCGAGTGAAACTCCTGGACTTCCCTTAGAGCTTTAGACATGAAACACCTTGGCGTGAATTGGAAATAATATTGGCAAATTCATCTACCTAGACAACCACAACTTGAGTGGGTTGGATAAGCACCTAGCCTAGATTTTAGTTGACCTGGACTTCTCTAGAGGCTCACCTATTGAATTGGACTTAAAATGGGATAGTAATGTTCATTGATAGCACATTAACTATTGGCGGATACCTTTTCGATGTCTAGGTTCTCATCATAAAGGACATCTAATTGTTAAATTTCCTCTGAGGTTTCAAAGCTATACTTATGTTGTTTTGTCGAAGGACTAATCAAGTCCCATGAATTCGGAAGAGACGTCCTCGGTGCATCCTATAAAAGATGGCCATATCACACCATTCTACATTTTGGCGTAGGCGTTGATCTTGATTCCTTTTCTTTTTCTCCCTCTCCTATTGTAATTCATAAATCTATAATTGGTAATTTTTTGAAAGGCAGAGACATTCCTATTATTATTTATTTGGGTGAAAAGGATGAACCCATAATTCCTTGTATGAACCTTATGATTAGAACTGGGTCTTTAGGAACTTCTATTTTTAGAGCTCTCCATTGTTTGGGGTCATTCCCTCCTTGTATTGGTTCATTGGTTCCAGCAGCTCCCTGGTTGGAAGCAAGCATAAGCTTTCTAATGAGTTTAGTAGTCCCCCTCCAGATTTTATTTCCCCTGTGATTCAGTTTAGCTCTTTTTTATATGAATTCCCCATCGAATTATGTTGGTAGGGACTTATAAGTTTGAAGACACAACTTGGCTTTCTTGATAGGACCTCTCACTATTCACTCAACTATGGAATCCTTGAATTCATTACCATTAAGCCCTTGGTATACGTGGAATGTTACTATTAGGATGAATCATTGTAGGGGTAGACAGAAAGTGGTTCCCTCTAGGGACCAAGCTTTGCAAGGCCAACTTTTGGAATTTTATGATCAGTTGAACTCTAAAAAATCCCCTACCATTTTTGGTTCAGATGATCAATCTCTTAGAGGACTTTCACCCATCTCCATGAAGATCACGTCCCTAAATGCCCCTAAAAGGAATTTCCTATGCATTTGGTGTTGGAGAAAAGATTGTCAATTATATTAATCCAGAAGAATATGACCCATGGGGACAAGGCTCATGCATATTTTCTAAAAATATGCCTGGGGTGGAATTTTTGTTCTATATATTTTCATCGACTCTCTAAGGGGTTGGCGGCTATGCAGGATAGGAGCCTTGTTAATTTCTTGTCATAGAAAACTTGTGTAGGAATTTTATTAACTGGATTCATTAGAGGATCAAATAATAGATTACATATATTGAATTACTATGCTCCCTAAGAATCCAGATTGGATTTTTGGAACAGGATGGATGATAGTGGGCTAATGAATATTGGGTCTCTCAGTGTGACAAGAGACTTAAATCTTACAGTCTCTGTGAGGGAGGTTTGGGGAAAAAATGTAAATTGGATCCATTAAGTGACTTTCTTAAAGATATATTTGCAAAAAATAATTTGGTAGATATTCCCCTTGTTCCTCTTCTTCCCACTTGGAAGAATGGGCGCTTTGGAAAGTTTGTGGTGGCTTAGAGACCGCATAGGTTTTTAGCACATGAGAACTTGTTGGAAAAGTTAAGTTCTATATACCCATGGGTTAACTCCTCAAAGTTGTTGGATCATTCCACTATTTTTCTCGATTGGTGCAACAAATGTTCTTAGAAGGGTCTTCCCTTCCAATTTAACCATACATGGTTAAAGGACTGTGATTTTGAAAAACGAGTACATGATACATGGGAAAAATTGGAGTATCAAATAGTGATACCTCGAATGGGTGTGGTTTGTCAGAAACTAAAATCCCTTAATAAGGAAGTCAGAAATTGAGAAAGAGAAAGAAAAAGAAATAGGAACAAACAAGAACTTGTAGAGATTGAACTTGAGCTTGATTTGTTGACTTTCCCCTCAAACCTTGGTTTCTTCTATGAAAATAAAGAAAGAAAGAAAAAAAAAGGTCTTGGAGTTGGAGGCTATGAACATACTAGTTTTTGCACAACAATAAGAGAAATGGAGGTGGAAGATCTGATACATTTGCATAGTTGGGTGAGATAACAATACATTTTTTTTATCCATAAATGTGCTTCATAGATAAGAAGGGACAATAGTATATGGGACTTGGAAGATGTAGAAGGAAGACATATATATAAGCTAAAAGATTTACAAAAGGAGGCTATTAGATATTTTGGGAACTGATATTCATGCAAGGAAGGGATTGACATTAATAAAAAATTAGAGGTCATAAACACTTATCCTGAGATGTTCTTTGTGGAATATGTTGTTGTTATTGGGAGGTTGATCACTATAGAATAAGTTGAGACAATTATGAAGTCATTTTCTAAGGATAAAAACCCTGGTCCAAATGGGTGGACTTTAGATTTATTCCTACATTTTCTAGATATAATGGGGCAGGATATGCTCATATAGGACGAAGAATAAAGGACTTCTTCTAAGATTTTTGGTGCCTTAAATTATACCTTTATTGCATTGATTCCAAAAGTGTTGAAAGATACTTTGTCTAGGCATATTACATCAAAGCAATTTGGTTTTCTAAAACACCGAAAAATACATGATGCAATTGCCATAGCATAAGAATTCTTACATTCCATTAAGGTAGAAAAAATGGAGGCATTGTTACTAAAATTGGACTTGATTAAATAATATGACTATTTAAACTGGTGCTTTTTGAGGATGGATTTACACAAAATTGGGCTTTTCGTTGAGGTTGTTGATTGGATAGTGGCATGCATTACATTTGTGATTTATGTTTTTCTGGCAAATAGAGTGCCATCAAAATTCTTCAAGGCTTTGAGAGGGTTTAGACAAGGGTTCTCATTATCCCCCCTATTATTTTTTATGATCATAAAAACACTGAGTCGAATGATATATGAGACAAAGAACAGAGGTTTTTTGTGGGTATAAAGATCACCAAAATAATTTGTATAACACATCGTATGTTTGTAGATGATGTTTTAAATATCCACACCATATTATTTCTATTTTTGGTGAATTTGTAGGTCTTATGATGAACAACACAAAATCCTAGCTTATTGAAGCAACCACAATTCATGACTTAGTATTGGAGATTGCTGATTTGTTTATAGTTGATGTGGTTGATTTGGACAATGATTTTAAATATATTAGTTTCTACATGAAACCAAATAATTATGGTATTAGAGATTGGAAATGGTTTATACATAAATTTGAGAAAAAACTAGAAATTTGTCATTGAAATGGCTTACACTTGGGGGAAGATTGATATTGGCTCAGATTGTCTTGCAAAATCTTCCAGTATACTGGATGCATATTTTTTTGATCCCTAAACACATCATTAAGAAGATTAATTCCATGATTTATAACTTCATCTAGTCATGTGCTAAGGATAGTAACAAGACACATTTAGTTAGATTGGAGGAAATATCAAAGAGGAAAGAGGATGGAGGATGGGGGGTAAAGAACATTGAAATATTTGGATGGGATTTGGTGGTTAAAATCTTATGGAGGGATTTATATGGAGAAGGAATATGGCAAAGGATAGTCTCGGAAAAACATCTTAAACAATAGTTTGTGGAAACATGGATTGAGTTAGGGTCTCAAGTTACCAACAAAGCCTCTTATGTATGGAATACCCTTATGAAGGTTAAACATTGGTTGATTGGAAACTTGAAGTGGGAGATTGGGGAAGGAACATTGGGTGGAACTGGCTTAGACCTTATCATAGGTTTCGTGGAAAATTAGTATTTTCCTTGTTAACCCATTAGATACATCTATGATAAAGGAATTTATTTTTTACATCATATTATGATTGAAGTTTATTTGATTCGTCACTATCCGACCTGTGCATGATCTAGAGACCTAGGGATAATTGGAAAATTAGCTGGTATCTAGGATAGATATGTGCTTAATTTATATTTGGATGGTATCTACATGACAGGAAAGGATGATTACTTGACATGGGATGGAAGTGTATTTCAAGGGCATATCTTTGTAAAGGAGGTCTACATGTACATTTCTCAATCACATCTGAAGGAAGGGGAAAGGTGGTGGTTCAGGAAGGTTTGGAAGTGGAAACTTCCACTAAAACTCAAATGTTTTGGGTGGTTGGTCTTGAAAAACAAGATTTTAACTTGGGAAAATTTATGCAAGAGAGGATTTACAGGTCCATGAAGACATGCCATATGCAAGGTTGAAATTGAGGTTGTTACTCACTTTTTCCTCAATTACCCCTTTGCATCTTCCATATGGATTGGTGTTACAAAAATTTTAAATTTTACATATGTTTGGAATCCATCAACTATGGAGGAATGTTTGATGGAGTGGAAGAAGGAGTTTAAGGAATAAAATACTCTTCCGTTTTATATTTTTGGGGGAATTTACAAGAGCATAATGTTGGGTTGTGTTATATTCTTTCCATGACTAGCCCACATAGTTAACCGAGGGGTTTGAGTGGGGGCGGAGCCCCCCTTTGTTGCGCCAATTATGTAGCGAAGGGGGGTCACAGGGGGTTTGAGGTGTACCGGTAACCCCACTTTATGGGGTCTGGGGTAGCGCCCCAGAAAATTTTGGTTTTGGACCCTATG
This sequence comes from Pinus tabuliformis, assembly GCA_031772625.1. NCBI lineage: Eukaryota > Viridiplantae > Streptophyta > Pinopsida > Pinales > Pinaceae > Pinus > Pinus tabuliformis. The sequence continues at coordinate 150,970,458 of CM062811.1, read as the reverse complement.
TTAGGTTGGGCGGACCCACCTATGGTTTTGTGCATGATTTTTACTCATGTTTTTTGGACGCGATGGTTTTCGGTCCATGGTATTGGATGCTTCGACATGTATAAATATGTATTATAACATTGAAAAGAATATAATGAAAAATCAAGCTAGCAGTCCCGATTTTGGGATCCAGGGGAAAATATCTGTGTATATGTGTTTTATGTGTTATGCTCTTGCATTGTTTATTTTCTGTGTTTTAGAATTCATATGCAGATAATTTATGTACAGGGTTAAAACCTACATTTGGTATCAGAGCAGTTTTGGCTTCAAGGGGATGCCTTTGTTGCTGAGGGGTTTCGCTCGGGCCTATGGTAGACCCTGTTTAGTGGGAGATCTGCGAGATTGATTCTGGTGGTGAAAGAAGATGGTGAGCAGTGGAAAGATAGAGATCAAGAAATTTAATGGTCAGAGTTTTGAGTTGTGGAAACTCAATATGGAGGATTTGTTGGTGGATAAAGATCAGTGGATCGCAGTAGATCCGGGTACTAAACCAACGGGAGTGTCCAATGAAGAATGGAAGAAGTTGGATTGGAAGGCAAAGAGAACAATACAATTGTGTGTCTCAGATTCAGTATTTCTAAATGTATCAGGGGAAGCTACAACAAAGGCTTTGTGGGACAAGTTAGGGACTTTGTACCAATCTAAGTATCTGGTGAATAAACTGTTCCTGTTGAATAAGTTGTATAACCTAAGGATGAAAGATGGAGACTCGATGATAGAGCATCTGAATGCATTTAATACTGTGGTAAGTCAGTTAGCATTTGTTGATATTAAAATTTCAGATGAAGATAAGTGCATCAGTTTGTTGTGTTCTCTACCAGATTCATGGGATAGTCTGGTTATTGCAATAGGTAGCAATGCAACTTCCTTGTAGTTTGATGAAATAGTCTCATCCTTGCTGACGGAGGAGACGAGACGGAAAAATATGGAGAGCCAGAATGGTGATGCCTTGTCTGTACGAGGACGGTCCTAGAACATAAACAAAAATAAGTCATTGAGTGGGAGATCTAAATCTAGAGGGAGATCTAAATCTATAGGAAAACCTGTAAAGGTGGTGTGCTGGAAATGCGAAAGGAAGGGCACTACAAAAGGGACTGTAAATCTAAAGCTCCTAATAAAGGAAAGGGATCTGATGATGCTCCTTCTGCAGAGGCGAAAACCACCTCAGATGAAGGTGGGAATGCGTACTTGGCTTCTTCAAGTACATATGTAGATCATGAGGCATGGTTGATTGACTCAGGTTCATAATTTCACTTCACTCCCCATAAAGAGTGGTTCTGTGAGTATGAGAGATACGATGGTGGTGATGTCTTCTTAGGGGATGATAGGAAGGCTAGAATCATTGGTTGAGGAAAAGTAAAGTTGAAGTTGCAAGGTGGAAGGGTTAGAACACTTCCGGATGTTCTGCATATTCCTACATTGGAGAGAAATCTGATTTTTGTAAGCAAGCTGGATGATGCAGGTGTAAAAACAGTGTTTGAGAATGATACCTGCAAAATGGTTCGGGGAGCACTGGTATTGATGCGGGGAGTTCGAATTGGAAATTTGTACAAGCTACAAGGTAGCATTGTTATTGATGGGTGCAACAGTTCTGTGGTTCATGAAAGTGGAGCAGAAAATATAGTGGTCTCTGGAGAGAAGATCATGTTGTGGCATCAAAGGCTTGGACATATTGGAGAGAAGGGCCTTTGAATACTTCATGGTAAATGTATGATAGAAGGTATGAGTAATAGCTCTCTGGATTTTGATTTCTGTGAAAATTGTCTATATGAGAAGCAGAATTGGGTGAGTTTCCCCTCTGGTAGTACGAGGGCGAAACATATATTAGAGCTTGTGCATATTGATGTGTTTGGACCTGTGAAGGTCCATCACTGGGTAAGTATGTGTACTATGTATCATTTATAGATGACTTCTCAAGGAATACATGGATATATTTCCTTAAGAAGAAATCTGAAGTCTTTGATAGGTTTAAAGAATTTAAGACTCTTATGGAAAATCAGACAGAGAAGAAGATAAAGGTGTTGAGGACAGATAATGGTGGAGAGTTTTACAGCAAGGAATTCGAATAATTCTATAAGAAGTGTGGTATAACACGACAAAATACTACTCCATATATACCTCAGCAAAATGGAGTTGCGGAAAGAATGAATAAGACGTTGATGGAAAGGGAAAGAAGCATGCTCAGTGGTGCTAGGTTAGGACAGGAATTCTGGGCAGAGGTGGTGGATACTGCATGTTACCTAGTCAACAGGTCACCTTCATCAACGTTGGAGGATAAGACTCCACAAGAGGTATGGACTGGTAAGAAACCCTCTCTTTCACATCTGAGGGTATTTGGATGTGATGCATATGTACATGTTCCAAAGGAGAAATGAACCAAGTTGGATAGTAAATCTGAAAAGTGCATCTTTATTGGGTATAAGGATGGTTTAAAGGGTTATAAGCTTTGGAACCCAGCAACAAGGAAGGTTGTGTACAACTGAGTTTGAGCTAAAGGAGGAAGAATCCGACTCTACAACAGAGGAGGAATCAGAAGATGAAGAGCCACAAACTCCGAGTGTAAGAAGATTAGTTCGAGAAAGAAGGCAACCAGAAAGGTATATTCCATCTGCTTTTTGTTCAAATTTTGTTTTATCTATTACTGATGATGATCCCAAAACTGTGAAGGAAGCAATAGATTCAGAGGATGGAAAACTCTGGAAAGAGGCCATGGTTGATGAAATGGCATCTTTGCACAAAAATGAGGCTTGGGATCTAGTGGAGTTGCCGGATGGAAGGAAGCCCATTGGCAGCAAATGGGTGTTCAAGAAGAAGACAAACGCAGAAGGAAAGGTGGAGAAATACAAAGCTCGGTTAGTAGCAAAAGGTTATTCCTAGGTGCCATGAATTGATTTTGGTGATATTTTTTCTCCTGTTGCCAAGATAACTTCTATTAGATTACTTTTATCTGTTGCTGCTGCTTTTTATTATGAGGTAGAACAGATGGATGTGAAGACAACATTTCTTCACGGAGATTTGGACGAGGAGATCTACATGAAGCAACCTGCAGGTTCTGCGGTGAAGGGTAAGAAAGAACTAGTATGCAAGTTAAAAAAGTCTCTGTATGGGTTAAAATAGTCACCAAGGATGTAGTATCAAAAATTTGATACATTTATACGGGGACTTGGCTTCACCAAAAGCAAAGCAGATCACTGTGTTTATTTTAAATTAATTGGTGATCGTGTTATTTATTTGGTCTTGTATGTGGATGATATGTTGCTAGTTGGAAATGATAAAGAAATTATCCAGGATTTGAAGACCCAATTGTCCTCCAAATTCAACATGAAAGATCTTGGTGCTACAAACTATATTTTGGGCATGGAAATTAAAAGAGATGATACAAAGAGGAAGCTCTCGTTAAACCAGAGGAAGTATGTCGAGACAACACTGCAGAGGTTTAATATGCAGGATAGTAAACCGGTGAAGGTTCCTATTCTGATAGGTGTGAGGTTATCTGTTGAACAGTGTCCCAAGACATAAGAAGAGGAAGAGGACATGTCCCTTGTTCCATATGCAAGTGCAGTCGATAGCCTGATGTATGCAATGGTCTGTACTAGACTAGACATTGCACATGCAGTGGAAGTATTGAGCAGGTTTATGTCAAAACCAGGGAAGGAGCACTGGACAGCAGTGAAGCAAGTTTTCAGGTATTTGCATGGCACTAGTGATTATGGTTTGTGCTACAAAGGAAGATCAGGATTGGACAGAATGTTGGATATTCGTGGCTTTATTGATGCAGACTAGGCTGGAGATCTGGATCAAATAAGATCTACAAGTGGGTATGTGTTTAACCTATTTGGAGGTGCAGTCAGTTGGATGAGTAAGAAAAAATCTGTAGTGGCACTATCAACTACAAAGGTAGAATACATGGCATCCACTCATGCAAGCAAGGAAGCAGTTTGGTTGCAGAAATTGTGTTCAAGTATGGGGTTAGTACAGGGAGCTATAAGGATAGACTGTGACAGCCAAAGCACAATTTTCTTGGCAAATAACCCCACATATCATTCAAAGACAAAGCACATTAATCTTCAGTGTCACTTTGTGAGGGATATGATAGAATAAAAAAAGTTGTTGCTGGTAAAGGTGGACACTTTGAAGAATATTGCAGATGCATTGACAAAATCTATGAGCTCTGAGAAGTTCTCTTGGTGTAGAGAGACGATGGACATTTTAGGGTTGGAAAAATGACTAAGCTCTCTTGTGGCCCCCTGTGGAAAGAAAACAACAAGTGGGAGAATGTTGGGTTGTGTTATATTCTTTCCACGACTAGCCCATGTAGTTAACCGGGGGGTTAGAGTGGGGGCAGAGCCACACTTCGTTGCGTCAATTGTGTAGGGGGGGGGTCACTGGGGGTTTGAGGTGTACCCATAACCCCACTTTATGGGGTCTGGGGCAACACCCCGGAAAATTTTGGTTTTGGACCCTATGTTAGGTTGGGCAGACCCACCTATGGTTTTGTGCATGATTTTTGCACATGTTTTTTGGACGCGATGGTTTTCGGTCCATGGTATTGGATGCTTCAGCATGTATAAATATGTATTATAACATTGTAAGGAATATAATGAAAAATCAAGCTGGTAGTCCCGGTTTTGGGATCTAGGGGAAAATCTCTGTGTATATGTGTTTTATGTGTTATGCTCTCACATTGTTTATTTTTTGTGTTTTAGAATTCATATGCAGGTAATTTCTGTATGGGGTTAAAACCTACACATAAATGCTCTTATTTTTTAAAACATCCCACTCGACTCAGGTAGGATCTTTGTAATCATATATGTTTATTTCAATGAGATTGGGCCTATGGTTCATGGGAGAAAAAATAGGAGCATACAACAATTGGATATCTGGAACAATTGGTCCATTGTTTTGGAACATGGTCAATATTATATTTTCTACTTGTAACAGCCCTGGTTAAAAAATCCATGTAAAAAAAATAAGACCACGGTCATGGGACACGTATCCCAAGCTGAATCGTGGGAAAAACATCCTAGTGTGGTGTTTATTTGGTTTATTATGGCTAAGGAAATTGGCAAAGGCAATAGAAAAGGCTTTGGAAAGGTATGAGTCATTAATTGACATTTTATTTATGAAAATAATGGAAATTAGGAGAAAAGGAAGGTGAAAGGTCACAGGTTGCATGTGAGGAGGAAAATGAAAGAAAATAATCAAAATTGAAAAAATAGAGGTCTCATTGATAAAAAGGAATATGAGGATCCGTTCATAGAATTTTCACAATTCAGTTTTGGAGCTCTCTTTATTATCTCTCTCTCATATCGTGGACACTTAGAGTTTTCTTGGAGCAATCTTGAAGGAGAGTGGCATACTTGGATTTTTGAAGCAAGAAGGAAAAGGAAGAGAAATAAAGCACAAGATGACATCAGGATCAACATCTATAGTGTCTTTTCCTTGCAAGTACCAAGTTGCATGTATATTTTCCTCACTAGTTTTGGCATGCATGGCATATGCATGTGGTTTCATGGTTATGATATGTCAATGGCATGGAGGATTGTCTGGATTGAGAGTGGATTTTCCTATCCTTTCCATTTCCTGGATAGCCATGGTATTGTGGATCCATTTCCTTTTGTTTTTTGGTTGGTTCTCATGTTCCTTTAGTTGTGGGTTGAGTTACTAGTTCCTAGAGCCTTGGTTGAACAAACGCTCTAGTGCCCTGTAACAGTTTGGGTTGAGTTACTAGTCATGGAGCCTTGGTTGGACAAACACTCTAGAGCCCTGTAACAGTTTGGGATGAGTTATTAGTCCTAGAGCCTTGGTTGGACAAACTCTCTGGAGCCCTTAGTGGGTTGAGTTACTAGTCCTGGAGACTTGGTTGGACAAGCGTTGTGGATCCCGACAGCAAATGTGGATTGAGTTACTACTCATGGAGCCTTGGTTGGAACAAATGCTCTAGAATCCTAGATAGCTTAGGTAGATACCAACCTGGTGATGGTTAGTGATGTCTGACTGTGAGATGGAATCATTGGTTGAGGGTTGAGTTGGTTTAGCCTTTGGAAGCCCTGGATGGTTGTGATTGATTTGTTTTATGAGATCCCACATTCATGCTTGGGAGGGGTGACTAGTTGAAAGAAAGATTTGGCTCAACCTCATCAACGGTCGAGTGGTTCATGGAAGTCCCATACCTGGTCAGCTTATGCAATCATCAATAAGAGCTCTCTTTCTCCTTGGTATTTTATGGGTAAATATACTTGTTTATATGTGTCTTATGTGGCTATTATATCCCTAGTATATCTATTGGTTATATGTTGGTTATGAATGAGTTTTATGACAGTGAAAATGTATGGCTCTCATCATGTTTTGGTTAATCACTAAATGTATAATGAATATGTGACTTAATAGATGGTAATGTAGTTATTGTGATAAGGCATCAATGCTTCTTCGTGATTCTCATATAAGTATGAGACCGCTATGCTCAAATCTATTTTTTAAACATGTAGAATGCATATTTGTGATATGTTTGACGAAATACCTGTCATGGCTAGTAGGGATCCAGTCAACTCCTTATTTAAGTAATTATATTTATATCATTATTCTATTGTTATATTTCATTTCTGGAAGTTTCACGGAGTTCTGGGAAGTGACCTAAGCCCTGGGCCTGAAAAAGCAGCACAGAAGTCGGATCACAAGCACAAAACTACTTGGGAAATCCCCAGTCGCAGGCATACCCATGTTGTGGGAGAAACTGGAGGGTCCCAGTCACACTCATGCCCATGCCATGGGAGCGACTAGGGGATTAATGCAGTAAAATTTTAGTTTGTCTCAGGGGGGTAGTCACCTAGAAGGTTTGGATGGCTCACAGGGATTTTGTAGTAGGTCTATAAGGTTTGTGTTGTTGTGTTCCATTGGTTCCACTTCCTTAATTGACACATAGGGAGTTGAATCATATCATAGTAACTCTTCATCACATTTTTACCCCTATTGGTCAGTTACTTAGGTAGATGTGGGAGGATGGTGTTACAGAGTGGTATCAGAGCATGGTTCAAAAATTGGACTGAATGGGTGAAATATGTTTGTTATGCATGTAGGTTGTATATGTGCTTGATGTGTATGCATGGTGGTGGTCATTGTTGCAGTTGTGTTGTCATGTAGGAGTTTATGAGGTTGTTTTTGGGATGTGTTTGTCATGAATGCATGTCGTTGTATATGCATTTTTTATGCATGTCAATGTCTATATGTTGTTATGCATGCATTGTCATGGTCATGGTTATGCATGTATAGTAGGTAGAACATGCACTGTGAGGTCATTGAATGTAGTTTGTGTCATTGTGATGTCACCGGTTGTTATGATGCTAATGTGTTGGCTGAGATATAGAAGGATATGCAGATCATCAAAGTGAGGTTGTGGCACTAGGCTTCGTGGTAAGAGCAGATCGTCATATAGGTTTGTATGTTTTCCATGCAGGTATTTGGTTAATGGTCGTTATCAGCTTTAGGGTTATGTACATTCTTTTCATTTTATTATTGTTATGGTTACATGCATGATACAAGCTAATTGGTTAGTGAAATCATATGCATGTGCGTCGGATAGTCATGCATGGTAGTAACTTGTTGTTATATGCATTGTTGTTGTTGTTATATGATAGGTAACTTGATGATTATGGTATATGTTGTTGATGCGTATGTTATATGTTAACTTCTTTTTGTTATATGTTAGTTAACTTGATGATTAGGGTTATTGCATTATGATCTTGACATTATAAGTATCATGCTAATTTGGATTGGCCTATGCAGATGGGTAGGGTTATGACATTCAGGTATGAGTCGACCTAATTATGATAGTGTGTTGCACTAATCTAGATTGATTGTGCATATGTGATTGTTATGCATGAACAACAATTTTTTATGAGCTTATGATGTGAACATGTTAGCTAGTTGTTGTTATGGATATCATGACCTTATTTACGTTTGAGTTTATATATTGTGAAGTTATATCATGCTAATATAGGTTGATTGTGCAGACAAGATAGCCTCCCCTGAGATATATTCGGGTATGAGTTTTCTTATGTCATTTATTTGGTGTTTGAGTGTTTGGGGTTTATTATGTCGTCTATCTGTTGTTTGAATGTTTGATTAGTTACATGATAGGAGTATGTGTCTATAAGATTTCTTGAAGAAATGATCTTGTTTTCAGATGGTTGTACTAATACATGTGTATTGAGACAATTGATATGTACTTGAGTGTAAGTAGGTAATAGTGGTAGCATTATGTATTATCACTGATGTATGTGAGTTGATTGTTGAGTATGACATGGTTGTTAGACTTGGTAAAGTTTTATTTCAAATTAATAGATATGTTGTCTTGATCTTTGAAACATGTGATCGACATTTGTGAGTAGTTGCAGGGAAGCATGCTTGGTATTAGCATAACAAGGTAATAGTTTATGTGTTTATATAAGTAACAGTAGGGTGATGTGACAGTATGTAATAAGGCTCAATTGCAACAAGGTAAAAGATAAAAGAAAGGAATTGGGCAAGAATTAGTTTGAATATGTTTGGATACCGCAATTCCAAACGAATGAATGCTTTGAATACAGGAAGTCTTCTTAACCCTAATATTGTCTGACATTATGTGGATATGTGCTAGATTCATGAAAAAGTATTTGACAGGTATATTATCTAGTTTCTAGTTATAGCTGGATCCGTCAAGGGAATCAGAATCCCTTGAGAGATGGAATGGATGTGTCCAGTTATAAGGAACCGTGCTTGGCACAACAAGGTAAGATAATTGGTATATTGTTATATTTATTTATGCACTGATGGTTATGTGTTTATGGTAGTATGATGCAGAGGATTGCATGGCAAGAGACTACCATGAAATATTGAAGAAGGCTTGGGTTGAGCTTTCCCTTAGAATCATTGGGAACCATGGGGATTGAGTCATGGTGTTCATTGCTAGTCTTGTGCTATTGTTCTTTTGTGAATTGTTTACGCTTGATTTGCAATCTTGATTCCATCTAGTGCATGATCATGCCACCTTGTTTGTGGTGTCATATTGTATTGGTTTTCGTGGATTATTCTTGTTTGTCCTTGTTCTTTCCTTTTATGTGTTGTGGGTCTTGGAATTGGTTGGGAAAGAGGAAATTTAATGGTGCTCAAAGAGAGATAAATGAAACCAAAGAGGTAATGGAAGGTCTGGATGAAGGTCGGTGCATGTATAAGGGAAGTTCAAGGTAAGAATATGACAGTTGGTTAGACTGGTTGGGTCCATTGTGGTAAATGGACGGTGGAAGTACAAACATGAGAAAATAATTATGAAAGGTAAAGTAAATGGATTTGATGTGCCAGATGCCTTGGCTATGTTGGGAAATGTTGTTCTCAATGTTGTGCATGTTCTGAACAAATAAAGGGGGTTCTCTTAACCTTGACCTTATGGTATCTGGTAATTATGTTGTGGTCATGATTGTGTTGATGTTTATATATGTATACCTGTACGTATGTATGTATGTCATGTCTGACAAGGTCATCATGGATCATGATTTTTTTATGCTAATGTTCATATGTGTGTGTGTGTGTGTCATTGTCTGATAGGGTTGTTAGGGATCATTCTTGTGGATGAATGATTGCTTATGTAGGTGAATGACATGAAGAGGTTCCTAGTTTATGAGGATCAAGTGGTGTTAGGGTCCTATAATTTATAAGATCAAATGATCATTGAATAATTTCTTTTAGTATTTCAGATTGTAAATAATATTGCTTTCTGCAAATGATTTCCAAAATAGATAGAAAATTGAAAATAAAAAACGAAAAGAGGGTATAAATACAAAAATAGAAAAAGAAAAGAGGTTATAAATACAAAAATAGAAAAAGGAAAGAGAAAAGAAATGATAAATTAGCCCCACAAAAAAATGAATAAATGTGAAAGTAATGCTAGTTTAAGTTCCACTACTAGTCTTCTAACTTTGTAAATAATAAATTCATGAAATTGTGTGCAGCTTGTTTAAATGCCACAATACCTTTATTCTTGAAACATATAGTTTAATCATGTTCAAGCAAGTTTCAATTTATGTTAATTATATTAGAGTGGATAACTTAGCCAAATAGTGTAATCTTAGCTAAGATTAGATAGGTAGAATAGGTGAATAAAGTTAATCCAACAGTTTAATCGGGATTACTACAGTTGAGTAGATTTGTTTAGTGTTTGAAATATATATTCTTAGTCTCTTAAGAATGAAAAATAGATAGGGTTTTCACCTTTAAATGCACCCTCATTTGTTTTAAAATTGCATTAGAATAGGAAATAATCGATTTTTGATGTAAATCGTAAAGTGGTTATTTGTCCAAAGTATTGGACTTTGGTTTATAATGCATATGCTCGAAATATTTTGTGGGACTAACCGGCATTAAACCCTGCCCATCTCATCATACCTGATCACCCCCTCCCTCAAATCCGATGGCCCACAAGCTTTTTCAGACCCCCCCACAATGATACTCTTTAACAACAAGGGGGGGTGGGTTCAAAAATCTTTTTACCCCCCCCCCCCTACATGTCACCACCTTACGATTTCGGAACCCCCCCTCCCCCCGCATACCAGATACTACCTATACCCCTCTCTGAAAGTGGTTTCGCCTCCCACCACAACTCGCCTTCCCGCCAACTGTCATCTCTACGTCCCTTCTCAACCACAATACCAATCACACAACAAGTCCCTCCTTCTGTCAGTCCCACCAACGATCCTACGCCACTCACACATCCATCATCATTTGCCACGTTCGCGACTATTGCACTCGCCTTTATTGTTCTTTTCGTTTACCCGCGTCATTTATGAAATTAATGCAGTATCACAACCGTTAATCTAACAGTTAAGCCCAATATTCTGCCTATAAAAACTGAATTCTCATCCACAATTAAACATTTTCTTCTTCGCCTTATCAACATTTCTCCTGCCTCCTCTTCACAGTGATATCCCAATTTCCATTAATGTCCATTGCTTGTCTCTGATCAGTTTACAAAGATGTTGCTACTGAATGTTCCCCTGAATTATTGAAACTCACTACCAATTCCTTCTGTCACATCCTTCCCCATTCATCCTGCTACCACAATGGCTCCCAAAGTTACCACTACAGTCAATCCCATGCTCACTCCCCCTGTGGATTTAGACCACATTCTACTCGCTGACAGAGACTACAAGATAGCTGAAACACAGTGTGAATTCGATCTCTTTGAATTACGTTGTTGGTTTCAAGATAATTACCTCGATCAATCCGATGAAATCAATCTCTGGCAGTTCATACTTCCTTTGTTCATTTTCCCCCAATCTTATCACTTTCTTGAATTCTTCCTAAAATTCCACGCCTCTTACCTTTCACGTAAGAGGGTTATTATTCCCCCCAATGGTGAAATCCTCTTCACCATTACATCTGCGAGCATAAATAAAATGCTGCAAGTCCCCTACAGTGATTCCCTTACCCCTTTTCCCCTTGAATCTCTCAGAGAAATTTATTAGAAGTTAACCTTCCCCGAGAGAGCTAGAATTTTTTTAATTTTTCCTCCCAGAATACTCTCAACTCCCTAAGAAAAATACCCCTTATCCCTCTTTTATGTCCCCTCAAAGGACCAGATAGATTATCTCTATCTTGTCATTTTGTAAATTAATTATAAATATTTCATCTTTAGAAGTATCAAGGGTTGGTTTTCATACGAATAACACTATTATAAATTTATGAAGCATCCGCAGATTTACCAGTTATACAGAAATGTCTTTCACGGGATTCTTATGACAAGTTGTTGGTGAAGTGCATCTATCGTCTTTTGAAGCTAGCAGGGCTAGATCCCAGCTTCCAAAGTTGGTTTGCGGTTACCTTTGTGATTTTCTTCTGCAACCTCAGAAAATTACAGAGTGCTAACATTCTAGCAACCAACTAGGGACTAAAAATAATCCTTCATTGCATTGTCATAAGATTATTTACCTAGTTTCTACATCTTTATTTCAAGAAATCTAATGATCGAACCGTTGTAAAAAAAGGATTAGACGTTGTTTTTCATTTTTAAAGATCTGGCTCCAAAAAGAATTCATACCCAAGCCAATCTTGATCCAGACCCACCTAAAATTTTAGACAATCTTGAAAGAATAATGAGAAGAAGAAGTTTAGTTGAAATCCAAGGAAGCAATAGCCCCCTTTCAAGGGAAAATTCCCTTCCTGACAACCTTAATGCCATTCAAGATATTCAGTTCGACTTACCTTTCGAGCACAGTCTTTTTAGGACTAACTCTGAAACTTTTGTTGATTAGACAGTGGTTGATGAAGCTATTCTTCAACCCTGAAAACCAATAAGACCATCTGTTGAACCTTGTTTAGAGCCGTAAGTCCTTCAGAACTTCGACAAATTGTAGAATCTTGTGTCAGCACTTGATCAGGTTGTACATCAAGCTTACATTCAGCAATCTGTTGAACTTTCTACTCTTACCATTGTAGCATCAGCTTCATCTTCCCAATCAGTTCATCCAACGTCAGTTGGCCCTACCTCTTCTGTAATTTCTACTACTCATCCATTAGTATCACAAGTAGTAACTCAACCAATTCCCACAAATCCCATATATGTTTCTCCCTTAAGACAGAATATCATGGATGCTCATTATGCTCCCTTGGTTTTACCTGCCCAATTGCATGATATGCCCCAAGACTATCAGACTAGGATTCCCCAATTTGATGGTACTATTGCTATCAATGCACAACAACACATAGATAAGATGAATGACTTTTTTTTATCTTCATGAAGTAGATGAGAATGATGTAAAACTGACGCTTTTTTCCTAGAGCTTAGGTGAAGTCAAAAAGTGGTTCAAAAACTTAGTAGTAGGTAGTATAACTGACCTTGTTGTTTTTCACCAATATTTCCTAACTAGGTGGGAAATTAAAAAGAGTCCTCTGCAGATCCTTAACGATTACAAAAACCTTAAGAGAGGACCTAATGAAACTATAGAAGAGTACTGTGACAGGTTTAATAGGGTTTACAATGCAATTCCCATTGTCATTAAACCACCCCTGGGCTTCACCCTAATACATTTACCAGAAGGATTCGATGTTGATATGGCCTATCAACTGAGAGAAAGAGATCCCACAACCTTAGAGGAGATGCAAGAAAATGTGCTTAAAGTAGAGGCTAATTTATTAGCCAAGAAAGATAAATTAAAAGTTGAAAAAAGAGTAACAATAAAAGAGGAACCTTCATCTTCTGCTTCCACTGATTATAAAATAGATAGTCTACTGAGAACAGTAGAGAAAATGATGGATAGAATACGTATAGCTAATAGGGCTCCTCAAAGAGAAAATCAAACTATGAAAATAAGCAATCCAAACCATAAAAGAAATCAACCCCGCATCAAACAAAGGGACCCAAAAGGTCTTGACCAATAGGTAATACCTCCTTTCCAAGAAAATTATACTTATGAGGAGGCTGAGGTAGCTGATGATACAGGGGACACTCAAATAAATCTAATGGGAGTAAATGATAATGAATATATTTTTCTTACTGAGGAAGAACAAGACCTTTTCCTTTTATCCCATAATGAAATATAACTTGAAGAATCAGAGGATTACAAGAAAGGCTTTGAGAATGCCATTATGGAAGTCCATAGGCAATACAACCTCAGGAGCTGGAAAACACTTGATACTCCGACTAAAAAACCAGCTGAAACACCTGCCAAAAGGAATGTTGAGATTCTTACTAGAAAGAACCCTAATGTTATAATCCAGAAAAAACCTGATAGTGCATCCAAATCAATTCAAACTAATGATCCCTCTACCAGCCAACCATGATACATATCCCAAAAGGATTTGGCTAATAAATAAGATGTCGCCAATTCAAATAAAGATCAAACATCATTTAACATAGAAAATGAATTGGCAAAACTAAAAATCCCCATTCCTTTGACAAAATTAATGAATAAAACTGCTTATAGATCCTAGGTAATGAAATCATTGAGCATAGGAGAAAACATTGATACAGTCAATGTATCAGATGATCAACTTGAAATACTATTTGGCCCAGAAGTTGATGGCAAACTTCAAGAGGGAGATGTACCTCCCTTTTATGTTAGCCTAACTATTCATGATAAAATCTTACACAATGTTATGCTTGACTCAGGGGCCTCCCACAATATTATGCCTAAGGTAATTATGGAGAAGTTGGGATTAGATATAACTAGAAGGTATAAAGATTTGTATTCATTTGATTCCAGTCAAGTTAAGTGCCTTGGACTTATAAAGGATTTATGTGTCAATTTAGTCCAAATACCAGCCAAAAGTGTACTTATGGACATAGTTGTTGCTGATATCCCTCCCAAATATGGCATGCTTCTTTCCCGTTCATGGGGAGCCAAACTCCAAGGAACCTTATAGATGGATATGTCCTACGCAAAAATCCCAGTCTTTGGTCAAAATAGAAGACTCTATAGAGAGAAACTTATGAAATTCATGGTCACCACTTAGGATAGACCTAACAATTATCCCATATATTCTGTTCATTCAGATCTTGACTCATTTATTTTGTATAATGATGTAAGTGCACAAGAACAAGTTCCTAATCATAATACTACTCTTTGTCTCACTGACGAAGGTCAAACATTAATCAGTGAACAGGATAATTTAGATGAAGTTTTATGGAATTTGAGTTTTGATGGATCAGTGAGTAAAGAAGGAGTCGGTGCTGGTGTATGGGTTTCTAATTCATATACTCATCACTGAGAGGGTCATTCCTACGAATTGAATTTCCAGTGTTCAAATAATGTTGCAGAGTATGAAGCCTTAATCTTAGGTTTACATATTTTAAAGAAGTCGGGTGCTAAATGGATTGCCATTCATGGATATACTGAATTGGTGATAAAAAAAAAAAAAGGAGAATACTCTACAAAACATCCTAGGATGAGAGCATATAGAGATGTTGTGTTGGATTTTCTAGATTCTTTTATTGAATATAGCTTGTCTGCAATTTCAAGAGATCAAAACATTTTGCCTGATGGTCTTTTTACTTCGGAAAGTACTTGTAAATTACCAATTTGTCATACTCGCCCATATACTGTCGAAGTGAAAAATAGACCTAATGTACCTGAGAACATTAGATACTGGCAGGTTTTTGGAGATGATGCTCAGATTGAGAAGTTTTTACAGTCTAAGGAAGAATTTGAAGATGCTAATATAGATATAGAATTTGATGTAGAAGATATTGTACATAGTAGTGTGAATAAGATAGAATTGCATGAAATAGATGAAGAAAAATAAGAAACGAATATTTTTCAACTGAAAGACAATATCTTACCTAGAGGGTTAGTTCCATTAGAAGATTTATTTGATTTCAATGATGTAGCTAAGAAGCCCAAAATTGAACCCACTGGAGCTGGTGTTGAGGAACATAATATTTGGATTGAACTAGAACCCAAAATGATCAAACTATCCAAATCCTTACCCCTAGTTGAAAAGTTGAAGTACATTCACTTATTCAAAGTATTCATTGATGTTTTCTCCTAGAGTTATGAGGACATAAAATCCTGTGGCACTAGTATCATACAGCACAAAATTCCCTTGAAAGAAGATCATAAACCCTTTAAACAAAAAATGATGAGGATTAATACAATGCTTATGCCTCTGGTTGAAAAAGAGGTAAAAAAAATGTATGATGCAAAAATTATAGTACCCTTGAGATACTCCAAATGGGTATCCAATTTGGTTCCCACTTGGAAAAAGACTGGTGAGATCAGGCTTTGCATTGATTTCTGGAATTGAATAAAGCCTCCTTAAAAGACAATTACCTTATGCCTAAGATGGACCACATCCGATAGAAGGTGGTTGGATCTAGTGAGATTTCCCTGTTAGACAGCTTTCCT
Organism: Pinus tabuliformis; assembly: GCA_031772625.1. Classification (NCBI taxonomy): domain Eukaryota; kingdom Viridiplantae; phylum Streptophyta; class Pinopsida; order Pinales; family Pinaceae; genus Pinus; species Pinus tabuliformis. The sequence goes on along the minus strand of CM062811.1, from coordinate 150,954,547 downwards.
GGTTATAACCAAGTCTTAGTACACCCAAACGATCAAGACAAAACAACATTTCCTACACCTTGGGGCACTTTCATGTATGTGAAAATGCCTTTTGGTCTAATGAATGTTGGGGAAACTTTTCAGAGAGCCATGGATTTTACTTTTGCTGATGAAATGGGTCATTTCATAGTTATATATTTGGATGAGATCATTGTTTTATCGAAGACAGATGAGGAACACTTAAATCACCTGAGAAGAGTCTTCGAAAACTGTCGGAAATTTGGCATCTCCCTCAACCCCAAGAAAACATTATTCGATTTACAAGAAGGAAAATTGTTCGAACACATAATTTCGAAAGAAGGAATCAAGATAGATCCCAGCAGAATTGAGGCTATACTCAAAATTAATCCCCTAGGAATATAAAGGAAGTTTAATCTTTTATTGGACAGATAAAATTTCTGAGGAGATTCATTCTAAATTTAGTTGAGCTTTTAAAGAATATAACCAACATGCTGAAGAAAGATACTGAGGTGAAATGGAACATGGAATCTAGACAATCATTTAATAATGTAAAGCAGGTTTTAACTCAGGCATCTGTGTTAATTAGTCCATATTTTACTAAATATTTCCTAATTTTTTCATTTGCTTCTAAGCACACCATTGTTGCAGTTCTCCTACAAAAAAAATAATGAAGGCCATGAACACCCTATTTCTTTCTTTAGCAATTCTTTGAGAGATGCAACATTGAAATATGACATTATGGAAAAACAAGCATTTTCCCTGGTAAAAGCTATAAAGGATTTTAGAGTATATATTCTTCATTCACACGTTATTTCTTTTGTTCCAAGTGTAGTAGTTAAATATATATTAGACCAAAACAATCCTGATGGGAAAAGGGGTAAGTGGATTGTTGTTATATTAGAATATGATATTGAAATCCAACCCACTAAACTCATCAAAGGTCAAGGGTTAGAAAAAATAATTGAAGAATCTAACTTACATGCTTTAAATATAAATTTTCTATTAATATTTAATGAAATAGACGGGCTGGTGACTCCACGGGTAGCAAAAGATTTTGCTACCTCTCCCTAGTATGTAGACATTATTTATGTTCTACATAATTTACAGTCTCCTCTTGGTTTAAATAAAACAAAGGCTAGATTTATTAAACTTAAAGTTGTTAATTTTTTTATTTTGGATGAAAATATGTATTGGAAAGATGTTGTTGGTGTTTTACTAAACAGTTTGTTGAAAAATGAAGTAGATAAAGTCATGCAAGAGTTCCATGAAGGAGACTGTGGTGGACACCTGTATTGGAAGACTACTACAAATAAGATTCTGAGGGTAGGTTTTTACTGGCCCACCTTATTTTCTGATATCCAAAAGAAAGTTACTTCATGCCATAAGTGTCAAATATTCGAAGGTAAAAAGAAACTTGTACCTCTACCCTTAAGGCCTATATCTACTGAAACTCCTTTCCAACAATGGGACCTTGACTTCATAGGAGAAATCCACCCTGCTTCTTCTGCGCAACATAGGTGGATTCTAACAACGACTGATTAATTTACAAAATGGATAGAAGCCATCCCTACCAGACAAGCCTCTGATACATTGATCATAAAATTCCTGTAGAAAAATATCCTTGCAAGATTTGGATGCCCTAGGAAAATTATTATTGACAATGTTGCAGCTTTCAGGTCAAAAAGGATGATAGATTTTTGCAACAAATATTAGATAACATTGGGACATTCTACAACCTATTACCCTAAGGGAAATGGACTGGAAGAATCTTCATATGAAATTTTAGTTAATATTATTAAAAAGTGGTTGCATGACAATAAAAAATAATGGCACAACAACCTAGTTAATGCATTGTGGGCAAATAGGCTTACTACCAAAAAGTCAATAGGCATGTTTCCATACTAGCTAGTTTATGGGAGAGATGTTGTATTTCCAACTTCGTTGGGAATTGATGTGTTAAATATGATGCAAGAATTGGAGGTATAACCAAATGATTTGCAGAGGAGAATAAACCAGACAATTCATTTGCATCAGACAAGAGAAGCAGTTCATAACAGAACTCAGTTGATCCAAGATAGAATCAAGAAGACATTTGACTGAAGGACTAAAGCTGATGACTTTCAGATCGGCAATCATGTTCTGAAATGGGATTCCAGAAGGGAAGAGAAAGGAAATCATGGTAAGTTCGACAACTTGTGGATGGGACCTTACATTATTGATTCTTACTGAGGTAACAATGCATTTTTTCTAAAGAACACAGATGGAACATAATTACCTGGAGGACCTGTCAATGGTAGGATGCTAAAGCATTATGTTTTTCAGGACTAAGAAATTGTTTTTATCACACCCATTGTAGATACCATTTACTTTGTATTGTCATGAGTGGGTAGCTTATGTCTAAAATTTGAAGCCCGTGGAGAAGGCCCTAAGCTTTTAGGCATTTTTCTACCATAACTACACAAAACAAAAAATCAGATGCAATCAACACTGAAGATAAGGATTCAAGGCTACTAGTCTACAGTGTTCTTGACACTTCACCAGAAAGTGCCATCCCCAGCTGGAGCCACTGTTAGGGTCCTATAATTTATAATATCAAATGATCATTGAATAATTTCTTTCAGTATTTCAGATTCTAAGTAATATTTCATTATGCAAATGATTTCCAAAAGAGATAGAAAAATGAAAAGAGGGTACAAATATAAAAATAGAAAAAGAAAAGAGAAAATAAATGATAAATGAACCCCACAAAAAAATGAATAAATGTGAAAGTGATGCTAATTTAAGTGCCACTACTAGTCTTCTGACTTTGTAAAGAATAAATTCATGAAATTGTGTGTAGCTTGTTTAAATGCCACAATACCTTTCTGCTTGAAACATACAGTTTAATCATGTTCAAGAAAGTTTCAATTTATGTTAATTAGATTAGAGTGAATAACTTAGCCAAACAGTGTAATCTTGGCTAAGATTAGATAGGTAGAATAGGTGAATAAAGTTAATCCAACAATTTAATCTGGATTAATGCAGTTGAGTAGATTAGTTTAGTGTTTGAAATAAATATTCTTAGTCTCTTAAGAATGAAAAATAGATAGGGTTTTCACCTTTAAATGCACCCTTATTTGTTTTAAAATTTCATTAGAATAGGAAATAATGGATTTTTGATGTAATTGGTAAAGTGGTTATTTGTCCAAAGTATTGGACTTTGGTTTATAATGCATATGCTCGAAATATTTCGTGGGTCCGACAAGTGTTAAACCCCGCCCATCTCATCACACCCGATCACCCCCTCACTCAAATCCAACAGCCCATAAGCATTTTATAACCCCCCCGTAGTGATACTCTTTAACGACAGGGGGGTCCGAAAAGTTGTTTCCCGCCCCCCTACGTGTCGCCACCTTACGATTTCGGACCCCCCCCCCCCCCCCCTAAAGAAGTTTCGCCTCTTGCCTTCTTGCCAACCATCATCTCCACGTCCCTTCTCAACCACCATTCCAATCACACCCCGTTTCCCTCCTTCCGTCACTCCCATCAATGGTCCCATGCCTATCATCATTTTACATGTCCACGACCATTGCACCTGCCTTTATTGTTCTTTCCGTTTACTCGCGCCATTACTGAAATTAATGTAGTATCACGACCATTAATCTAACAGTTAAGCCCGGTATGCAACCTATAAAAACTGAATTTTCATCCACGATTACACCTTTTCTTCTTTGCCTTATCAACATTTCTCCTGCCTCCTATTCACGCTGATATCCCAATTGCCATTAACGTCCATTGCTTGTCTCTGATCAGTTTACAGACGTACCTCCACCGAAGGTTCCCCTGAATTATTGAAACCCACTGCCAATTCCTTTTTTCGCATAGTTCCCCATTCATACTACTACCACAATGGCTCCCAAAGGTGTCACTACAGTCAATCCCGTGCTCACTCCCCCTGTGGATTTAGACCACATTTCGCTTGCTAACAGAGACTACAAGATAGCCGAAACACAGTGTGAATTCGATCTCTTCAAATTACGCTATTGGTTTTAGGATAATTACCTCGACCAATCTGATGAAATCAATCTCTGGAAGTCCAGACTTCCTATGTTTGTTTTCCCCCAATCTTATCACTTTCCCGAATTCTTCCTAAAATGCCATGCCTCTTACCTTTCAAGTAAGAGGGCTATTATTTCCCCCAATGGTGAAATCCTCTTCACCATTACATCTGAGAGCATAAATCAAATGTTGTAAGTCCCCTACAGTGATTCCCTTACCCATTTTTCCCTTGAAGCTCTCAGAGAAATTTACCAAAAGTTAACCTTCCCCTAGAGAGCTATAATTTTTTAAGTTTTCCTCCGAGAAGACCCTCAACTCCCTAAGAAAAATCCCCCTTATCCCTCTTCTATGTTCCATCAAAGAACCAGATAAATTATCTCTATCTTTTCATTTTGTAAATTAATTATAAATACTTCATCTTCAGAAGTAACAAGGGTTGGTTTTTGTATGAAGAACACTATTGTATATTTATGAAGAATCCGCAGATTTACCAGTTATATAGAAAGCTATTTCACAGGATTCTTGTGTCAAGTTGTTGGTGAAGTGCATCTATCGTCTTATGTGTTTATATTTCTATGTTTATAGCACATAATTTTTTTCAAATCTGAATTCTTCAATAGATAAGTAAAGGGAAGAATTTGTTTAAATCTACACATTGCACCCAGCTACAAATAATTTTAATGCTTTCTTCTAATATTTAAATATAGAATTCAGGTAGCAATGCTCTTTATTTAAAGTGAACCTTAAATTTGTTCTTCTTCTCCATTTCACAGACCTTAAAGAATCCATTCGCTTTGGCTACCCTACCCTGCGAGATCTATCTGTAGACATTGTATTCAATCTGTATTTTATGTAACAGACTCCATATCCCAATGGTAATCTAGTTATCAACCAACCATTAAAATACAAATCAAACTCCAAACTTCATAACTAGCCTAAAATTCAATTCAACAAAGTTAAATATTACAGAGAGAGCCCTCTTTGAAGCTAGTAGGGCTAGATCCCAGCTTCCAAAGTTGGTTTGTGCTTACCTTTGTGATTTTCTTCTGCAACCTCAGAAAGTTACAGAGTGCTAACAAGTGAGAAGAGAAACCCTGGCATATCTATGAGGTCAGTATCATGTGGATATGAATTGATATTGTATGCTTGTATTATGCCTATGTTTATGTTATGGACAAGTAATATTGAGGGGTTGATTAGCAAAATGAAAGTAGCATCATTTACGGCATGCTAGGATAAGCATGGATGGCGAAGAGACACTAGAAGAAAGGTTGCTTGGTAGAGACATTGTGGTTTTGGATGTGTAGTTCTATTATTGTGTATATGTTGTGCATATTGCATATGCAGTGTTGGGTATGGATGGTACTATGTACATGTTGGATATGTGGTTTTATGTACATATTTTATTGTTCACATAATGGAAATGTGGTTTTGTGTAAAGATGGTGTTGTGTGCATGTTGGATATGTGGTATTGTGTACATATGGTGCTATATACATGTTGTATAGGTAGTTCTATGTACATATGGTGTTGTGTGCATGTTGTACATGTGGTTCTATGTACATATGGTGTTGTGTGCATGATTGTACATGTCGTGATGTTTGCATGTGGTGTTGTGTACATGTTGTACATGTGGTCTTATGTGCAAGTGGTGTTTTGTACATGTCGTGCATGTGGCGTTGTGTACATGTAGTGTCGTGTACATGGCGTGCATGTGGTTTTGTGTACATGTGGTATTGTGTACACATTGTACAGGTGGTATGGTGTACACGTGGTGTTGTGCACACATTGTGTAGGTGGTGTTGTGTATAGGCGGTATTGTATACATGTTTTACATATGGTACTAGTGTACATGTGGTATTGTGTGCATATTGTACATGTCATTTTGTGTACGTGTGGTACTATGTATGTGCATTGTGTATTCGTGGTATCATGGCACATGTATTCGTTTTTTTGTACTCTGTGTACATATATGTATTGTGTTGTACACAGGTGTAGGTGTATGTATTGTGTTTTGTTGTACGCCTAGTGTAGGTGTAGGTGTATGTGTTTTTTCATACACCGGATGCAAGTGTATGTGTTGTCTTGTACGCCTAGTGTAGGTGTATGTGTTGTATGTCAAGTGTAGGTACATATAATGTATGGTGTTGTATGTCGTGTGTGGTTGTATGTGTGTGATGCACACTATGTGTATGTGTATGTGGCTGAAGAGAAGGCACTGGGTGTTTTTCGAGTGTGGAAATCGATTCGGTGTGCATACAGAAAGGACAAAGGATAAACGTAGAATGAAAGAACCGATTGAAGGATAAGTATTGGTATTGATTTAAATTTTAAATATGCATGTGATCTATGATTCTGGTTTATGATGATTACATGTGATCTATGACTCTGATTTATGATAGTTACATGTGATATATGATTTTGATCTATGATGATTGCATTTTGATTTAACCATATGTGATATGTTTATACATGATGATTTGGTCAACACATAGTTTGACTTGTTGTGACAAAAAGTGGGCATAAGTGCAAGTGTACATTGTTGATGGGCCACTAATGAGGTATGATTTGCATTTATTTCGATTCGTTTTGACTCTAATGGGAATTATCTGCTTGGTTCAATAAAGCGTGAAATGCCTAGTTGGGTGGTTGAAATTAACTGCAAGAATTAGCAGCAGCAACAAAAGGAATTGGAACATGTAGCAGTATATTGGTAAAGCACTTTAGGAGCAAGGCCATTGTGGGAAATTGGTACCTAATAGTGTCCATTGATTTCCATGAGCATGTTATGACTGGTATGATGGTTTTGATGCAGGGATATGCCTTTGTTTTTAGACTTCTGATGTGAGGAAGCCTTGCCAAGGGAGGGGTCACCCGAGCGACTATGTAGCAGAGAAGGGGATGCTTGTGGATCTTGGAAGTTGTGTGAATGCATGGAAGGGGGTTATTGGATGGCCTGATTGACTGTGCAGCAGAGAAGGGAAGGTCGGGGATGGATTTTTTTTTGTCATCAGCATTGAGAAATGGAATTAGGTGCATATTGGGAGTGTGCCCTAGAACAATGAATCAATAATTGTTCATTGAGAGGACAAGTGGCGTAGGATTGTAGCGCTAGATATTGGATGCAGAATTTGAATTTGGGAGTGGATTTTTGACTTCTTGAGAAGGAGGTGAATTCTAGTATTACTTTGAGCATGGAGGTGTCAGCCTATGGATTCCCTTGTTGCGGATGCAAGCATTGTATCATTTTATTTGTTGGTTGAGAAAATGTGCATATGTGTTTATTATTGTAAATATTGTATCAAGTTGGATTTATAAGGCTACATAGACAATATGATTATTTTTTGGTTGAAGCAAATGTGTATAAGTGTATATGTGGTTATTATTGTAAATACCGTAATGAGATGTGTTATAAAGCTCCAATAAATGGTATGATTGTCTTGTTTCAACAGTGGTCATTATAAATACTGCAACAAGTTGTATTACAAAGCTCCATAGGCAATATGTTTTGTTTTTCATCGATCTTGTTGGTTCTAGGTTTCATTTAACACTAAGGACGTTTTTCCCCTAGGGGGGGTGTTATGTAACATCCCTGGTTAAAAAATCAATGTAAAAAAATATATGGCCATGGTCATGGGACACATATTCCAATCTGAATGGTGGGAAAAACATCCTAGTGGAGTGTTTATTTGGTTTATTATGGATAAGGAAATTGGAAAAGGTAATGAAAAAGGCTTTGGAAAGGTATGAGGCATCAATTGGCATTTTATTTATGAAAATAATGGAAATTAGGAGAAAAGAAAGGTGAAAGGTCATAGGTTGCATGTGAGGAGGAAAATGAGGGAAAATAATGGAAATTGAAGAAAATAGAGACTTCATTGATAAAAAGGCTTCTGACAGTCAGTGCATAGAATTTTTTCAGTTTAGTTTTGGAGCTCTCTCTCCATTCTCTCTCTCTCATACTCTTGGACACTTAGAGTTTTCTTGGAGCACTCTTGCAGAAGTACGACATACTTGGAGTTTTGGAGAAAGAAGGCAAAGGAAGAGAAGGAAAGCACAAGAGGACATCGGGATTAGCAGCTACATCGGGTTTTTCTTGCAGGTAACGAGTTTCATGTATGTTTTCCTCACTAATTTTGGCATGCATGGCATATGCATGTGGTTTATTGGTTATGATTTGTCATTGGAATGGAGGATTGCCTGGATTGACAATGGATTTTCCTAGTCTTTCCATTTCTTGGATAGACATGGTGGCGTGGGTTCATTTCCTTTTGTTTTCTGGTTGGTTCTCATGTTCCTTTAGTTGTGGGTTCAATTGCTAATTCCTAGAGCCTTGGTTGGACAAACGCTCTAGAGCCCTATAACATCTTGGGTTGAGTTATTAGTCTTGGAGCCTTGGTTGGAAAAATTATCTGGAGCCCTTTGTGGGTTGAGTTACTAGCCCTAGAGCCTTGGTTGGACAAACACTCTGGAGCCTGACAACAGTTGTGGGTTAAGTTGCTAGTCTTGGAGCCTTGGTTGGAACAAATGCTCTGGAGCCCTAGACAGCTTGGGTAGAGACCAATATGGTGATGGTTAGTGATGTCCGACTGTGAGGTGGAATAATCGGTTTAGGGTTGAGGTGGTTTAGCCTCTAGAAGCCTCTGATGGTTTTGATTTATTTATTTTATGAGATCCCACATTCATGTTTGGAATATGGCACGAGGGTGACTAGCTGAAAGAAAGATTTGGTTCAGCCTAGTCTACGGTCGAGCGGTTCGTGGAATTCCCATACCTAGTCGGCTTATGAAATCATCAATAAGATATCTCTTTCTCATTGTTATTTTATGGTAAATATACTTGTTTATATGTGGCTTATATGGTTGTTATATCCATGATATTTTGTTGGTTATATGTTGGTTATGAATTAGTTTTATGATAGTGAAAATGTATGGCTCTCATCATGTTTTGGTTAATCACTGAATGTACAATGAATATGTGACTTAATAGATGGTAATGTAGTTATTTTGATAAGGCACCAATGCTTCTTAGTGATTCTCAGATAAGTATGAGACCCCTATGCTCATATCTGTTGTTTAAACCTGTAAAATGCATATTCTGACATGTTTGATGAAATTCGTGTCATGGCTAGTAGGGGTCCAGTCAATTCCTTTTTCAAGTAATTACATTCGTATAATTATTTCAATTTCATATTTCATTTCTGGAAGTGTCATGGAGTTATGAAAAGTGACATGAGCCCTAAGCCTGAAAAATTGGTAGAAAAGTCGAAGTCGCGGGCACATAACTGCTTGGGAAAGTCTCCAGTTGTAGGCATACCCATGTTGTGGAGGAAACTAGAGGTTCACATTCACACTCATGCCCATGTCATGGGAGCGACTAGGGGACTAATGCAGTAAAAAGTTAGTTTGTCTCAGGGGCTAGTCACCTGGAAGGTTTGGATGGCTCATGGGGTTTTTGCAATAGGTCTGGAAGGTATGTGTTATTGTGTTCCGTATATTCCACTTCCTTAACTGAAACATAGGGATTTTAATCATATCATAATAAATCTTCGTCACATGTTTACCCCGTTGGTTGGCTAATTATGTAAATGTGGGAGGATGGTCTTATACTACTAGAATAGTGATACTAGTACTAATTCTTGGGCTAAAGTTATTGCACTTTGGGGAGTCTTGTTATGTACCAAATGGTTATCTGAGAGTCATTAGATAACTTTGTGGATTAAGAAGTAGTGATTGATTGGGAAAATGAAAGGTCCACTTTCAATCCCCCTTTTCTTTCAAATAGGATGATAAAAATCAAAGAGTTGATTAGACACATTAGTTTGGTGACATTTACCCACATATACAGAGAAATGAACAATATTGTTGACACACTCTCAAATAAGGGACATAGATATACTCTAGGGTAGATCAATGTTGAAGCATACAACAATGGTGCATTTAAAAGGGTTGGAAAGATCCAGTTTACCTTAAGGTTCCTCTATTTTTGTAATTGATCAACATTCATCTATTTTTTATTTAGTTATATGTTTTTTTATACTTTTTTTTAATTTTATTTTGTAGATGTAGTCCAATAGACTTCTATATTCTAGAAATTGGGTTATTTTGTTAACTACTTTAGAACAAATTAAATGCAATATATGCTGAAAACATAATTGTATTGCCTAATGTAAACAATGTTTTATAATACAAAGTTTATTGGTTTTTTCTTACTTGGCAAAAAAGGAAAGAAAAAGGGTGCTAGTAGGAGCATCTAATTCTCAACCTCAATGCATCATTAACGCCCAAAGAATTAAAAACCATCATTCACATTCGATTCCATAGGGAACTCAAGATTGAGGTGTTGTAAATGCAATTTCCACATTAGTACTATCATGATGGCATGGATAGTGTGTAGGCTTGGAAAACGTGATGGGAAAAGGTCAAGAAAAGAGATGTACCCAATTAGTGATATCATAACATTGGCGAGACATTTTGGTCGATTCAAAAATAATTCGACGTCAATGAGGAGAAGTCACGTACCCTATCAAATGCCTATCTCAAGAATTTGGAGAATTAAATCCTTCCCACTTAAAAAACATCAAATTCCCTTTTGGTCGTTGATCATTTATGGAAGTGGCATAGCATGTTATGTGGTGATTCTATTTTATCGTCATGAGACATAGGTTATTCTTATTATATTGTTTTACCTTTCTCTATTCTGGTAACTCATAATCTCAAAGAAAAACCCAAGTGATTCTCTTAGTTGGTACCCAATAAATGGTATCCATGACCAAATCTTTAATTAGATTATAAAATAAGGAGAAGTCTCTCATGTCTAAATGGTTAAGAGAAATAAGTTGAATTAAAACATAGGTGAAAGAATTAATTTGAAAATTATGAGTGTAATGATTTAAATGGTCACTTTAAATATTGGTCAGTATAGGATAAGAATATGCAACTTATTTGCAATGAAATGTTTAGAATCAATGAATAATTATTTCTCAAAAGGTTTTATTATGTGACAAAGTATGTATAAAAAATACATCTTTATATGTTTCACTACAAACCAAATAGGTAGATATATTTTTCATTGATATTTGAGCCTTTAACATGGTTGCAACCCAATTGAAGGTAAGAAAGAGATTGGTTAGAATGACCTCACTCTAAATCTCATAACCAAAATGATGAAATCCCAAAGGGTCCTCAAAGGAGATGCATTATATGTTTTGGGTATCATTCATTAGCCCATAAATAAGTGACTTAGGTGGAATCTTAGAGATATTCATTAATTTTCTTCTTCACAAGATGAATATTGGGGTGAATAGTCATGGGTTTGTTCAATGAATAGGGTATAACCATACAAGTTAAGGTAACTGCTCACACTAACTAATCAAAGATAAGACACTAATGTATTACATGGTTAAAACCCTTAGAGAGGAAAATACTCCATTGTCCCAAGCAACGTGACCATTTGAGGTAATATATTAATACAAAAGGAAAATAATTTGCATATGAGTTTTTCACAATCAATCATCAACAAATATCCCTCCATGCTCTTTAAATAGATATCATGGACCAATAGAAATTTAAGACATTGATAATTAATTTAGCCAATAGTATAATGGATAAGTTGAACCATCATATCACTTTATGTATAAAACATGATCATGAAAATCAAACTAGATAATTACAATACATACTAAAGAAACACACTTTACACAAAGACATGTTAGACTAAATTTATCTTAACTAACTCCCAAGTTTCAAAATATGCTAACATCCCCCACTATGAACAACTTAGGTTAATATTGAAATATTTACAAAAGTGACACAATAGAAAATGGAAGGAGGAATTAGAGCCTTTCCCCATTAATGACAATTTCCTAAACTCCTAGCATACATCAAAGTTTGCAACACTTTGCTTATGTAAAAAACTACGTGAAAGCTTTTACAACTTGATCATATATAGGGAAATAGAGTATGTCAAGAATGTGATAAGAAAGAAGATTTTTAGTGAATTACATATGTAGTTTAATATGTTCATTGCGTTGATATTGAGCTACATCATCAACAAATTGGATGACACTAATTATCACACTAGAGTGTGAAAGGATAATGTTGTTGGCATCCAAGCTCTAACCAAGGCTATAATACTTCTTGAATTGAACTAATTGTTGCTTTATCCTCTACTTTTGTTAAAGAAAGAGAAAGGGTATGTTTCTTTTTACAATACCAAGTGGCAAGTCCATAACCAAGACCTAAAACATAACCTATGGTAGAATTTTGATCTTTATGGTCGTCAACCCAATTGGAATCAGTTATACCAAAAAACAAAGGAGTCTCCCGTGAACTATAATGTTTCCCAAACTAGTTTTACCTTGAATATATTGAAGTATCATTTTTTTATTTTTTTTAATGTCTCTCATGGGGTGTTTGCATGTGCTAGACAATAAGACTAACAACAAAGGAATTATTAGGATGGATATGAGTCAAATAAAAAAGGCTACTAACTAATTGACACTAGAAGAGAGATGAGATTGGTTTACAATATTCCATGTAAAATTTGCAAATAAGGTTGCATGCACTTAGATTAGGAAAGAAAAATTCCTTCCTTTGTTTTCAATACTTGAGGGTCAATAAAATAATGCAAATGTCCCAAGCCGGTCATTTTCAAATTTCTTCTTAAGGCTAGATCTCACATGGGTTAAAAGTTTAAATTCACTACCAATGAGTATAAATTCATCAACATAAAAAACAATTATTATGAGATGGTTACATACTTCCTTGGTATAGGCATTGTGGTTATAATTACATCTAGAAAAGTTACTTTTAGGAAGAAGGCTACTCATTTTACAATACCAAGCATGAGGAGCTTTGTTAAGGCCATAAAGAAATTTCTTAAGCTAGTAAAAACATCTAGAGTCATTTTGAATATTGTTAGGAGGTTATTCCATGTAATTTCTTCTTGCAATACCCATTTGAGAAGGTGGATCTAAAATCAATTCGATGAACCTCCCATTTGTACGAAATAATAAGGGATAGAACAAGGTGAAGGGAGTTAATTTTGGCTATAGGGGCAAAGGTGTTGTTCTAATCAACCCCTTTTACTTGAGAAAACATTTTAGAAACTAAGTGTTATGTCCTTAAACACTTCCATCTAATGAATACCTAGTTCTATACACCCATTTACATCTGACAAGGTTTCTTCATTTTGGAAGAGGCATTAGATCCCAAGTATCATTCACCATTAAAGAACAATATTCTTCATTCTTTACTACATTCCAATTTATATTACTAGAAGCTTATGCAAATATTTTTGGATCATAAGCCTTTGAAACTTGATATAAAAGAGTGGAGGATAATTAGAACTATGAACATCAATGAGGATGATATGAGTGACCACTATAAATATCATTATATGTTCCACGTGTTGTATGAGCCGATTTAGGAAGTTGTGGTGCTAGTGCAATTTTATGTCCAATGGAATAAATTGGAGTAAGCTGAATAGAAAAAGGAGGATTTTCATCCCCACTATCGAAATTTGAAGAATAAATTGGGATAATAACGCTAATCGAAAAGTTGGAAATAGAAGATGGAACAATTGCTACAGTACACTCCTAGGTCGAAAATGGTACGAATGACTAATTAGGCTCACATGATAAGATTCCTTCAATGAACTTATTGTCTCTTTTAATAATAATTTCACTGGAATGAGGCTAAAGAAGTCTATAATCTTTAACATCTTCACAATATCCAACAAAAATGCACTTCTAACTCTTAGATGTTAGGATATTCCGACACATAGGAAATAGTTAAGTATAACTTGGTCTAGTGTATAGTTAGGTAAAGTGTGTTTCTTTACTATTTACTTTTTGTAACTTACAATCCAACAGTCATGATATGTTCTAGACATGAAGTGATCTGACGGTTCATTCTATCCTTGGTATTACTGACACTTGATTCATGGCTTAACACCTGATTGGTCCATGATCTCTATTTAAAGAGCATGGAGGGTCATTTGTAAGGTGACCTTTCATGAGAGAAGCTTATGTAAATTTTCTTTCTTTTGCATTAATAAGTTGCCTGAAGTGGTCGTGTTGGCTCAGGCCATGGATTATTTCCCTCTTGGAGGGTTTTAACCACGTCAAGAATATTGGTGTATCGATCTGTGATCTATTTGTGAGTGGTGTCCTTTGGTGTTCTATCTAAGGAACTTACCCTGTGAATTCCTACATTAGGCTATAATGCTTTCCCTTTCTCATTAGGAATGTGAGCCCATGCTTCACTACAAAACACATGAAAGTGGCGTACATGTGGTTTAATTTTGCTCCACCTTTCTTATGGTGTTGTATCTTTCAAAGCATTTGTGAGAGTGTGATTTACTATGTGATTTACACTATTATATCTTCCACAAAAAATGAGTACTTAATCTCTTAGATTAAATCACAGTTTTTTTATTTCCTTTACTGTGTGATTCTCTCTCATCAATACCATTTTGTTGTGGTATATGGAACAATATGTTGCATTTGAATACCCTATGCAATACAGTAATATGTAAATTTGTTACTAACATATTCACTTCCATTATCTACTCTTAACTTCTAAATTTTATGTCCTAATTATTATTCTACAAGAGTCATGTAGGCCAAAAACTTCACTGTTAAGTTTTAAGAAATAAAACCAAGTACCTTTAGAGAAGTCATCAATAGAATTTAATAAGTTCTTGAAGCTATATAAATAAGTAGAAGGAAGTGAATCACACAAATCACTATGAACAAGCTGCAAGGGGGAGAATTAGAAGGTGCAATTTTATTTCCAGGATAACCTAGTAAAGTCTCCTACTTCTTGTATATCCTCAATATAGAATTTCCATGAAAAGTAGTTTGAATTGGTAAGTAGGAGATCACCTGGGCTATCCATATTATAATATGTAAATAAGATGATTTCAAAAGAAAAAATTGAATGTCTAGAAGGAAAGTTCTCAAATAAATGAATATTTCTAACAGGACACTAGAAATGGAGTATGGATATCAAAATTATACCATTTTGAACAAAAACATATAAGATCACATTTACGAATCTACAATAAATTATTTTGTATAATGTAAGTGATTCACTTTTATAAATAAGAGAATCATTTTTATATTGAAGTCACTTTATAAATTAAATTCATATCCAAAAATAACTTTTTAAAAAAAACTATAAATTAAAGGTAAAACATTAAAAAAAAAAAAAACTTGAAAAAAAATGAAATAAATGTCTTGAACTTAAGAATTGTAATTTAATAAAATAATTTAACCTAGTTAGTTAATGTATATTTAAAACAAAGGTTAGGAAAGATAAAGGGAATTGTTTCTTTTTCTTATTCACTAAGTGTGTGTTTGCCCAATACTTATGTTTTTGCTCGGAAAATACATCAACATAGTAGCACGCAAAAACATTCAAATAAATTTTCCAAAAAAAAATTCTAAAACTTCAGAAGCTTGGGTTAGATTTCAATTGGTTTATACAAAAAATAAATATAAGTTTTCTCTTTATTTGTGATTTATCAAGTTCACGGAAAGTGAAGGCAAAGAAAATATGTGAAATAACAAATGTTTTTATGTGAAAAGAGGGTTATGCAGTTACCTTGATGTTTGGGACTACGCGAAGCGGGATATTATTTAGAAGAAATGGAGGATCCCACCCAGAATATAGTCCACTCATTGAACCCCCTTCAAGTGACGACAAAGGGATAGTGTTGACTACACTGCGAAGTGCAATTTAGTTAATTACGTAGGGTATTTTGAGGATACCTCATCCATCCACTCCACATCCACCTACACCTCTGCCTCATACACCTATGCCTTCACACCCTCCACCTCCATTTCCACCATTCAACATGGCGAAAGCGATGAAGATGTTGATTTTTAAGGGAACTGAGACCAAAGATCCAGAACAGTTCTGATTTGTTGCAGGAGCTATTTGGATAGCATAGTAGATCGCGGACGATAATATTAAGAAATCACAGTTGGTTATATCCTTATAAGATCGTTCTTTAACATGGTGTAGCAAGTATTGCACTGATAACCCCAACAGGATGTTGGCAGATACCCAACTAGCTTTGAACAAGGAGTTCAGTAAGCCTAAGTCGGAGGCGTAGTCTGTAATTGAATTTATGGAAATCCAATAGAATATAGATGAGACACTATGCGATTTGACCAGAGGTTGAAGTGTCTGATCAAGCAAGCTAATATGATAATCTCAGATTCCTAGAATCGCAACTGGTTTATAGCATCGCTCTTGCCACATTTAAGAATACCTTTGTCTCAGCAGAAGATAGCAATGTAAGTGGAAGCCTTGGAGATCGCATCGAGGTTGGATGCCTCACCTATCCAAGATACAAACTTGGGAGTGCAACAGATTCATTCATAGCTAGAGAGCCTGCACTTGGAGTTGCAGAGCCTGAAGAAAGGAAAAGAAGCTCAGTCAGAGGTGCGCGCTGAGATCTGGTGTTTGAAGTGTAAGAGAAATAGACATGATAAGGACCATTGCCCAATATTTAAGAATTATATTATAAGGGAAGGTTCTGTACCCCTGCAACTAGAGAATAATGTTGGGATGAGCACAGGAGTTGCATTGCGGTTACAGGATAGCATGCTACTAATAACTACCATCTATTGCAGAAGTTTGTACAGACCCCACAACAATTATTTTACAATTTCTTTAAGTTTGTAGGCAAGGATAATTTTAGGGGCGAATGTTCGCCCTTTGGCGAAATTAAGGGGTTTTAAATTTTTAGTGGGCGAATATTTTGTATCATAGTACATTTTTACAAATGACCTCAAATAGCCCACCTTATTTTAAGGGAGAGGGTAAAAAAGGTAAATTTAGCCCTTGAAATTAGGACTTACAACCTTCCATTCGCCCATTTTCAAGAATAGGTTTTATTTAAGTGAATCCATTCGCCCATTTTCAAGAATAGGTTTTATTTAAGTGAATCCTATGGGCCAAATACCATATTTATAAAAGAGGTATGGTAAATTAATAAAAATATAAATAAATGAGAGGTATGGTAAATAAATAAAACATTTTTTATATTTACTCCATAAGTCACCTTATATACATGTAAGGGTGTAAACAAATAAAAATATAAGTAAAGTGGAGGTATGGTAAATAAATAAAACGTCTTTTTATACTTACTCAAAAGGTATGGTAAATAAATAAAAATATAAATAAACTAGACGTATTGTAAATAAATAAAACCTCTTTTTATATTTATTCCATAACCCTCGTTCTATTTATGAAGGCTCAAGAAAGAGGTTTTATTTAAGTGAATCCTATGGGCCAAATACCATATTTGTAAAAGAGGTATGGTAAATTAATAAAAATATAAATAAACAAGAGGTATGGTAAAAAAATAAAACATTTTTTTATATTTACTCCATAAGTCACCTTATATTTACGAACACTCAAAAAATGGGTTATATTTCGATGAAACCTCTGGCCAAAATACTATGGGACAAATACCATGGACTAGATTGTTATTAATACCATGCAAAAAACCATTATTAACCCTAATATTAGAATTAATAAAAATAAAAATGGCACATGGTATTGACCCATGGTATTCACCAAAATGGCACATGGTATTGACCCATGGTATTCACCTGGAATGTAGCCTATTTAAATGGGGGAATTAAACCAGCATGTAGCCTATGCTAAGATTCACTAGGACTTTACAAAGTTTTATTATTTAGTGAAAGACTCGCCAAGATATTACAAGATTTTATAATTGAGTAAAATATTCGCCATGCCTGGTGAGAGATTCGCCAAAAAATTATATATACATATTATATTATTGATAAAATCGCCTTCCATTTTTCCTATATACCATGGAGATTCGCCCATTTATTATATTTATAAATTTAGGGGGGGTTCTTAAAATTTTCCCTGTTTGTAGGACACGATGAACGCCATTGTAGGAGTTATGAGTTGATGATAGATAGAACCCCTACCTATAGAATTCAGGCAGAGAACTGGCCTCGGGATCAAGGCACAAGAGTTGCACGTGGAGGATTCTATGGCCGAGGATGAGGAAGAGGTGTTGGACCAGGTGGAGGGTGTGGGCAGGTGATATGCTATAATTGTGGTGAAGCTAGCCATTTCGTGCGAGATTGTACAAACCCCACGAATCCCTTATGTCAGTATTGTTGACAGTTTGACCATGCCATAGAGGAATGTCTAGTCCTTATGGAAAAGATGCAAGAAAATAAGGCACAGCCCCAACATCCTACGCAAAACATTCAGACGATGAGGGCAGAGCCCCACGAGGAGGATCATAGTATAAATATCATGTTGAGAAGTGGTATGACAACTGGTACAGATAAAGGTAAGCAACCTGAGGAATACGGATGGGTGCGCAAGGCTGCTGAGAAGGAAGTATATTTTGATCTCTATCGAGCTAAGGAAACCTTCATGGAAGAAAAGAAGAACTTCATTGAGGCCTCCACCTCAGGAAGTCAGGAGAAAATGCCAGATACTAGTGCAACACAAGAAGTAGATCCTTCAATACTAGCCACTTTCGTGCAAACTTGTATGAAGTTATTACATGACTATAAAGCAGTAGAATTATTGAAAGACTTAATAGATAAGTGCGCTAATAATGAAAATACTCCTACTAAACAACGCACAGTAAGAAATATTGGTAGGCATAAAACGTGAATGGGGCACAAGATGAGGCTAATTGCGCAGATAGGTGATTATGAAATGGACCACGTAATCTTGGATCTAGGGTTTGATGCGAATTTCCTACCAAAGCAGACACGGGAAAGGATGGGACGACCTGTGCTGCAGTGGTATCCTATTCAGTTGCACATGGAAAATCAGTAGAAGATTATTCCAATGGGGCGCTTATATGGTGTAACAATGGACATTGAAGTTGCGAGTGTGTTGACTAACTTTGAGGTTATTGAAATAGTGGATGATATTAACCCATACCCCACGCTGATAGGAATTGACTGAGCTATTGATATGAACGGGGTAATCAACTTGAAGAAGCGGAAAATTTCATTTGAGAAGAAGTCGCTTAGGGTTGTAGTGCCATTAGACCCTATAGAAGGAGCGTGTTATACTGAACATGTGCCAACTATGTAGAAAGTGACGATGATCTAGATCAGATATACAAGATAACAGCACGAGATGAGGATTGGGTCAATCTTACAGCTGGTGGATGAATTGCATGGGACAGGGATAGCTCTTGCACCTCAGATTCAGATGAAGAGCTTAAACACTGGTAGAATTAGTTGCATGAAGTATCTACGTTGCGCTGCAATATGATGACCCAATCGTGGAGATGTGTCTCAAATGAGGTAAGAAATCTTATGGATTATGATGGTTTGACTGATTTGGAGTTGTTTTTGGATGAATTTGAAAGGGAAGTACTGAAATAACATCAATTATAAGCACTAGAATTGGTGTTACGTGCTACACCTGCCGATTGGTGGGGTACGCATGAGGAGAACTTTGTTGGATGGAAAGAATACAAGAGAATGATGAAGTTAAGGTTTGGGTATCCTAATAATCGAATGACAGAAAAATACAGAGAGAAGGATGATCCATGTGATCATTTGGAACGACGGACTAAGATTTGGGGGACAGAACCACAACCAGAATGGGTGCACATCTTCTGTCATACGTTAGATACAATCCTAATGAACCAGTATTTGGAGACAAAGCTTCGCCATGGGACTATTGAATGGTACATTTTAAGGGAGATCTTTCTATTAATGTTCAGCTTCGAGGATGGGTTTGAGAGCATTGATGAGGTGCTACAAGAAATAAAAGCAATTATATTCGGAACGTCGAAGGAACCAGTCGAGTGGACTCAACTAGATTAGAGTACACAGTTGCGCCATGCATTGGAATGTTATAATGTGACTGATGTAGAAGAAGAGGATGATCCGCAGAATATTACCATTCCTGAAACTGAAGGACAACGCGAGGTCGAAGGACCGAAGGTGGCAAACCCGGATATATCAGAGCCTCTGAAAACTCAACAAGTAAACATTGGATCTGAAGAAGAACCTAAGTTTGCAAAGATAGGAGACTATTGGGATGAAGATACAGTTGATAAGGTAGTTGAGCTACTACGCGAATACAAGATTTGTTCCCAATGAAGTTTTCATATTTGAAAGGGATTATCGTGGATTTAGGTGTTATGAAGATCACATTGAAACCAAACGCGAAGCCTGTTAAGCAGTGGCCTTATCGACTGAATCCAAAATATAAAGAGAATGTGCACCATGAACTAGATAAAATGCTGGAAGCTAGTATTATTGAGCCAGTAGAAGAATCAGATTGCGTAAGCCCAATGGTGTTCCAAGAAAAGAAACAGAAGGGCGAGATCCACATATACATAGATCTACGGAAGTTGAATGATACCTGTGTGCATGATATGTTTCCAACACCGTTTACTGATGAAGTATTAGAGAATGTTGGCAGATATGAGGGGTATTTGTTTACTGATGGATTTCTAGGCTATTATCAAATAAATATCACACCAGAAGATCATTGGGGGGTTTCTTTCAATATACAGTTATGCCTTTCAGATTGAAGAACGTGCCTACAATCTTTTCTCAGGTAGTGATCATGGTGTTCAAGAAGTTTATTCATAAGTTCCTTGAGGTATACTTTGATGATTGGACTATGTTTGGATTAGTGAAGTGCCATGTTGCGAGTCTGCACCTCATTCTAGATACATGTCGAAGGTATTAGATTGTACTGAGTTTAAAGAAATGCATATTGTGTGTGCCCTTTGGGATTTTCTCGGTCATGTTGTATGTAAGTAGGGCTTGATCATGGACCTCACAAAGATCGTCATGATTGTGGATTTGGAAGCTCCTAGGAATGTGAAACAACTGCACGCGAAATTACGCCACACTGGTTATTACAAGAATTTTATCAAGGCGTATGCCTAGATCACTGTGCTAATGGAGAAATTGTTAAAGAAATATGCAATTTTTTGTTGGGATGAAGACTGTCAATGCAGTTTGGATGTCTTGAAGGAGACAACGGTGACAACGCCTATTTTGGTGTTTCCGAACTCGAAAAAGGAGTTTCATGTGCATGTCGATGTGTCTTGCATTGCACTAGGAGCAGTATTAACACAGGAAGGTGAAGGAGAGATTGATCATTCGATAGCTTTCGCGAGCAGAAAGTTATCCAAATTCGAGAAGAATTACTCCACTACAGAGCGCGAAGGGTTGGTGATGGTCTACACACTGCAGAAGTTTAGGCATTACTTGCTGGGTGGACACTTTAAAATGTATATAGATCACTCCGCATTGAATTACCTGGTCAATAAGCCTGCATTGGGGGGAAGATATGCCGATGATTACTATTGTTCCAGGAGTATGACTTTGAAGTGATTGTGAAGCCTGGAAGACTGAATGCGGGTCCAGACCATCTATCCAGGATTGAAATAGGTGAGGAACCAAGTAGTTTGGAGGAAGGACTTTCGTACACACAGCTCTTTGCGATGTGCATCATAGACAATCATTTTGCCGATATCATTCACTTTTTAACAACAGGCACACCGTTGGAAGGATATTCCACTCAATAGAAGAAGGAGTTAGTAGTTCGCGTTGCGGATTTATCAGTAATTGCGGGTAATTTGTATAAGATGGGAACGGATGAGATATTGCGAAGGTATGTTCTGAAGTTTGAACGAGCTAGTATCCTAGCTAAATCCCATTGAGGAGTGGCAGGAGGTCACTATGCAGGGAAAGCGACCGCGCAGAAGATCTTTCGCACTTGGCTATGGTGGCCAAGATTACACAAGGATTCTAAGGCATACTACAATGCGTGCGATGCTTGCTAAAGGATGGGGAAGCCTTCATTAAGGGATGAATTTCCTTTAAATCCCCAAGTCTCGTTGCAGGTATTTGAGAAATGGTCCATTGAATTTATAGGTTCAATACAACCACCAAGAAAGAAGACTGGTGTGCAGTATATCATTAAAGCAACTTAGTATTTAACTAGGTGGCTAGAAGCGCAACCAGTGAAGGTGTTATCTCAAAATCAGACCCTGATAGGCTGCTGATCAAGTAGACTTTAAGTAACTATTTCAAACCTACTTTAGGCTAAGGCTTAGCCTCCTCAATCTGAGAGGGCTCTCTCACAAGATTAAATATTTTGATTATGAGTAAGATGGCTAACTCTATTAAACAAATGAAGAAGTTTAAGTGGTTGAAACACAATCAATAAACATCCATTGGGCTTATGGATTCAGAAAAGCTTAGTATGATAACAGTATCAGCTAAACATGGAAGTCAGGGCATCAACAGTTCAATGTATAAGTTAACACATAGAGACATGTAGGAAAACACAGTCCATAAATGTATGAAGGAAGTTAGAGCATGTCAATGATTTCTAAGTATCATACATTCATACTACTACACATAAAGAAATAAGGACAAACATAAACAAGCCACCATTGAACTCCTTCTGAATCCTGAGAAGTAAAGCCAAAGGCTGCATTCATAGAAACATAATCTTCTACAATGGCACCATATGAGTCTTTCTCTGAAAATTTCCCACCCTTTGTACATTAGATCTTCTCCTATATATAGATCCCTTTACATGAATTATATTCCTACTCTAGGATGAGGAAAAGTCGAATTCTACCTGATCTGACACCTATTGACACTTAAAACTAACTATTAAATGCAAATGACAGCTAACTAGCAGTCCTAGAGACCTAAAACAATTAGGAGTGTAACTCCTCATTATGATTAAAACAACCTTATCTAGAAATTAAACACTCCTTTTGACACCTATAACTCCATGAATTCGAATTTGATGGTGCTCATAACCCTCCAGCTGGCCCTTGATGACTCATCCTTTTACTGCTCCTAGAAACTAGGAGACTGTTCCTTGCTCTGTTCTGACTGAAAAATAGGTCTTGGGAAAGAGCTCATATCTTCTAATAAAAAATGTATTTGGAAAAAATGAAGGAGGCTTTTGTGAACCAATCCGTGCTGAACAAAAACCTCTCTTGGTTTTTTGAAACACATTTCCTACCGCCCAGAATGTGTCTTTGAAAAACAGGTGTAAAACATAGAAATATGCTTGTGAAAAACTGCACCTACAGCAGTTTCGTAGCGCAAGTTTGATCCTTCATTTCTCCCATATAATAATGGATTTGAAGAAAGTGGAAGAGGGTTTTGTACTTCAGTATCTTAGAAATTTAAACCTCTTTCACTTTTCATAGATGAGTTTTTAACTGCTCAGAAACTCTTCTAGAAGTTGACTGGTAAAAACAAGGAGACAAAGTTCCTCCCTTTTTGCTTTTGGTCTCCACAAGGATCTTCGAAATCAATTATCCCTGTTGTTTTTCATAAAATTGCATGGATTATCATGTTTTACATACACTTCAGACCTTGTCCATATATACATGTGAAGACAAAACCCTTTAATGCTGCCTGATGTCTCATGAAAAATACTAGCTATGAAATGATGACCTCTTATATAGCTAAGAGTTCATAGATATCCTTCCTTCACTTGATTTGCCTTTGTTGGATACTTACACCTTGTAAATGCTCCCCTTTCAGACATTCCTCTTCAAAAATATTTCGTTTTGTATCCCAAAATTGGTCTACCAAAACATAATACGCAACCACAGCAGTTTCGTAGCGCGCTACGAAACTACTGTGCATTAGGCATCATTTACAGCGGTTTCGTAGCGCGCTACGACACTGCTGTGTAATTTTAAAAACACAGTTTGAGGCCGAAACTTTAACTCTTTTTTTCTTTCTTTTCCTTGTAATGTCTTTTCCATCTACCATGAAGTTGTCCAAAATTGAAAACATAGACACCATTCTTTTAAAGTAAACTTCAAAAGGCAATCTATCAAAATTTAGGACTTAACCATACTTGCTATGTGATTTTTCTTAGTTAAGAATGTCCTTCATGTTGGCTTAGTTGTGTCTTCAGATCTTCAATTTGCCTTTTCAATTGCATTTTTCCTTGCCCTTTCCTTGAATTGGGCAATCTCAAGGTTGGTAGACATCAATTTCCTTTTTTAACTTCCTCAAAGCTACATTCTTCTTCTTGAGTGCTAACTGCCTTGCTTGAGTTGAAATGGAGAACTCTGATGTATGCTGACCCTGAGCTTGCCAAGTGCTTCTTATGCATGAAAGGAACACAAAAGTGACCAAGACCAATTCTTTCTTACCTTACCCCTTTTCTTTGAAATTTGTTTAGTGATAACAGAAGGATTGTACAGCGGCCACTATTGCGAAGTTTCTATTCAAGTATGCCTTAACAAGGTTTGGATGCCCTAAGATTTTGATGAGTGATAGGGGTATGCATTTTTTGAATGAAACGATCAACGTGATGCTTGAAGAATTCTAGGTGTATCATCAGAAGAGCACGCCCTATCACCCACAAGTGAATGGAATGGTGGAAGCTTTTAACAAGATTTTGGAGCATGCATTGACAAAGGTATGCAACGCGCAGAGGAATTATTGGGACATGTGCGTAACTGTTGTGTTATGGGCTTATAGGACGACCTGCAAGAAGTTGACAGGCCAAATGTCATTTAGGTTGGTTTATGGAATTGAAGTCGTAATGCCTATGGAGTATATTGTGCCAAGTTTACGTATTGCAGCATTGATAGAGATGGCGGACTGTGAGACCTTGGAGGAACGTCTCGCGCAAATCATGGAGTTAGAAGAAGACCACTTCCTTGCATGATTTCACCAGAAAGTGAAAAAGGAATGCAAGAAGGCATGGCATGATCAACATATTAAGCTAGCACATTCAAGGTGGATGATTTAGTGTTGTTATATGACAGCAAGTTCACAAAATTTCTAGGAAAATTTCAAATGCACTAGTTGGGACCATATGTTATTAAGGAGATCATGGATGGTGGCGCGATTCAGATCACAAAGTTGAATGGGGAACCATTCCCTAGAAAAGTGAACGGAAGTAGGATGAAGTTGTACACAGGGGATAATGCTCCTATGCAATGACTATATGGAAGTAGGACAACCTTAGTAATCCAAGAAGTTGCAAGGGATTGTGGGACTATAAACTATGCTGCCCAACTAAGTGGAAAACATGGTAGGGAGGTTGCGTGACGGATGAAAGGGGTGCCACATGTGAAGTTGCAATGGATGAGCTGCACCATGGAGGATGGTGCCGCGTAGAGGGTTCCAAAAGTAGCCGTTGATGTTACTATTCACGATTTGATGGCAAAAAATCAGTTAAGAGGTGCAGGTAAGCACTATTTATGGCGAAAATATTTGGAGATCTTCAGTGAAAGATGCATTTATTATCAGAATTTGGGGGGAACAATCAGATTTGAATTCAAAACTTCCTATAAATTACACGTGTTGGTCCACTGAAGAACACTTTTCATTTTGAGAGTTTTATGGGCGCTTTGTTGTTTGAAGCTTATGAATTGTTAATTCTAGGAGGATTTCATGACATGCCCTTCATTCACAAACTAAATCGTAGAAGTTCGAGAGCTATTCATAGAACGGATGACTACTACAAACCCCGTAGAAGTCGTAAGTTCTGAAGCCACTATTTCTGACGCGCCAAGCCTTGAGAGTTCTTGTATGGAAGCGTCAACCACTATGCCTACTGCATCGAGGTTGCCTACGCTAAAATAATCTGATGCCAAAGAAAAGCAGAAGAAGCTGATGCTGGTGAGACAGTCACAAATGAAGAACCCGGAGGTGCAACAAAAGGAGAAAAAAGACAAACAGCCGGAGAAAGTGGTTGATTTGGAGGAGGAATACCAAGGTGTGGAAGAATTGGATGCTAAAGAGGTCTATCTCACGGCTCCCACCGTATATCCCTCCACGAAAGGGAAAAACCAAGGTTACCAAAGAACCCAATTCTGGGAAATTCTCAGTTTCGACGCTCTATTCCCTGAACAAGTGGAATTTGAAGGCACGCCATTAGCGCGCATTCCTGTGTTTAAAATGGAGGATTGGGACCTCACAGACCATGAGAGGTTCCCACATTTGGAAACCAACAAATATATGACAAATATATACTATGAAGAGACTCGGGCTACGCAGTTGGAACCCATGAAGTGGGTCAGAGGTGTCGAGTGGCGGGGTTGTTGCACATGCTCTGCTTGCCGCATTTTCATAGATAGACTATCAATGCAGTGTGTGTGCGCCAGCTCCTTGCAATGGTGCATGATGGGTGTCTATGGCTTGCAGAGCCATCCCGATTATAGACATGTTAATCCATCAAATAACAAAGATTCCTTACAAAGGATCGGACCATGCCAAGGATTTTGGAGGGAAAAGTGGGGAAAAAGAATTAGCAGATAAGATGAAGACTGAGTATGGGCTTGTTAAGAAGCCGCGTAGATATTCTATATGCTTTATTCAGGACCAGGCAGTGCAGTTCGTCACCCAAATTCTTGCAGGAAAAATCATGAGCAAATGCCGCGCGAACAAAGTTCTAACACCGGTAGTATCACTAGAAGCCCAGTGTGTGAAGGGTGTTCAATACAACTGGGCTAAATATCTATACAAGTAATTCCTCACGAACTGTCAGGAAGCTCAGGAAGAGAGCAAGCCCTTCCACTATGCGTGGTTGTTGATGTCTATTGTTTTAGTCGCTTAGATAGTTCCGGAGGATAGTCAGTTTCCTCCACAGCACAAAGATTTACCAGAGGCAGCAAGGTTTGCTTCGCTATGGACAACAAAGGATCCGAAAAGGATCAAGGAGTTGAAAATATTCTGGATTTTGATGGAGATGGACCTTCACATGGTTATCAATCAGAGGCCAAGGTTTTACCCAACCTTGTTTGAGCAATTGATGGCCTATGCAGAGTTCAAGGCCGATTTCCACAGTGTGTCAATCAGAGCGTGGAAGGACCCAAAGCACCTATGGAACAAGTTTCCATATTTGGTCTTTGAGATAGACGTGCAAGAGATCATGGGGACTTTGCCAACAGAGTGGCATGAACCCACAAAGTTGGGCGTGGGTACAAGCAAAGGTTCAGAGAGCTCTGTTGCACAGTCAACTACAGTGCAGAAGCGTAAGGACACAGCCTAGAAGGTCGCACGAGCTCTGGATGAGTAGAAGGAAAAGGAAATTTTTGTTGAGGTAGTTGCGGAGGAAAAACAGGCAGAGAAAGAGCGTGTTACCGAAGAGCAAGCTGAGAAAGAACATCGGGATATAGAACAAGTCGTAAAGTCAGCTTCACAACACACAGATGAGCGGGAGATTTCAGATCAGGAAGGAGGTAGTGGGGAGGAGCAGAGCACTCCCTTCACCTTGAAGAGGTGCAGGCAGGAGCATATGGGTGGATAGCGAAAAAAGCATAAGTCTAATAAGAAGATGCACATTGACCTAATGCTGCTTACAGAAGGCGATCTCGATCAGATCAATGACAAGGTTAGAGACACGACAACTGAGTTGTTGGAACATTTTGAGAAACAATATATGCAGACTCTAAGGAGTTTCCAAAAGGATCTGCAAGAGCTGTAGATCCAGATGAGCGGGATTCAGGTGGGCGTCAGGGAAGCGAGCGGGGTGCAAGCGAGCCTGACACATGGAAGTGGAACAGTCGTCGAGCTGGAATGGATTATGGACCTTAGAGTCATACCCTTACCTGAAGGATCTGTTCACGCAGAGATGAGGATCGTATTTTACTCAGTACAGTGAAAGAAATGGGAGTAAATTTGGTTGTGCTACCACTCCAGATCCTCCACACATTGGATCAGGGGGTTTCATATGAGTTGCGAATAATAGAGCAGTGCACCCTCATAGTCATCAGTGATTTCAAGGTAAATAATGAACAGATGTTCATGAACAAAGCACAAGAGCTGAAGGCAAAGGAGGAGATGCAACAACGAAGGCAGAGCTTGGATACAGCGATAGAGTAGGCCTGTAAAACAGTGCCAGAATTGAACATCCCGAAGGATGCTGAAGCTTCGGTAAAAGTAAGGAAATTGGATGTTGCAATACATGCATCAAAGGAGGAAGTCGACAAGGTTATGATAGCAAAGTTGTAGTTGAAATTGTAGCCAATGACTCCGCCAGAGGTTCGAGAGCAACATGGAGCAACAATCAAGGAGAATATGAACACATTGGATACCACAGTCAATGATTGTGCAATGATGTTCGACCAAGCAATGGAATTATGGAAAAATCTGCAAGAGAACTCGAATTTGCAGAAGTTGAACACCAATGTCAGATAAACACAATAGAAGTATGATGAGGTCCGAGCAATGGTGCTCACTTTGGCGCCAATGCAACGCCTCGCGAAGTTACAGGGGGGGAAGCAACTGCAACCATAGAGGGAAGAATTGCATAGGAAAGAGGCCCTTCTAAAGTCCATATTACAGTCATGGCTAGAGGAAGCTTGTCAGCTTACTTAGTCACTCCAGGAAAAGCTAAAGGTGCTACAACAGACATAGAGGACAATGCGGCTAGCAGTGGAGGTCTCGACAACATAAAAATTGGTCGAAGAAGTGCAGCAGGCTGCGTCACAGAGTGCTACTGAAGTTTTTATATTACAGGTTGAGCTGGGTGGTCTCCGTAGCAAGATTGAGGCACCATCTGAGTGACTCAAGGGCGAGTCATGATATTTGTGTTGGGGGCCTATTGGGATAGGGTCAGTTTTGGGGCTAGTTAACCCAATTTTGTATAAGTTTTGTAAAATATGTAAAGTCTCCACGAAATATGGATGCTGAGCGCGCAGGTAGATAGGAGTCAAAGGAGTCTTAGCCCCTTTTTTGGATAAGTAAATAGGTCAGTTTTTTAGACTCACCCATGGTCCACGAACCAAGGTATTGTATTAAGAATGCTATATATTTGAGTCATAGCGAATCTAGAAGAGGGAACTAAGTTAAGAGAAAGCAAGATAGAAATTGTTTTGGGCAAGTGCTAAGGTAGGAAGGCTTCGCTTCCTGTACTTAGGCAAAAGGGGAAGGCTCCTGCAGTTGAGTGTGTAAGAGGCCTTGGTGAGTCTGTAGCTAAGTGCACAGACCCCTGCAATTGAGTGCGAAGGGTGAAAGACTCTATAATCTGAATGTTGAGAATGAATAAGGACTAATTTTGAAGAATTATCTTGCAATCTAAGCATTATTGTTGATTCTGTTTATATTATTATTTGTCGCTTTATAATATGTTTTCTATGGAATAGTGAATAAATGTTGCATGAAACTATTGAATTTGTCTTATTTCTGCATGAATGAAGTAATTATCTATGTTCACGAAGTTAAGGGTTAATTTTGCTATTTTTTCTAATGAATTGGGTAGATCTACGTGAAATCAGATCTAGGGTTAGTAATTGATGCGCGAAAGTGGATAATTTGTCTTTTTAAGGTCCGCAAAGACTGATCGTAGACCTTTGTGAAGGTCTAGAAGCCATTTTACCCAAGTTACAATAGCAATCCCTAGAGGGATACCAATCTCTGGATGCAGAAACCTGGTTCTAGCATCCCCCAATACTGCTTCGGGTGAGACTGCAACCTCCACTATGCAGGTTGTTTCTGAAAGGGACAGTAGTTAGGGTTTTGTTGGTTGACGCAAACAACTATGAACCTAGGTCAAACCCCCTTAAGCCAACAGAGACTAGATTTTTCTACCTAACACCATTCTACCACCCTGATAATCTAACTATATATCCTCTCAAACTGCACCTTCGACAATTCCTTCAAGAATGACATAGACTTCAATATAATTTGCAAGATTAAATATCTTACCTTAATAACATAATGAGATAAAAATTATTACCCTTGATCACTAGATTTTTCTAATGTCTTATTCCTTTATAGGGATATTCTCTGCCTTTACTAAATCACCCTCATCTTCCTTATAGCATATTTTCTTGAATATCATCTACCTAATCTAGGTCATTATTGCAGTAGCATCTTCCTCCAAGAAACCCTAGTTGAAGAATAATAACTTTTCCAAAACTTTTACCAGAAACTATGCCAGAATTACCCAAAAAAACTTCTTGGACAGAGTACCCCAAATCCTTCTCTATTGTGACCAGAAACATCACCAAGGTTTGTTGAAAATAGCAACAAGAAATGTTAAAAATAGCATCTAAAAATTCCAATTTAATTTGTCCTTGAATAAATTAGGATTTAAATTGTAATTCTATTCTCATAGCAGTTTGTCGCAATTAAATAAGTTAATTCGACTTAGTTGGATTAGTATATTCAAGTTGGAAGTATATCTAGAGTCATGTAGAGTGATCCCTAAATTTTGGGCCTAGGTTGAGTTATTATTGAGTTGTAATTATTTAATTTAGTTTAACTGAGTTAAATTTAGTTAAACTAGTTCTATATGTTGGAGGAACTAGTGAGTCGTCAAGTGAATTAAATTGGATTTAATTTACATGAAGTGATCAATCAAATAACTGATAAATCACTCAAAATGGCTCATGCATGCCAATTCAGATGAAGACCCAGTTGAGATTAGAGTTCAAGGAGAGTGTACGATCAGTTGTGTAAGTTTTCAATTTGTACAGATGGTGCATGCAATCAATAGAAGGTCTATGATGGATTTCGCAGTTGTGGTGAGGGATTCTCCCAATTAAATATGGGCTAATTCCCTCAAGAATTGTGCAAGGAAGTAGGGACTTGGCAGGTAGCAGAATTGGCTAAGTGTTGGATTGAGTTACCTTGTGAGGCAGAGAGATAGATTTTACTTGTGCAGGGATTGTTCGGGTTGAACAAGAATTGTATTTTGTTCTTAGATCTTCTAGTTAATGCAATATATGTTGATTTGTGTATCTTGGGAGGTAATCCAAGCCCTAGGGTTCAGGGTTTGGAGATAAAATCACCACAAGGGAAGCTTATGGGCTTGGAACCCAAGTGTGGGGTTTTGCACCCATCGTGATTTGGGCCAAAACCGTGATGGAGCTGTTAGTGTCTATGAGTCACCAGTGATCAAATGTACTCTTTCAATATGGTTGGTAGGGTTCTAGGTCAATTTTTTATAGTTTCAAATGAGTTTTCAAATAAAAAATTGATCATTGGTTAGTATGTCTAGGTATATTACTGCTCCCATCATTTCATGTCACAAAATGCCATCTTGGTCATGCCACCATTCCTTGTGATAGGTCATCAGTAAAGTGCCTTGATCACAATCTCAGTCATCATATCATGGTCAGTCATACTACAAAGTTCAAAGGTCCAATTCATCAGTTCATAAACCCATTAGGTGTCATTATTGGGTCAAGTCATCAAAAAGGTCATAAAATGGGTCATGTCCATCACCTAGGTCATCATTATGGGAGTAGTAATTAGGGAAAGTTCTCTAAAATGATATATCAAGTACATTTTATTCTTTATGAAGATGTAACTATTCATACCAAAGTTTAAAGTTGCAGTACACTAGCCTATCAATTCATTTTGAAAAAAGACAAAGTGATTTCACATCATCACCCAAGGGAAAAATCGACTTCCAGCCTATAAAAAGACCAACAAGGCACACCATTTATTCAGTTCACTCTCATAAAGCATCTCTCCACCATCAGAGTTCACTCCAACCATCATAGCATCAAATATTTTCCTCCAAGGCAGTGATTTCACCTCCTCGTTGCGCTTTTGGAAAAAGTGTTATGCTTTTGGAAACAGAGCCCAAACAGCCATTTCACGGATGTTCTTCATCAGAAAAAAGGTTAAAGCACATCCTTGGAAAATAATTAGACATCATTTACTCCTCCTTCATCCTTCCTTTCATCAATTTTCTCACAAAAAGTCAATGAATTACCCTTTCCTAGGGTTTCGCTATGCTTTTCATTTCTTGGTCAGTTTAATTCTTTGCTATGGTAAAACCTCTACATTTTATGCTCAAACACCCTCAGTCATACTCCATTTTCCTCCCCTAGCCTTTTCCCATGCCCATTCCCCTCATTTCCTTCACTTCCCCACAAACCCTAACCTATACTACACTTTCCTAGGCTAGGATTGTGTTTTCAAGTTTTTAACCCCTTCCCCTCACTCATTTCCCAAATTTCCACCTCCCTACATTGCCTAACACCTATCCCTACCCCACAAAATTTCCCCAAGAATTTAGACAAACCGTAACCCCTACATTCCAATCCCTCTACAAGAGAGTCCCAAATCCCTTGTTTTCCCAAAAGAAAACCCTAATTTTTCCTCCTTGTGATCTAGGGTTTTACCATGGAGGGACAGACCATAAACACTAATAAGAAAAAGTACAAAGGAGGGAAAATTTCCAGGTATGAGCCCACTAAGGTCCAAGAAATCATGGCCTCACCCTTCATTAAGAAATATTTCCAAGATGTGGGCTGCCTAGGTTTCTGTGAGAAGATCCTTGAAGTAGGTTTCAATGTCAAATTGACAAACCTCTTTGCCACCAACTTCAAGAGGGATAAGGCCAGCATAGAAGGGGTTGACTTCACCATTTTAGCAGATGCCATTGCCATAGCCACTAGAATCCCTAACCATGGAGAAATTTGGTTCAAAGGGATGGATCTAGATATTGAGAAATACATAGCATTCTTAAAGACACCCTACAAGAATGCTCCTAGACACATTTTTCCTTTCAGACATTTTCTTGAAAAGTATGCTCCTCTTATGAAGATGATAATGAAGTAATTTACCTGTGAGGGTAGGTTTTCAAGGCTATACCAGAATCATGTGAGACTACTCGTGCATTTCATAGCTAGAAAACCTCTTAACCTACCTCATTACCTATGCAGAAGCCTTGTCAAGATGGACAAAAAGGTACAAAGCAAAGGGAAAGATCACCAAGAAAGCTTATTCCCTCATAGCTTGGTCAAATTTATTTTCTTGCATCAGTTGTCACAGGTCAACTTATCTTGGGAGATATTCATGTAGTTAGCCTCTCTTTTGCCTGCTACAAGTCAACCTAGCAGTCAAAGTACACCATTGACATCATTAAGGCCTCACGAAGTTGGCTCTACAAAGAAAATCAGTGACAAAGACACCTAGAGTTGAGGTGACCAAAACATATAGCAGAGGAAAGAGGCTTGTTTTTTCTCTAGGCAGAGAGAAAAGAGATCAGCCTGCTACAGTTGGATAAGAAACTTCAGAACATCAGCATGAGGCACCTTTGCATGAGAAAGAACAGGTACATTTTGATGATGACATGGAAAACCTAGAGATACATGAGGAAGACAAGTCACCTTAGAAAATCATCAAGAAGAAAGAGGCACAAATCAGAGAGCTTAAGGATGACTTGGAAAAGGCCAACTTTATGATTGCATTCTTACAGCAGGAAAACATGCAACTTAAGGTAAATCAGTTTTTGTTTTCTAAACCTAGGGCTAATGTGGTGGCAGAGGATGACAAAGGAAAGGCAGTGATAGATGTGGAATAGATTGAGGATCAAGAGGTTCAGATCAAGCATAGGAGGCCAAAGACCAGAGGACTGAAAAAAAAAAAGGAAGCACTAGGAGTGAGCCATCTCCTCCATGAGGTGAGAAAGACATTGAAGGCACCATTGCAGAAGAAATTGAAAAGGACATGGAATATTGGATTAAGAAGGTAAATGAACACTTTGAGATTCTTCTGAAGAAGGCTAATAAGGTGTTATGAAACCAGCTCATAAGAATATAAAAGATAGATCATCACCTTAGAAATCAGCCTCTTCGAGGGGGCAACCTCCTTTACATTACACAAATGAACAATTCTTGGATGATACAAATGACAAGACCTCCTTTCTATATATAGGGGTCTAAGGGGACATAATATAATCAGAGCCGACATAAAAATAATAATGTAGGGGCACAATAATAACAATAGTGGGCTTCTATGGGGCACAATAATAACAGTATGGGGACGAAATGGGCACAAAAATATAATAAGGGGTTTGTACTAATAACAATAAGGGGTTAAACTAGTTGTATAGAGACCTAATATGCCCCTCTCCTTCAAAAAGTGTTGTCCTCAATGCTTGAGTAGTTATGGATGCTTCTGTATAAAATTCTTGTCCTCCCATGTGGAATATTTAGCAGGTAAGCTCTTCCACTTGATGAGATACTCTGAAATTGATCTATTTCGTAGGTATCGATTTCTCAATTCTGTGACTACTTCAAGTTCCAATATGATTTTTCCTTCCTTGTCAAGTTCTGGCAATATTGTTCGAACTGGGATTTCTACAACTGTTGAATGAGTTCCCACCTTGCTTCGTCATTCTTCCATTCATCCCTTGCTTTTTTTATCGAATTTGGTTAAATAATTATACCATCCTCTAACATTTCTGCAACCATACGTTCAATTTCACTCCTTTGGGAATATGGATATCTGTAAGGCCTGGTTTTTGGAGGAACACTTCCTGGAATCAAATGAATAGCATGATCATGATCATGAATAGGTGGGAGGCCTTTGGGAGTCTCAATTACCTTTGAATGATTGTCCAAGACTTTTTGGAGATCTGGAGAAATAGATAATTTCGATGTGGGAACCTCTAGCGAACATAATTGTGCAATTACACCTCTTGGTTCGTTCTTTAGAAGTTTTTTCATTCAGTTAGAGATGATTATCTTGTCCGGTTTCCATGTGATACCCCTTAATTCAACTTCCTTTCCTTCCGAAGAAAATCTCATGAAACATTATCGAAAATTGAAAGCTACTGTACCCAAGGATTGTAGCCATTGGAATCCTAGTACAACATCAACACCACCCATTGGAATGGAAAGAATTGGGTTATTCAATACATATTCTCCCATGGATAGCTTGATATTATGGCACTTTCCAGAGAAATTTATGGTTCCTCCACTTGCAACCATCACTTGACACTTTGGTGCTGGATATAGGAAGCAATTAAATTCCTGGGCTATCTTACAATGAATAAAATTATGGGCACTGCCTGAATCAATTAACACTATTACCTTTTTCTTCTTGATATGTCCTTCTATCTTGATAGTTTGAGGAGTAGTAATTCTGGCCAATGCATTATAAGATATGGTAAGATTCATTTCTTCTTTCTCTAGGATTTGTTCCTAGTGTATATCCTCTTCTTTTGACGTTTTTTGTTCCTTTTCTTCCTCCTCTTCACAATCTATGTAAATTAATTTCTTCTCATCACACTTATGACCTTTAGTGTATTTTCTATCACAGCTGTAACAAAGCCCTTTTTCTCTTTTTTCTTCCAATTTTTGTGGTGTCAACCTTGTAGGTTGTGGAAGGGTATGGGAAACAACACTTCCATCTTTATAGTTATGAGTGGTAGGCTTCCTTGTTGCCATAATTTTGCTTTCTATTTTTCTTGCCAACCTGAATGCCTTCTCCAATGAATCAGGTTCTCAAAGGCAAACCTCATGTTGGATGTTATCCTTTAAATTCCCTATGAACACATCAATCCTATGCTCCTCTGGAATATATTTTACCCTTACAATCAATTTTTGGAAGTCCTCAATGTGCTCCATCATTGAATCTTTTTGTTTGATGTTTATCAATTGGCTAAAAAAAGTGTTTCTTTCTGTATCCTCATAATGTGCTATCATTTCTTTCGTAAAAATTGCCCAAGTGACAATTTGTTTACGAGAGCAAAGTCATTGATACCACACAAACGGATTTGGTTCCAAATATAAAGTTGCAATGCATACCTTGTGTGTGCTTTGCACATTATGGAGATCGAAATATTGCTCCATCTGTAGTATCCATGTTACGGGATCCTTGCCATCAAACTTCCTCTTATTGATCTTTGGAACATGGTGGGTCTTTGTTCCAATGTTAGAGTATATGAAATCATGATTAACATTTCTTTTGTTCTTATCATGAGTTTCCTCTACTACCTTTTCGCCATTAGGAAGCCTTTCTTGTGGCAACTTTGTTAAACCTTTCTTCAAATATTCCATCTTAGTGTCCATGCCATTCATCTTAGCTTCCATGCCATCCATCTTAGCTTCCACGCCATCCATCTTAACTTGTATGCCATTCATATTAGCTTCCATGCCATTCATCTTAGCTTATGTTACCTTTTGTGAGAGTGAAATTTGTTGCATTTGGTCTCGTAATTTTGATATATCATGTTGCATTTCTTCCTCTTCTTCATGAGTCATGCTAGAGCTTTCAGGTTGCTTACTAGGTGTTTCCATTTTCTTTCTTTGGGGCATCAATTAATGATAATTATTCTTCACTATGCCCTTTGAACTTCAACCTAATTTTTCAACCCAAACTTATGCAAAATTTTAAAAAGACTACACACCTTTTTTTTCGCTTTGTAGAAGCTCTCTATTGAATCTATTATATCTTTGTAATTTCACATCTCTGAGGTCTGAAATTGCTTCCTGTGGTAGCCCTCTAAGTCATCTTTCCAATGACACTACTCTGATCAAAATTGGATTCTCCAAGAAAGAGTTATGCCCAATCTCCCAAGATGACCTGATTATATAGTTTTTTAGTAGAGTGAACTTGTATGATGTGCCACGTGTCACTGTTTCAATGTTCGGCTCTGAAAAGGATACACAGAAAACTACACCACATCCTCGTTCTGTAACTTTTTACGAAATTTCAATCTAATGCTCAGAGAGAATATGACGCTTTTCCCAAGATCACCTGTTTGGAATGCAATTCAGGAATCTGCAAAAACCCTAACTTCCTCAGATCATATCTCTGAAAATATAGAGAGATGAGATCTGAAATTCGGACCCGAGGTTCATAAAGATTTCGGCTCAAATGGGGTTTTTTTTTAGCTGCTGAAACATCACAAAAATAAATAAATAAATAAAATAAAAAATTATAGAAAAAATGCCACAATGACCTGTTTGGAGCAGCAAAACCCTAGAATCCAAAGCTCTGATACCAAATGTTATGAAACCAGCTCACAAAAAGATAGAAAAGATAGATCAACACCTTAGAAATCAGCCTCTTCGAGGGGGAAACCTCCTTTACATTACACAAATGAACAATTCTTGGATGATACAAATGAAAATACCTCCTTTCTATATATAAGAGTCTAAGGGGACATAATATAATTAGAGTTGACATAACAATAATTATGTAAGGGCACAATAATAACAGTAGTGGGCTTCTATGGGGCACAATAATAACAATATGGAGACTACATGGGCACAACAATATAATAAGGGGGTTGTACTAATAACAATAAGGGGTTAAACTAGTAGTATAGGGACCTAACATAGGCACACTAAGCTTCAGGGACACATGGCCAGGCACTACTACACCAGGAATTGGATCAGTCAAATCAGGGTCAGGAATTTGAAGAAGAAATTGAAGAAAACCCTAATGAAGCTAAGGAAGAGGGACAACATTAACCTACTTGCTAATTCTTCATTTATTTCTGAGCCTACCCTTCATTATCTTAAATGAGCAAGACAGAACAAATTTTGAAGAATTTTGAAGAATTTTTTAATTTTGTTGATTTTTGGCAATTTCTAGCAATTTCACATTGCGAGAAATGCAGTGAATATTTGCTGCACTTTTTCCCTATGGAACCAAATGACAAAATTTTTACATGGATATCTTATGATCTACACATGTCGGATATGCCACTGGTGTTCCATTTCATCCTTCATTTTGACAGAAAAAATCCAAAATACATGCTAAAAAATGGGTTTTTGCTATTGTTTTGACCCCCTCATTGCACTTCTAGAGAAGTATTGAGAAAAATTGTTTCTATTAGCCTTGGAGAGGTAATTTTGCATGTGTGAAGCTTCTACAGACAACTAGACATCTTAGGATTTCCAGATATACCTTTAGTATTGCAAATGGATGAAGAAATGTCACTCAAAAGTGCCCTCAAACTATTCACTGTGCTTCTGTCAAATTCATTGTGCTTCTGAGGAGATTCTCTGCACTTTTGTCAGCGAGTCAAATTTTCAAGTTTCTTTAGTCAAAGTCCATCTCTCATGATGTAATGTGTCTTGTTCTGAGTTGACATGATGTAAATTATTTTAATTAAGCTTTTTAATGTCAAATTAGTGTAGATTCCTACTCATTAATACTTGTAAAAGTCAATTAAGTTGGTTTTAGTCTAAACAGGGAGTTGGTTTCTAACCTCCCTAGTCTTAGGTATGGTTGGAGATATTCTTATAAACGGTTCCTATGATGGTGAATTCGACCCCTAAGAGGGGGGAATGTGGTTTTTTGGTATATATGTATCCTGATCTAAGTCATAGAGAGGGTTGGATGCTTAAGAATCATAGCTTGGAGCTAGTGTACACTTTTTGCAGCAATATAACAGGCAATTGCAACTATTATCTCGATATTCTTGTGGTATTATTTTGTGACAATGTTTTTCTCTATTTATCATTAAATTTAATATATGTTTCTCTTTCCTACCATCTCTATGATTTCTTGTGATGATATCTTAGGTGTTTAAATAGAATTCATAAGTTATATGCTTTGTTTTGATGAGATTTTCATGCTAGTGTTATGTTCTTCTGATGAATAAATTCATGGTTACATGCTCATTCTAATCCTCTACCTTTTCAACCCTTCACCACCATTACAACTCGAAAATGTCACCAAACATACCTAACCTTGCCCCATTATATCTATCCCACTGATCATTTGAAACCCTAGCCTAGTTCCTCGACCTTTGAGCTTCATCCAACAAACCCTAAATTCAAACACCATTGAGCTTAATATCTAGCCTAACATCTGATTTCCTCTCCAGTCACTTCATTGGTTGTGAGATCCTTGAGAGAGCCCTCTTTGATTTGGTAGGGCTAGCTATCAAATCTAAATATTGGTTTGAGGTTACCTCCTTCGGTCTCCTTTCTCAACCTTGGGACACATATGAGTGCTAACATTTTTTACGACCATACTGGGGAACGAACAATTTCATATTCCGCGAGAATATCATCTTGGTTTAGATCTAATTTGTTGATGGTGGATAGCGGTCAGACACATATGAAGGTTGAATCATTCACCTGACGACTTCAATCAACTTTCAACCTGATTTGAAGACTCCACTAGAGGATGAACCATACCAATAGAAACATGAAAAGACAATATGTAAAGATCAGGCATTCAACTTGGACTTTCATCCAATACTTCATGTTCTTTTTCATAAATTTTTTCTTCTTTTTTCCTGAGATATCAAGAAGGTTGTCCAAAGCATACTGTATTTGAGAAAACATCCCAGACCTGCATTTGATTCCTTTCCTTTGAATATTGTGAATACAAATTCTCCTTACACTTTTCTTGGTCAATACCCTTCTTCCGAAACTTATGTTGATCATATTCAACGCGACGAGCCTCAAGAGATCAAGACTAATCGTACAACTTTTCTACATACTCCTATACCTTGTAAAATTCCAGATAGATACAAGCCTCTCATCTTACCTCCTATTCTCCATGATTTCCCTAAAAATTATTATAAATATCTTCCCATGTTTGATGGAGAATATGGTAACATCACTGCTGAAAAACACATTCATAGTTTTGAAAATTTTCTCAACCTTTTTGAGGTTGAAGAAGATGATGTTAGTATCAAGAATTTTTCTCTATCTTTGCAAGGTGAAGCCAAGAAATGGTTCAAAAACTTGCCAGCTACAAGCATTTTCAATTTCCATCAGTTTGTGAAAGTTTTCCTTGATAAGTGGGTAATCAAGAAAAATCCTTTTCTGATTTTAAAAGAATATAATCATTTGAAAATACATCCAGGAGAAACAGTGCAACACTTTTCAGCCAGGTTCAATCAAGTATATTATTCAATCCCTGTTGATATAAAACCACCTCTTGGTTTAGCTCTCTTCCACTACTCGGATGCCTTTGATCCCGAAATGGAGTTTCAATTGAGAGAAAGAAACATTACAACACTCGAAGAAATGCAGGACAGTGCAATAGATGTGGAAGCTAATCTGCTAGTCAAAAGCTCAAAGTTGAAGGAAGAAGAAAGGGAGAACAAAGAGAAGGATTATCTGACATCTTCGGAAATGAAAATTGAAATTTTGGTAAGCACAATGAAAGAGATGATGCAAAAGATCATCATGAGAGATGAACTTGTTGTTCAAAAACACCATGTCCCACTTATTGCAGAAGAGGAAGAGGTTGCTGACCCTAAGCATTTTGTTGTTAATTCTTGTTACCGTAGATCAGAAACTGATTGTTTTTTGTATTTATTTATGGACAATGATGAAAATCAATTTGTATATCAAATTGTGGATAAGCAATTTATTGATCTAGTGTGTATGCTTGATGTCATTCCTTATATTGATGAGTTACCCAAGTATGATCAATATGATGATGCTTATGTTGTCGAAATAGAGTCTGATTCTTCAAGGCAATCAACGACATGTTTTTTGGAGGAGGAAGCTCAATTACAGCAACTCAAATATAACACTCAACCTATGCATATCAATCACAACAGCATTGAAGAAAATGCAGAAAAAATTAAAAGTAGGTGAAAGGTCTTTGCCTTTATGTTTCACTTCATTTCAATTTCTGAGAGAAAACTTTCTTAAAATTAGAAATCAGCAGTATTTCAGTTTTGATATTGAGCACAAAGAAGACAATGAAATCCCTGATCGAGACTCCTTACCCTTGTGTTTTTCCTCATTTGCAAAAATAAGAGAAAGTTATAAGAAAATAGATAAGCAAGTTGTCAACAGTATAAATGGGAAATCTTCTCATGAATCAGTTGAGGATGTCACTTGTGATATGGAAGCTTCTTTCACTCCAGAATCGCAGCCACTGAGTCGCATTGAGTTTCAAACCACAGATGAAAGCTTAGAACCTAAAACATATTATGAATTGATGTAGGATGATTATGTACCATTAAGTTTTGATTCATTTCAATTTTGAAGAAAATTTTCGATAATATCTTTGAAGCAAAGAATGACAACCCTATAGAAAATCATGTAGTCTCATTGCAACCAATGTATAACAAGTTGTAGTAGTCTTCTTAGTTCTCCATGATCCAATAGCTGATGTTTTGGATGATATTTGTAGTCAAAGTCCTTCTCCATTCACTAATTATGAGCTTACAAATAGAGATGATAAAAACTTGATCAAACAAAGGGCTTCATTATCTTCTTCAGCGTGAGTCTCATTACAAATCTCATCTAAAATTGTACAATCATATCAAGACAATTACAAGTTATAATTGCACGAGAGTAAGGATGAAAATGAAAGTTTATATTCATGGTAAAAAGACCACCTAGAGCAGAATTACAATCTGTTAGATGAGCTAAACCTCAGTGCACATTTGTTTGAAGATCCTTTTGCTAATTGTTGCAGTCATCAAGGGAGATGAGTTTTATTTTATTTATGGATCATGTACACATGTTTAGTGGACACTTTGAGTTACCTATCTTTTGTTTTTTCTGACTGCTCAAGGAAAATGTGGGAAGAACTCAAGTTAGTAACGATTTACTAGATTGGTTACACTGGAGGGATCATATCGCATGATTGTATATATATATATAGATATCTTCAACAAGTGGGTGGTTATCATTAGGATTTGAAGCCCGAGGTGAAGGCCCTAAGATCTTGATGGTCTGCTATCATGTGTAAGTAAAGTTAGTTTTTGAGTTAAGTTAAGTCAGTTTTAGTTTGTCCTATGTTTTGTCACTTAGTCATTTTAGTGTCATGTTTTGAGTTGTTTACTTTTTTTACTCCAACGCCCAATGGATGAGGCTACCTAGTCTACGATTTTCTTGACACCTCCTAAAGGAGTTTCCATCCCGATTTAGAGCCAATGTTAGTGTCTATGAGTCACCGGTGATCAAATGTATTCTTTCAATATGGTTGGTAAGGTTCAAGATCAAATTTTTATAGTTACAAATGGGTTTTCAAATAAAAATTTGATCATTGGTTAGTATGTCTAGGTATATTACTACTCCCATCATTTCATGGTCACAAAATTCCATCTTGGTCATGTCATCACTCCTTGTTAGAGGTCATCAGTAAAGTGTCTTGATCACCATCTCAGTCATCATATCATGGTCAGTCATACTACAAAGTGAAAAGGTCTAATTCATCTGTTCATAAACCCATTAGGTTTCATTATTGGGACAAGTCATCAAAAAGGTCATAAAAAGAGTCATGTCATCACCTAGGTCATCATTATGGGAGTAGTAATTAGGGAAAGTGCTCTAAAATGATTTTTTAAGTACATTTTATTCTCTATGAAGATGTAACTATGCATACTAAAGTTTAAAGTTGCAGTACACTAGCCTATCAATTCATTTTGCAAAAAGACAAAGTGATCTCACATCATCACCCAAGGGAAAAATCGACTTCCAGCCTATAAAAAGACCAAAAAAGCACACCATTTGTTCATTTCACTCTCATAAATCATCTCTCCACCATCAGAGTGCACTCCAGCCATCAGAGCATCGAAAATTTGCCTCCAAGTCAGCCATTTCACCTCATCGACGCGCTTCTGACAAAAGTTTGCGCTTTTGGAAAGGGAGCCCAAACAGCCATTACACAGGTGTTCTTCAGAAAAAACAGGTTCAAACACATCCTTGGAAAGTAAGTGGACTTCATTTACTCCTCCTTCATCCTTCCTTTCATCAATTTTCTCACAAAAAGTCAGTGAATTACCCTCTCCTAGGGTTTCGCTGTGCTTTTCATTTCTTGGTCAGTTTTCTTCTTTGTTGTGGTAAAACCTCTACATTTTATGCTCAAACACCCTCACTCATACTCCATTTTCCTCCCCTAACCTTTTCTCATGCCCTTTACCCGCATTTCCTTCACTTCCCCACAAATCCAAGCCTATACTACACTTTCCTAGGCTAGGACTGTGTTTTCAAGTTCTTTACCCCTTCCCCTCACTCATTTCCCATATTTCCACCTCCCTACACTCCCTAACACCTATCCTACACCCCAAAATTTCTTCAAGAATTTAGAAAACCCCTAACCCTTTCATTTCCCTCCCTCTACATGACAATCTCAAATCCCCTGTTTTCCCAAAAGAAAATCCTAAATTTTCCTCCTGGTGAGCTAGGGTTTTACCATGGAGGGAGAGACCACAAACATTGAGAAGAAAAATTACAAAGGAGGGAAGATTTCCATGTATTAGCCCACTAAGGTCCAAGAAATCATGGCCTCACCCTTCATTAAGAAATATTTTCAAGATGTGGGTTGCCTAGGTTTCTATGAGAAGATCCAAGAAGTAGGTTCCAGTGCCAAATTGACAAGCCTCCTTGCCACCAAATTTTGGAGGGATAAGGCCAGCATAGTAGGGGTTGACTTCACCATTTTAGTAGATTCCATTTCCATAGCCACTGGAATCCCTAACCATGGAGAAATTTGGTTCAAAGGGATGGATCTAGATATTAAGAACTACATATCATTCTTAAAGCCACCCTACAAGAATTCTCCCAAACACATTTTTCCCTTTAGACATTTGCTTGAAAACTATGCTCCTCTTATGAAGATGATCATGAAGTACTTTACATGTGAGTATAGGTTTTCAAGGCTATACCAGTATCATGTGAGACTACTCATGCATTTCACATCTAGCAAACCTCTTAACCTACCTCATTACCTCTACAGAAGCCTTGTCAAAATGGTCGAAGAGGTACAAAGCAAAGGGAAAGATCACCAAGAAATCTTATTCCATCATAGCTTGGTCAAAGTTATTGTCTTGCATCAGTTGTCATAGGTCAACTTATCTTGGGAGGTATTCATGTAGTCATCCTCTCTTTTGTGTGCTACAAGTCAACCTAGCAGTCAAAGTACACCATTGACATTACTAAGACCTTAAGAAGTTGGATCTACAAGCAAAATAGTGACAAAGACACCTAGGGTTGAGGTGACCAAAACATATAGCAGAGGAAAGAGGCTTGTATTTGCTCCAGGAAGTGAGAAAAGTGATCAGCCTACTACAGTTGGACAAGAAACATCATAACATCAACATGAGGCACCTTTGCATGAGAAAGAAAAGGTACATTTTGATGATGACATGGAAGTCCTAGAGATACATGAGGAAGACATGTCACCTAAGAAAATAATCAAAGAGAATGAGGCACAATTAATCAGAGATATTAAGGATGACTTGGCAAAGGCCAACTTTATGATTGCATTCTTACAGAAGGAATATGGGTAGCTCAAGGTAAATCGTTTTTTTCTTTTTAAACCTAGGGTTGATGTGGTGGTAGAGGATGACAAAGGAAAGGT
Organism: Pinus tabuliformis; assembly: GCA_031772625.1. Lineage (NCBI taxonomy): Eukaryota > Viridiplantae > Streptophyta > Pinopsida > Pinales > Pinaceae > Pinus > Pinus tabuliformis. Next base: position 150,910,468 of record CM062811.1, on the reverse strand, counting down.
AGTGATAGATGTGGAACAGATTAAGAATCAAGAGGTTCAAATCAAGCATAGGGGTCCAAATACTAGAGGACTAAAAAGAAAGGAAACACTAGGGAGTGAGCCATCTCCTCCACTAGGTCAACAAGATATTGAAGGCACCATTGCAGCAGAAATTGAAAAGGACAAGGAATATTGGCTTGAGAAGGTCAATGAAAACTTGGAGATGCTTCTGAATAAGGCTAACAGGGACACTAAGCTTTAGGACACATGGCAAGCACTGCTACACCAGGAATTGGATCAGTCAAACCAGGGTTACGAATTTAAAGAAGAAATTGAAGAAAAACCTAATGAAGCTACGGAAGAGGGACAACCTTGACCTACTTGTTGATGCTTCATTGACTGCTCAGTCTAAAATTCACTAGATTAAAGGAGCAAGATAGATCAAATTTTGAAGAATTTCAAATAATACTTTAATTTTGTTGATTTTTGGCAATTTTTGGCAATTTCACATTGCCAGAAACACAATGAACATTTGTTGCGCTTTTTCCCTAAGGAACCTAATGACAAAATTTTTACATAGATTTATAGCTTATGATATACACGTGTCAGATATGCCACTGGTGTGCCATTTCATTCTTCAGTTTGAGAGAAAAATCCAAAATACATTCTAAAAATGGATTTTTGCCACTATTTTGACCCCCTCAATGCACTTCTGGAGCAGTCTTGGGAAACTCAATTTTCTCAGCCTTGGAGAGCCCATTTTGCATGCTTGAAGGTTCTACAAACAACTAGACATCTCAAGATTTCTAGATCTACCTTCAGTTTAGCAAATGGATGAAGAAAATTCACTCAAAAGTGCCCTCAAACTATTTGTTGTGCTTATGTCCAATTCGTTGCGCTTCTGAGGAGATTCATTGTGCTTCTATCAGCAAGTCAAAATTTCAAGTTTCTTCAGTCAAATTCCATCTCTCATGATGTAATTTGTCATCTTTTGAGTTGACATGATGTAAATGGTTGTAATTAAGCTTGTTAATTTCAAATTAATGTAGATTCCTACTCATTAATGTTTGTAAAAGTCAATTAAGTTGGTTTTAGTCTAAACATGGAGTTGGTTTCTAACCTCCCTAGTCTTAGGTATGGTTGGAGATATTCTTATAAACAATTCATATGATGGTGGATTCGACCCCTGAGAGGGGGAAATGTGGTTTTTTGGTCTATATGTAGCCTAATCTAAGTCATAGAGAGGGTTGGATGTTTGAGAATCATAGCTTGGAGCTAGTGTACACTTTTTGCAGCAATATAACAGGCAATTGCAGCTATTATCTTGGGATTCTCTTGGTATGCTTCCATGATAATATTTTTCTCCATTTATCATTAAATTGAATATATATTTCTCTTTCCTACCATATCTATGCTTTCTTGTGATCATCTCATAGATGTTTAAACAGAATTCATAAGTTATATGCTATGTTTTGATGAGATTTTCATGCTAGTGTTTTGTTCTTCTGATGAATGAATTCATGGTTCCATGCTCATTCTGATCCTCTACCTTTTCAACCCTACACCACCATGACAACTCAAAAAATTCACTGAACATACCTATCTTGCCCCATTATATCTATGCAATTGATCATTTGAAACCCTAGCCTAGTTCCTAGACCTTTGTGCTTCATCCAGCAAACCCTAAATTCAAACACCATTGAAATTAATATCTAGTCTAACATCTAATTCCCTCTCCAGACACTTTATTGGCTATGAGATCCTTGAGAGAGCCCTCTCTAATTTGGTAGGGCTAGCTATAAAATCTAAAGATTGGTTTGAGGTTACCTCTATCGGTCTCCTTTCTCAGCCTTGGGACATTGAGGAGTGCTAACATGAGGTACAACATGTGATGAATGAGGATGATAGTGCTCAATGATATGGTTCAAACACATCAAGAATCGTCCGAATCCGAGTTGTAGTTAGAGAGAAATCATTTTTTTAAGTTGACGAGGTAATTATTGGCTACCAAGTCATGTAGGCGTGGTGTAAAAGCAGTCCAATAGATGGGTCTCCTCATCAATTCGTTGATCCCTTGTATGTGTATAAATGCAATGTGTATTGCAATGTTTTAGAGAATCCAATTGTGGCAATATACCTCTGAAATAGGAGCCTTAGCCGCAACAAGGGAGCCAGGAAGATATAGTGTGGAGGAGCCAACGACAGCGTGGGATTTTTTGTGGTAAGATCGAAGTGTTGTAGATGATAGTGTGGATCTCTTAGGGATTTTTTGAGGCGTGATTAGGGATGTTCATGGGTGCGGATTGCTGGGCAGGGAAGGCCACAGATTTGGACAACAAAATAGAGTTTGTTAGGGCTATTTGGTGGAGTTTTGGAGGGGGCCAAAGGCCTACCACAACTGATGTGCTAGGTAGAAGACCATAGCCAGTAGCAGAGCTACTTCTTGGCTCTATGTTTGGGGTTAAACATGGTGAAAAGAGAAGCATAGGTGTGGAGGGTTGTTCCCTTGGAGGGCTGCAGCCTTAAGAGAGTTGCTTTGCTGATTTTCATGGAGGATAAGGGTTGTAGGGTGATTCCCTAACCAGTGATGCAGTGACAACAGTGCAGCAAGGTGAACAATAGTGTTTTGGGAAGTGTGTTGGGTCAAGGTGTCACCAGATTGGATCGGTTTGTTGAGCATCGTTTTGATGCCATGTATATGAGATTCTGAGGTGGTGATGTGTCATATTAGGAGAAGATTCATTAGTGATTCATTGGGTGCCTTAGAGTTGATTTGAGGGCAGCATGTTGGCTACCCAAAGTAGCCCTATAGAAACAAAAAAAAAGGACGTTTTTGGTGCATGATTAGGTGTATTTTTGCAGCCTTATGTGTAGCTCTTTGATGGACAAAAGAAGCTACTCGAAGGCAGATTGGAGCTCGGTTATTGGCCAGCCTAGAGAGTATTTTAATGAGCCCATGTTCATTGTAGAATACGTGACTTGCAGCAGTGATAGGAGTCATCCCTTTTGGAGTCTCAATGTGTAGATGCCTTGCTAGACTAAGGCACTACTAGTGAGCAGAACGAGATTGAAGGATCAGCAGGACAAGATATGACATAGAAGCTACATCGACGTTTTCATTTATTCTTGTATACCATAGACTATTGTATTATTCAGATTTGGTTTAATATAACAAAGATTGGTGATTGTACATTATTGTACAATTTTGTTTAAAATTGTTTATATTGTGTATATTGTGCATATGTGATTTACTTATTTATATTTCTATTGTGCAAAGTAGTTTATGGTTGAGATTATTGGTTTGGTAGCGTTAGTGATTTTAAGGCTCTAACCTAGACCCAAGGTCATGGAAATTCAACAATATAGATGGTCAGGGTTTTTAGCAGTTTCTTTCCCGGAGAGATATTGTGTTATGTGTGATTGAAATTATTCCTTTTATGCTTATTGTTTTCATCGATCAATTTTGGTTTTTGCTAATGAGTAGAGTAGATTCTTGTCTTATGTTTTAGCATATCACATAAGTTGTTGAATGTACAAGTAAAAATATACATGGTATCAGAGCTAAAGGCATTATATAAAAGGGGAATTTGAGTGTGTTGTTGTTATAGACATTTTTGTGCCTTACAGCATGACGCATGAAATGTCGATAATCCGAGGGATCCAAAGTCCCTAAACATGTTGTTCCTACCCCTAGAGGAACAAGGTCAGCAAACCACAGCACTAAAAATCAGTTCTCCACCTGAAAACACTCAAAAACAAGCTAATTCTGGATCATGTCAACTGCTCCACTGAGCATCTGCGCTGAATGTCAACTGCTCCACTCTGTACCTGCGCTGAATGTCAAATCTAATGAAGGCTACCTGCGCTGGGCGAGATTGGCCAAGTGGCACAGTCATTCTGCAAGGTGTCAAATGCCCAGGAAGCTTCCAAAATGACACTTGGATCAGGGAATTCACCTTGTGATGAGTAAGAGGATCTAGATCTCCAAGTGGAAGCAAGAAACTCCAAGTGGACTCAAGAACTGAAGTATAACTGAAGTGGGAGAGGACACTAGTCAGCTTCATGCCAAACTCAAGCTAACTCATCCTTTCTCCAAATCTCCTATATATAGAGCTCTCTCATGAGGTCTAGGGAGGCTGGAATCTTGTGAATGTAAGGAAGTGTTGTTGGTTTGAGTATAGAACTATTGGGTGATTGCTTTGAAGGAGGTGAAGAGGAGATTTCTTTCTGCTGGGAGGTGTTGCTGGATTGGGCCTCTTATGGTTGTAACACTCTCAGAACTTTACTTCTTCCATTAATAAAGCATTTGAGGTTCTTCTATATGCATGTGTCTCTGTGGCGTATTGATGATTGTATATTTGATTTATTCTAATCCTTGAATCAATTATGAATGTATGCTTCTTGTAGTTTCCTTTTCTTGTGCTTTTGCAGGATCTTTGTGTAGCTGGGCCAGTGAAAGAGCAAGGAGCTGGGAGCAAGCAGCAAAGAGGGAAGATTGGATCAATCATTAGCGGAAGATAACGGTTAGTGGATCTCTTTCTCCTCTCTCTTACATCTCATAAAGAAGTAATCTTGAATAGCTTTGCTTTGATTGTTGCTGAGGTACTATCACCCTTAGAGTGGGATAGGGTCATTCCGTATTGGATACTTTTCCCAACAACAGTTGTGTAGGTAAAATCGAATATGTAGGTTCATACTTCAGATTCAGCAGTGTGTCATTCTATGGTTTGAGACATGAGTATGCCCTAGAGGGCAGCTTGAATTACATAGCTTGGAAGGACAGGATTGAGGCAGTGTTGGAAGATAAATGGCTGAAGGAATTCATGGATCATGATATTCTGAAGCCTCCAGCATCTGATGCCAAATATTTGGCTTAGTGGAGAAAGTGTGTGGCAAAAGTGAGAGGGATTATCCTAGAAGGAGTTTGAGATCATATTGTCTCAAATATCCACAATAAGGAAAATCCATTTGCAATGTGGAAGGCATTGATGGACCTATTTCGAAATAGCAGTGACCATAGGAAGGTGGCACTGAAGGACAAACTCAAAAAGATCAAGATGGAGAAGGGCGACTCTATTCCAAAGTACTTGACCAATTTCACCCAATGTCGAGATGAGCTTGGAATTCTCGGGATTATTGTTGCCAAAGACGATCTGGTGATTCTAGCACCTCTAGAACTTCCCAAGAGCTATCACAATTACCAGGACTCAGTTAATGGGAGGGAGAAGCTACCAGAGTGGGAGAAGTTGTGGTCTGACTTGGTAAAAGAAGAGTTTCAACAGAACACCAAATATGGGACCTCATCTAAAGAAGTGGAAGAGGACTTTGCAGTAGTGAGAAAATAAAATAAATCCAAGGGAAAGAAGTCACAAGGTGAGGAGGGTGGTAAGAAGAAGGACTTGTCGAACATCAAGTGTTTTCACTGTAATGAGTATGGACACTATGCCAAAAATTTCCCATAGAAGAAAGCAAGAAAGAAGGAGCCTATAGTAGCAGCAGCAGGTGAAGCTCTAGCTTCACAATTCAAACTTGATTTCACTCTCATTTCATGCATGGACAAAACTGTAATGGGAATCATGTGCTATCTCGATAGCGGTGCCTCGATCCATACGACGGGGAATAGAGATCACTTCAGTGACTTGGAGGAGAAAGACCTCAAGAAAAGCATAGAGTTTGGAGATGATGGGAGGTATAGCACGATTGGAATCAATACAGATACCTTTCAGAGGGAGTCTGGATCCCCTCTAAGAATCACAGATGTGATGTATGTTCCAGAACTAGAGAAGAATCGTGTTTCCGTCGTGATATTGGAAGACCGTGGCTACAATGTGATTTTTTGGAAAGGAAAGGTTTTCCTTAGACACATCACCATGGGACAAGTGAAACATATCATTGTTTGAGTCAATAACTTGTATGCACTTGAGGTACAAGATGCATGCAAAGCATTGAGGAGAAAGGAAAAGGTTAGAGAATTGGTGGTTGAGAGGAACCATGAATTACCTCTCAACATGGAGCCTCAGAAGAAACCTCAGCAAGTTGTGGAGCAGCCATAATTAGAGAAGAAGAGAGGAGACCGAGTGGAGACATCCACTCAAGTAGAGACCTAAAGTAGGGGGGAATTTCGAGCCAAGTGGGCAAAGGGAGAACATGCAGTCATACCTCCAGGTGAGATGTGGGGCGTTGTTGTGTAATAGTCCCAAGAGTGCAGAAATTTGGGTATGGTCCATTGAGATGGTTTGTCTCATGAATTATTACCTTGCTATGGGAGCCCACATTACATATTAGCAGGATGGATCAGTGGCGGTTCATGCAGTCAGATGTCAGATGTCATAGTGAAATAGGCAAAGACAAGCAGCAGTTGGATACTAGGGAGCGCATAGAAAAGTTGGCAGTAGTGCAGATGGCACAATGCAGAGTTAGCGAAAGCACGGAATTTTCAGTAGACAGTGTAGAATCTAGTAGCAATCAGAGACTTTGGTGACAGATGCATCATACTAATTCAGTTTGGATGCTTTTTTTAGTTTCAAAAGTTGCCACAGCAACAACACTAGAGAGAAGTTTTGCATGCAGAACATTCCAAAGGTATCGTATCGAGATAGATTTGAATTCCTTTCTTTTTGAGAGGAAGTGCTGAAAATAGCAATAAAAATGTTAAAAATAACATCTAAAAATTCTAATTTAATTTGTCCTTGAATTAAATTAGGAATTAAATTCTAATTTTATTCTCATAGCAGCTTGTAGTAGTTAAATAAGTTAAGTTGACTTAGTTGGATCAGTAAATTCAAGTTGGAAGCCTATCTAGAGTCATGTAGATTGATCCCTAAATTTGGGGCCCAGGTTGAGTTATTATTGAGTTGTAATTATTTAATTCAATTTAACTAAGTTAAATTTAGTTAAACTAGTTCTAATTGTTGGAGGAATTAGTGAGTGGTCAGGTGAATTAAATTGGATTTAATTCACATGCACTGATTAATCAAATAACTGATAAATCACTCAGAATAGCTCATGCATTCTAGTTCAGATGAAGACCCAGTTAAGATTAGAGTTCACGAACAGTGTGCTAACAGTTGTGTAATTTTCCGAGTTGTATATATGGTGCATGCAATCTGTAGAAGGTCTATGATGGATTTCGCAGTTGTGGTGAGGGATTATCCCAATTGAATATGGGCTAATTCCCTCAAGAATTGTGTAAGGAAGTAGGAGCTTGGAAGGTAGCAAAATTAGCTAAGTGTTGGCTTGAGTTGGCTTGTGAGGCAGAGATATAGATTGTACTTGTGCAGGAATTGTTCGGGTTGAACAAGCATTGTATTTTCTTCTCAGATATTTTGGTTAATGAAATATACATAATTAGTGTTTTTAGCAATTTCTTTCCCCAAAGAAATATTGTGTTATGTGCGATTGAAATTCTTCCTTTTCTGCTTATTGTTTTCATCGATAAATTTTGGTTTTCGCTGATGAGTAGAGTAGATTCTTGTCTTATGTTTTAGCATATCACATAAGTTGTTGAATCTACAAGTAAAAATATAAGGGTTTTCACTAGACCCCTTTCCAAATTCACTAGAATCTTCACTACTAAGAAAACCTCAAAAACTTCGCCAAAATGCTTCTAAATCTCGCCAAACTCTTCAAGTTTTCCTTAGAATCCTTCTCGGCTTCATCAAAGGACTTGTAATCGAGTGATTGAAATGAAAAATCCAGACTGTTATTTATACAAGTCTAGGCGTATAGTTTTTGGGGCCAACCTATAATTTTTAACATTATTTCAACTTGTAGCCAACTTGTAATTATGGTTCATGTTACATTTTATTTTGGGGTTGACCTTTACTTTATATATTTTTAATGTTGGAACTTTGCAGTCAACATGAAACATCATGTTTAGCTCGGGTAATTTACTAATTCCTTTTCACTCTCATGTGTTCCAAAGGAAATATGTTTTTGTCTCTCAGTATTTGCACAAACAAGCTGTGAATCTATCCAGTAATGAGTGCAGGAGTTTGGAAAGTAAACTATGATATATGTTTCCCGTCCATAAATTGTAATTGCACTGTGTAATTTATTGTCTTCCTTTCTGAACCTTTCATGTAGTGTTGTATAGATTTTAATATTTAGATCACAAGCTTCTCCATCTATAGTAGATTCGCCTAAAAATATATTATCTCTTGTCCAGCTCACATGCATTTTTCTAACAGTAGTAAACTTGCATTCTTGTTCATACTTGACATTAGGGAACTCATCACACACCTACTTTATTATTTGCTAAAACAATCCTAGACTGATATGCTTGTGATAAGCCTCATTTCTACCATTACATTGTCTTTTACTAGGAGTTAGCTTCACAACATTATTTCCCCCCATACCTTTAATGATCTCCCCATATAAAGATCCTCCAAAGTCGTGTGCAAGTCAACTATGACATCATGCCCTTTCACAATCTAAGTAGGCATTTCTTTTGACCTTCACTTTTCAATACATTGGATCCTTGCTCATCCAACTTGGCTTGACATCAATGAAAACCTCTCAACCATCTGACTTTGACCATGTTTGGTTGACCCTTGCTTTGACATCAATGACAACATCTTAAAAATATTCCCCTTTTTCATTAATGGAAAGACACTTGTAATAACTCCCCCTATGATAATGTTGTCACTATTATCATGTTTCTTTATCTTTCTCTCCCCCTCTGGCATCAATTGCAAATGGGGTGCTCCCCCTAATGTTATATCTCCCTTTGAATGCATATATACAATGTGTTCCCCCTACTTGTATTATCTTATTTATTTTTTTCACTGTAACTTTCTCGAGCTCCTTCAGGTCTTATGTTTCAAATATTTTTCTTTCTCTTTTCATATGGATTCATGCTAGGGTCATCAACATTTTTACTATCAGAATCACTATAGACAACATGTTCAGTGATCGTCTTCATAGCAGCCACATTCAGACAAGCACCTATTGGCCAATAACTAAAAGCTCACAATATAAACCTATGCAAAGGCCTTTGTAACATAAGGGACCATGTATAAGGCACAAGTAGACCCCTCGATGGCAAAGAAAATGACTTGAATTTAATAGTACCTATTTGTGATGTAGTTCTTTATCAGAATTCAACTCTTCTTAAGAGTGACACAAAATAATTTATGTTTAAATTATTTGATAAGTATGATACATGTAAAGGTGAATACCAAAACCCCCTTATTCTTCTTCTTTTTCCATGATTCTCAAATTCATCAGGTGGCCACTTCTTAAGACTTGCAATGAAAATTTATAGAGTAAGACGTAACAGAACATTACACATGACAAGATAGTGAAAAATAGATTTATCTAAGTTGTCATATTAGATCATAAAAAAATAAGAGAGACATCACCCTCATCATAAATGATCTTTGAAAATGTATGTTATGAATTCCTCCTGTTATCATATGAGTTCTCACCCCAACTATTATTGATATGAACTACATTATCTAGATGATCTAGCACTAACGTTATGTTCAGCCAATCTAAAATCCTAACAAGAAGTCGAGCCAACCAAGAAACTTTAGTGCCTTCAATTAGAGTCTTCATAGTTTGTTCCTAAAGATAACTTAAGTCTCTAAAACTATCACATGGATCATGTCTCTTGTTAAGCTTCATAGATGAAGTCATCAAGCAACTAGTTCTTAACGCATCGGTGTCGCATTAACAGATTCACCTTTCTCAGTGTGCACTGGACCAAGTAATTTTTTAGGCATTTTCACATCATTAATTATCATTTGTTTATTCTCGAGGAAATATCTAGGTAGATCCACTCGAAGGGATCACATCCCACCAACTTATTAGCAGAGCCTAACCCTGAGGGCACTGAGGAGAATTAACACCATGACCTCTCATGACTGAGGTGATTTATTGACAGGAACTCAACCAATTGAAGTAACCCTTGAGGCTTTTATAATTTTTTTCATAGTTAGTTTTTCCACGTATATATCCTTTTCCAATATCTTCGATATTCTTCATAGTCTGATGTTGAACTCCACTCAAGTCTAGTAAACAAATATGGAGGTTCCCTTGAATTGATAAGTTTGGGAGTTGATATTTTTGAACTTTATCATTAAGTAGAAACTCCATTAGAATCATTAGTAGGGCATAAGATATTCTCTATGGAATTTTTATGATTACCTTTCCCAATATTATCCTGTACTTCTCTTTCACTAACATGAATTTTGTTGCCTCTATGCTTTTGTTGCTTAACCCCACCCCAAGAAGTAGGATTTTTTTCACCCTCATCCTATGAATTTTCTTGACTTTTATGATTCTCTTCCATTGTCAATTGTCTATTTATTATTTCACTCTTGTAACTTCCACTATCAACATTTATGGAATAAGGCTCATCAATGCCATTGTGAAGAACATTATGCTCACTTGTTTCCTTAAGAAGGTTATCACAATTCTCTGCCTGAAGATTGGCACTATAACAAGGCCTTACATTTTCAATAATCCCTACACTATCATCCAACTCCCCAAATATCGTATTTTTTGTATTCACATTGTTACCAACAATAGTGATAGCACCCATAGTAGATAACACAGAGTCAGTGCAAGTATGTTCTATTTGTAACTTACCTCACTTAATTCAAATTGGTTAGACCTCAACTTTTGGAGCATTACTAAAATGACCATGGCTTGGATATTCAATGTATTTTATAATTGAACCAAACTTACTTTCTGGATCAACACTTATAGGTAAGAACTCCTTTAAATGATATTGATTACTATTTTTCCTACCAGTATCCTTACTTTCACGAATAGTTTCATCATCTTTGTCAGATGAAATAACATTGCTTCAAGCAACACTTTTGAAGGATTTAACTCAGAGTCAAAGTCTTTGCGCTTGGATGCATGCTCTTCCTATTTTCTTCTCAAAAAATTGGTGGAATTTTCTTTTTCCCGGTAGAAAAAATTTCTTCTTTGACTTGCATAGGAGACCATAGCATATTGCTTCTACAATCATGTGTTATGATTACAAGATTGTGAAATTTATAGCATTTTATATTGTACATGAACGATGGAGAAAATGAAACATAACTTTTGTTGTAGCCAATAGGTCCTCTAGTTTTATATCTTGCACATTGATTTATGGAAGATTGATAAGGACTTCTTTTGTTATAATCCCTACAATCTCTTACCTTATGCATGAATCAGTACATGAAAAGAAATGTCCAAAGTATATGGTTTGATGTCTGGATGAGAAGACTTCCCTTAATGGTTTCTAGAAAAAACATTTCCTTAGAGGAGGTTTAATTCTTGGTTGATTCTCACTATTACTTGCATAGAGAGAATATTCCTGGAGGAAATCAGCATAATTTGTTGAAAAGATAGCATTTGCAACATTCTTTTGACTTTCGTTGTGATTTTCTCTTTCAAGGACAATGACTTTTCTTTTAGCCTTTTATTCGATTTTAACCTTTGGGGATTTCGAGCTTGTATCCTTTTTGCATGCAGACTCACCAATATAACCAAGTCCATTTTTGTAAAATAATGATCTCTAATGGTTGAGAATCCATCATCCAATGATTGATAACTCTTTAAATTTTTGCATAGTTTATCAAATTCATTTATCAATGAGACAATCTCTTCTTCAAGATTCTCACAATCTTGTTTTTTCTTATTTACTTATTATAGATGAGATTTCAAGGACATGACTTCTTCTTCATGTCTCCTTTATTGTTGACCAATTTTTTCTTCATGCTTGTTAAAATCCTTAGATATTTCTTTAAGATTGATTGTCATAATTTCTTCTCTATTTTCTGCTTCCTCTACTTGGAGTCTTAGGAGGACAACGTCTTCCTTTGCACCATCAAGGTCATGATTATTATCTTCAACATATTGCATATGCATATTAAGTTCTTTATTTTCTTTTCTCAATCTATTTATATCTGTTAGAATAGCCACAATCTCTTCTTTAAGGTCTACTTCAGCCTCTACTTCATGGCATTCTTCATATTCATAGTCTCCCATGCTTTTGATGTTTTCAATTTTGCCATCATCTATCTCGTTTGATTCTTGATCATTTTTTATGTTCTTGTTTCACATACTTTGGTTTTAGCTCAAAAAACACAAGGATGGATTCTGCATAAATTTTTTGTCATTTTTCCTAAAGACTTTTGGCTGAAGAACATTCACCCACCTTGACTTTTACGTAATATGATAGGCTACTTAAGATTGCTTCCATCGCTTTTGTATTGTATTATTTGGACTTCTCTGTAGTTGTGCTTCAAGTAAAAATTGATTACCATACCTCACAACCAAGACTCCTCAAACAATGCCTCATTTTGACTCTTATTTTATTCCATTAAATGAAGGGGTTGGGAAAAACAAGCTTACTTCGGTATCTATAGAAGGTTTTGACAACAAGGCATTGGAGGGGACTTCTTTTGAAAGCTTGGAGGACTATTTCCTTGACTTTTCCATCTACTCTTCTGGTATCTTCCTTCCAACTACCAGGTTGTGACTGAAGGAACCTTGATACTATTTGTTGGTAATACCAATATGGGGTTTGAATTAGTATTTAGTCAATTAACCAATTTTTAACCATTAACCATTAAAAATTGAACACATGAACAAAAAATATCTATAATTGGGAGAAAATCATTTTCACCATTCCTTAAGTATAAAGATTACAATAAAATTTATCAGGTCCAACTAAAAATTTTCCAGGCACCAACCTATAGGAGACACCAATCCCCAATTGAGTGCTAACTCAATGAATTTGTGGACACCAACCCACAGAAGACACTAATCCATGCTGAGCACCAACTCATACTTCTCAAGAACCAACCTAAAAAAAGACTACATTCTCCTACCTAGCACCATAATACCACCCTAATAATGTAATCTTTTATCCTTTCATATTGAACCTTCAACGAGTCCTTCAAGAATGACATAGACATCAATATAATTTACAATATTAAATATCATACCTTGATAAGAAAAGGAGATAAAACGTGTTACCCTTAATCAATAGCTTTAATTTTTTTCCTTCTTCCTTTATAGGGACGTGCTCTACCTTTACTATATAATCTTCATATTCCTTTTATTATTATTGCTTGAAATCATCTACCTAATCTGCATCATTATTGTGGTAGCATCTTCTTCCAAGGAACCCTAGTTGAAGGCTAGTAACTTTGCAAAAAAGTTCACAAATAGTGCTAGAAATAGCCAGAAAAATTCATTGGAAATAGTACCCGAGATCCTTCACTATGGTCACCAAAAACCTCACTAGGATTTGAACCAAACCCCTTGCCAAAATCACCAGAGTCTTCGTTATTAAAAAAACCTTAGAAACTTCACCAAAATACTTCTAAATCTCGCCAAACTCTTCAACTTCGCCTTGGAATCTGTAGTAGTTGCTACAACACCCTCCAAAATTTTGCCTTGCACTCAAATCTCAGAGCTTCCTTGGTATTTTCCTTGATTGTTGCAAAGACTCAAGCTCATTCCATGAGATTTCTTGAATTTCTTTGGCCCCTTTTGCTTATTGGATTAATTATCGCCTTTTGGCATGTTTGTCCGTTGTATGATGTTTGCAAGCCTTTTTCTGGTGGTTTCGAAGGTTGGTATTTGTTTATATGGGTTATCCTAACCATGTAAAAATATGTCACATCCATACACAAAGTATTGAGAATTGCCGTACAAGTGTCGTCACGATCATCCCAAAGTCTATCTTAAGTGTCACACTTGTCGCATCTTTTCATGAGGCAGTCACACAGAGGGGAATGCTTTGTTTTTTTGTTTTGATAATATATGTTTCTTTGTCATCAACATATGCTAAGTGTGTGATCAAAGTTCAAGTTCATCGCGAGTCCATCTCACTTCCCGCACTTAGCCATTTTCAGAAAATCTACCCGACCGAGAAACTTAGCTTCATTGAGCCATGACTGAGATGCACATTGCACAGTCTCAACCCTCTTGGATGTGACCCTGCTTCCTGGAACTATGCAGTGCATAGTCACTGTCCTCCAGGGATGTTTTTCTACACAATTCCAGAGTCCAACAACCTCCCTTGACCTCCAGAATTGCACATTTTTGCCTCATAGTCTGCCTTGAACTGCGCACTTCATACCTTCAACCCTCAATATTTTCCCTTACCTGTTGGAACTACACAATGCGTAGAGAGCAGAGCCTCCCTTGGCCGCCAAAAATGTGCAGATGCTTACTCCAGTGCCCTTCCCTCAACCGGAGCTCACCACCTTCAGAAACTGCAAAGATCTACCCTTTAGGCCTCTCTGCTACTCAATCCCCCTTACCTCCTGAAACTACACAGTTTTTCCTCCCATAACCCCATCCCACAACCTCCAGTGCCTGCTTGAACTATGCAATATTTTCCCTTAGTAGCTACTACGCAAATTTTTCCCTTAATGGGAACCTCACAAATTTTTTCCTCATTGGGCACTGCACAAAATTTTCCCTCAATGGCCACTGCGCAATTTTTCCCTCAGTTGCCACTGCGCAAATTTTTCCCTCGATGGGCACTACACAATTTTTTCCATCAATAAGGACTACGCAAAAATTTACCTCAATCGAGCCTGAGTTGCACATTTTGCAGTCTCAGTGATCAAGGTCTCCCCCTGTCTATTGGAACTACACAATGCACAGTCATTGAGCCCTTTCTCCTAGCCTATGACTTGTCCCAGGCTCAGTTCATGGATAACAATGCATCATCTTACACTAGGGGTTTTTAGGATTGATGTCGTCCTGTCATGAGTGAATTGAAGGAACAGGTACACTATCAAGTCATGGCGAGATGATCCAACCTTCGCTCAATTGAGTAGTGATATTCGAAAATACGGAAATTTTCATAATTTATATCTAAAATATTGCGAACAAATATGGATTATTCAATACTAAAATACTAGCGACAAAAGCATTATTTATAACTAAAACATTACCAATAATATCATTAAAATAATTGTTTTAGGTACTTAACTTCAACTACGTATTAACTATATTACCTGTAATGATTAACCCTTAATATGTATTAACTATATTACCTATAATCATTAACTATATTCTTCTGTTATAATAATAATAGATTATGCATTTGGAAAAAGAAATGGATCAAATGAATTTATATGCATAATCGAGGGCCACCATAAAACTGTCTCAATACTTACAGTCAGACCACCAACGTTTTAGATAACCTATAGAGACATGGAGATACACATCATTTATGACTAAAGTATTAGCAACAATCATATAAGTCCACCACTTGGTTTGGTGGTATTGCGAAAAGCAAATATGCATTGTTTAATACTAAAATATTGGCAATAAAGCCTTTAGTACCAAGTGTAGTGATTCGTACATTGAAAGCTTCCTCCACGCAATGGACTTTCTCCACAATGATAATTTGAAACATATTCGAACATATGAACATATGCAATAGTTACAATTGAAATTTACTTAAATAATAATAGTATACATTATTTACAATTAAAATATTATCAATAATATGTGCATAAACAATGTTTTTATCCGCACAATGTAAAACTTCTTTCGCTACAAACAAAGCTTCTCCTCAATGAAATGTAGTTTTGTACATAACTTTCTGTGAACTTCGCACAACTTTTACTCACTTGACTACTGATGTGCTTTATATATAACTAAAGTGTTAGCAATAATATTAGCAATAAAAGTGTTCAGTGCAAAGTGCAGGTTAGTTAGCTACCAGTGGGTATGCTTTTACACAAGAGCATAAACAAACAAATATTTGAAACATTATTTACAATAAAAATATTATCAATATTATAAAAATAAACAATGTTATTATCTGCATAACTTTTACTCAGTTGAATTCTAATATCCATTATTTATAACTAAAATATTAGCAATAAGATTAGCACTTAGTGCACCGGACATCTACACAAAGAGCACTTCCGCACAAGAGGCTAAATAAGTAGATGTTCAAAATATACAAAATATTAGCAATAACCTCATATTTGTTAAATGTTTACTAAAACAACTATTCGGTCAGGTGGCGTCTCCATATATAACGTGTACGGAAGACGCAGTGTGGACCAAGTAGTGCAGAAAGTGCATATCTCTCCGCAAAATAGAGTTACATGTCCAGATATAGCGTGTATGAAAGAAACTGTGCAATCGTCATTGTGCGAAGCAAGTAGTGCAGAACAAACATGGGCTGAGACACAAGTGTGGATGAAATATGTACCTCTTCGTACAAATACAAAAGGATATTCAGAAATATGAATATCATTAATAATATCATATACATCAATTCTTACTAAAACACTAGCAATAAAGTGTTTAATACAAACGTAGATAGCTTCCACTCTGCGAAATGTGGACGAAATGTGAACCTCTCCTCAAAATAAAATTAGATGTCCAGAAATAACGTGTACAGAAGAATTTGTGCGATCATCGTTGTGCAGAGAAAGTAGTGAAAAACAAGGGCTAAGACAAAAATGTCGATGAAATATGGAAGTCGCCATACAAATACAAAAAGATATTCGGAAATATGAAAATAAGCATAATTTACAACATTTACGAAAAGTATCCATACGTCGTTGTGCAGACCAACTAGTGTGGAACAAGTATGCGCTGAGACATAAATGTGGAAGAAATGTAGCCCTCTTCAAATAATAAAGCTATGTGTCCAGATATAGCATGTATGGAAGAAGTTATGCATTCGTCGTTATGCAGAGCAAGTAATGCATAACAAGCATGGGATGAGACACAAATGTGGATGAAATACGAACCTCTCCACACAAATACAAAGAGATATTTGGAAATACGAATATCACCAATAATGTCGTATATGTCACTAATTTTTTACAAAAATATTAGCAATAAAATCCTTTAATTCCAATGTAGATAGCTTCCACTCTCTAAAATGTGGACAAAATGTGGATCTCTCTACACAATAGAGTTACGTGTCCAGATATAACATGTACAAAAGAAGTTGTGCAATCGTCCTTGTGCGGAGTAAGCAGTGTAGAACAAGCATCGACTGAGACACAAATGTGGATGAAATACAAATACAAAAATATATTCAAAAATATGAATTTCACCAATAATATCGTATACGTCAATTGCTTACAAAAATATTAGTAATAAAAGCTTTTAATTCCAATGTAGATAACTTCCACTGTGCGAAAATATTTATGCATTGGAATCAATTAAATAGAGTTAGAGGTAGGGAATATGTTGCATCACGATTACTCCCCTTGTTTGTGTCATTTTCATTGATATTAAAGGATTTTTGTTTGAATCCTTGAGATTTGGTATGAAAGGTTTCAAAAATTGCATTGCTAATGGATAATTATACGATCATTGTCAATTAAATTATGTTCATGAATATATTTATATATAATATGTTAGGAAATATTTCAAATTGGTGAAGTGAAAGGATTTTCATACAAAGCAAACTTTCTTGTCACTGTTAATTATCTAGATAAATCTTATAGTAAATAAGATCCCTAAAATGAATGCTTAAAGTAAATGTTGGATCAAATTTCACACTAAGAGGGGTTGTGAATAAATGTAAAAGCAATTTATCATTTCATAATTGTTCTTCAACAGATAATCAAATTTCTTTGAACCATAACTACATACATCGCATCGACAAATAGAACACTGGAACATTACATCAATAATATATCATCAGTACATCAAATGTCCATCACTTTAGCACAAAGTTATTGTAATGTCCCAAATGTAGCAAATTTGGAACAAACTCTTCAAATCAAATTTTCTAGAACTTAACAGGAGGTTGCTATGGAAACCCAAACACCAGAAATTTGACTGAAACCATAAACCCACAAATTGCATAAAATCTCATTAAAAATCACAACATGTGGAACAATGAGAAATGCAACAATCAAAATCCAGCTTTATTATATTTAGGTAGATACCAATACAATAGTTGGGAATGACCCTCCGATCTCTAAACTAAAACAAAAAAACAATCACTACACATGTGGATTCTGAATGAACCCACCAAGGGGAGATGGGTGCTTTGCCAATATCTCTAAGTCACCCAGGGTTTTTATCCTAGGGCTAATGTTGGAGTAGAGCATTGGGTTCTCAACCTCACATACAAGAAACAATTTCAAAACTAAAATGTCCCAGATGATCTTCTCCTCCTCTTTTAATAGATCGGATGGATAGATTTCCAAGCCTTTAGAAGCATCTTATTTTATTATTTTATTATTATTCTAAAAGCTCCTCCATTAACTTTATCTTAAGTGATCCATTTTATTTTATTTTATTTTACTTAAGTTGCTTTTGGCCCATCTCCACTAATTAATTATTTTTCCTTAATTAAATGACTAATTAAAGTCATTTTTAACTAAGGAAAATGGTAAATCACCCACCATACTCTCTTCGGCCACTGGAAGTCACTTCTCAGCATCCCATCCTATAGATATTCTCATTCCGGTTCTAACGAGCTATTACACTGAGGTGTTCCATCCATTAATCTCCCCGGAATGCCACCTCGAGCATAATTAATTAAGTTATGCCAATAATAACCCCGTTTTACGGGAATTATCAGAAAGTCATGGAACCAAAAACAAGATGTGTGGAACTGCTCATGATGATGAATATGCCAAGCGAATGCCATCGAACCCCATGAAAACTCCTCAAAACTCCATCGGAATCCCCGATGGCATAAACATGCTACGCTGACCTGGCCATCCCCTACCCTGAAATCCACACTGGTTGTACTATGGAGAAAAATAAAAATGGGGCCATTACAGAGACACAATATTTTACGTGGAAACCCATACAGGAGAAAACCACAAAATTATTCTTCTTCTTAATCTTCAATTCATTACATAGATTTGCAGGCTCTAACATGCTAAACCACAAAATTATTCTTCTTCTTAATCTTCAATTCATTACATAGATTTTCAGGCTCTAACATGCTAGAGGCACCTGCCGCAAAAATATGCAAGTTGCCACTTCCAATAGCCTACAACCTAATTGAGGCACCAACCTGGATAATGATCAAGTTCTGGCCTACTATAGGCTCCAACCTTAATGAGGCACCAACCTTGATGATGAGCAAGATCCAACCTCAATGGAGACACCCACCTCCTTCTGCAACTCCTTTGT
The DNA here is from genome assembly GCA_031772625.1 of Pinus tabuliformis. Classification (NCBI taxonomy): domain Eukaryota; kingdom Viridiplantae; phylum Streptophyta; class Pinopsida; order Pinales; family Pinaceae; genus Pinus; species Pinus tabuliformis. The sequence continues at coordinate 150,891,388 of CM062811.1, read as the reverse complement.
GGATCTCTTTTTTCAATTTTTCAAATTGGATCCACCTTCTCTTCAATCAAAATACATCATCAAAATAAATGGTATGTTGTTTTCATATTGTTTTCCATGGCCTATCATACACTACTCTACTTCAACCTATTCATCAATTTGTTCATACTTGACTCATCTAAGAACCTGTTTTAGTCGTAATCTTAAAACCACCACAACATGCTCATAAGCCTTCAAATTCGTGCAAAAGAGATTTTGGTCATCAAACATATGTCAACAAGTATTTTCATGCCTTTGGATGCATCCACTCTTGAACACTTTGTTAGCATTCCGTAAATCCCTTTGGGTTGAAGAAAGGGCTACATAGGTAACCACTAACCTCTTTGGGCTGGAAACTAACCCTTTCCAACTGGAGGGGGCTCCCTCACTTTACATAATGTCAAAATGTGAAAATAACAAAGCTTAAGGACATAAAACAGAGGCCATATCTATGACAAAAAGATATAACTCAATGATGGTGATTAACCAACTTAGGAGAAAGATCTATTGGGCATGGAGTTATAATTCAGATCTTACAAGAAATTATCAATGCTTAATGGAGCACTTATGGAAATAAAGGCAAGATAGGTATGACTTCAAGTTATTACATTTGTCATAGTATAGTGGCAGAATGAGTCTTTGATTACCTTCAAAGCACCTAATTATGGGTGAGTTTTGAACATAACTTGGACGTACACAAAATTATATTCAATCACATTAAATAGAGCATCCATAGTAGATGAATTCTGAAACATATATCTTTGATCAAATATCAGGAACAAGAATTGTTCACTATAACGGAGCACCTAACCGAGGGTGAATTCTAGTATAGTTTTAGCAAGTATTCAGAGCACCAGCAAAGATGAATTCTGAGTTACTTACATCCAATTTAGACATGAAGAATTAACATTTAAATGGCATAGACAGAGAGTAAACATACACATAATAAGGGAAATACATAACTAGAAAATTACACCACACGAATCTTTGGAAAAGTGCTAAATGTTTTGCACTGATAAATTTATTTATGTTCAAAAACAAAAAACACATACACAACCTTCTTCTCCCAAGTCAAACCTATTCTTCTTATTTTCTTTAAGATTAAATACAAATTTTCAAAAGAAATCCATCTAACTAGATACAATGGATCTTTATCCAACAAGTGGATCGAATCCACCTAGTTTAGAAACATCATGCTTTTGGGATAAAAAATTACAAGCAAAGTCTATATAAAGTTGACAAATTAATCCTAAAGAAAAACTCTATCTTTATCTCCTAATTATCTACTCATCCATTCCTATCTTATCTATCCACAATTATCATAATGTCATTTTTTGACTAATTACAAAATAGAAAATCACATATATGTATGACAACAACTAAAATGATGGTGATCATTCATAATTCTATCAGCAAAATACTACAAAAATGGGTCTCGAAGAAACACTAGTATCTCCCATATGGTATAACCTGTGTAAATAAATAAGGATTTTATTTTATCTGAGCTTGTATTAAAGAAAAACCTCTCTCAGTTTCTTAAAATTCTTCCCCAACTCCTCAAAAAATCCTCTGTAAAATAATGACTAAAACAGGAAATTTGCACAGTACAAAAAATATGCTTTGATGATGCATTCAAAACTCCCAATATATGACACCTGTGAAAAAAATGGAAGAGGTTATTGTGCATTGTTCCGTTCTTTAGAAAAACCTCTTTTATTTTCCGAAAAATTTCCCCCATGTGATCGGAAACTGTTCTGCGAAAGGATCGCTAAAATAGAGTATTTGTGCAGCACTGGGAAGCAAAAGTCTGATTGGCACTCCATGCTCTGTATGGTTGCACACCTCCTCTAACAAAATGGATCAAATGGGCAGGCTTGAAATGGATTTATGATGTTGTATAACTCTTTAATTATGTTTTCCAACTCTTGAAAACCTCATAAATGGTTGATACCCACCTGCGCATCGCTTGCGCAACAACCATGACTCCCATTAACTTGATACTCCATGCTTTGACTGGACCACTTGATGACTAATATCATGGCGATGTCAGATGATGACTTTTGAATTTATGACAATGACAGCAACTATAAATTCGACTTATTCAAAAACTGAAAATGAATGAATAAAGAAAATACATTTGACAATGAAAACTACTGACCCTAACACACTTATCATTGGGTATATTTTGGATCTTAATTTGGCTAAAAAATGAGCTATAAAACTCAAAATAACCTTTTAGAACCATATAATAAAATTAACTATTATACATATTCGCTCTTTATAACACGCATTAGACAAAAGGGTCATAATCCAACATTGTCGCTACAAAATGTATTTCGTTGATGGGTTAACCATTCTACATAATGGTTTTCAATAATAATAAAATAATATGACATGGTCGCTGCTAAGAGTCGCACCAGGATCTCAGCCAATTAAGTAATGACACCCCACCAAATGTGTTGCATGATGAATCTTGTTTGTTTAGGCTTCCACTGCTATAATAAGCTTGAATTTGAACCAGGGCAAGGGTGTGGACCCACTGTGCCAATACTTGGTCCTATATGTTAGGGTTGCACCAACATACACTATTCCTCGATCCAATAAAACTAGGCTATGTATCATGCGTCATCCCCATCATATTTGAGGTTGACAGTGCTACCCTCTCTGGCTTGGATTTGATGTGGGCCAATCATATTTACCTCCCTTGATCTTGGCCAATGCTTGTGATAGTCAAAGTGAGACAATTCCCGATCAGACTCGGGTGAATATTGTGTATCAAGGCATCTCCAAGGAAATTTTCTTCATGATCTTCAAAGCTCTATGTTGTAAGTGACTCAATCATTTATGCCACAACTCATCGATGTCTCGGCTCTGCACCTTATCTGCTCTTGTGATCAAAGTAGCGCAGTATTCTACATCCGATTTGTAAAGGTTCTTCACCTGAACCCCGATCCGCTGCACCTGCCCTGAGGCTATGTGATGAAGGAAAGCCTTTCCCTTGTTAAACATCACATTGAAGCCACAGTCCTCCAACATAGAAACTGAAACCAAATTCTTCTTCAAACTTGGAACATACATGACATATTTTAATGTGAGAGGAGAACCAAAATCCCTATGATAGGTAATAGTACCGATGTCGGTCACTCTATACCTCCCATCATCTCCCATCTCGATGTGCATCTAGAGGTGCTTCTCCTCCAAGTCACGGAAGAACTCTTTGTTTCCAATCATACGGAATGAGGCTCCACTATCCAAGTACCACATACTACCCATCACCAATGTCACCATGCTTTCGATGAGGGTGATATCCAGTTCGAATTGTGAAGCAAGAGCTTCACTTGTCGCTCCTCCCAAGGGCTTCTTATCGGCCTTCTTGTGTAGACACTTTGTAGAATAGTGTCTCGAATCATAACAGTGAAAACATTTAATCTTCAACATGTCCTTCTTCTTTCCACCCGGACTGGAATTTGATTTGGAATGGGATGACTTCCCCTTCCCTTTCTTCATATTTCTAGCTAAGGCACAGGTGTCCTCATCATCATGCTTAGATGAGGATCCATCTCTGGTGTTCCTCCAAATCTATTCTTACACCAAGTTGGACCACAATCGCTCCCACTCTGGTAGCTTCTCCCTCCCATTAACTATGTCCTGGTAGTTGTGCCACCTCTTGGGAAGGCCTAGAACTGTTAGGTTCACCGGATCATCTTCAGCAACTATAACACCGACACTTCCAAGCTCATCTTGACATTGGGTGAACTTGGTCAAGTACTTCAGTATTAAGTCTCCCTTCTCCATCTTGATTTTTATGAGCTTGTCCTTCAGTGTGAGCTTCCTGTGGTCACTGTTGTTTTGAAACAGGTATGTCAATGCCTTCCACATTGCAAATGGATTTTCCTTACCCTGGAGGTTTGAGACAATATGATCTCGAACTCCTTCTAGGATAATACTTCTTGTCTTTACCACACACTTTCTCCACTCTGCAAGATCCTGAGCATTAGCTAGCTTAGGAATATCTTTGTCTATGAATTCCTTAATCTCGTTGTCTTCCAAAACTGCCTCCATCCTGTCCTTCCAAGCAATTTAGTTTGAACTACCCTCAAAGGCATATTTGAGTCTCAATCTGTAGAATGACATCCTGCTGGCTTTAAAGTGCGATACTGCAAATTTGATTTCTCCTACAAAAGACAAACTTGTATTCTCCTCTTCTATAATGATTTTAGCTCTCATACCATGTAGAAATTCTTTGTAGATTCAAACTACATAATGTAATATGCTAAAACAATTGACTTGAATCTACTCTACTCATTAGCAGAAACAATAAACGATTGTTGAAATCATGAAGCATAAAAGAGAAAGAATTAAATCACACATAACACAATAATTTTCTGGGGAAAGTGTTGAAGCCTCGAAAATCGCTGCAACAACATGGGGGATGACCACCCGGTCCAGACCTTAAAGCAACTTCTTTTCCGTTTGGAATGGTGGTTCCGACTGGTTCAACTAGGTCCAATTACCTTCTCTGAATCTCCAATGGCTTTAAAATATGACTTTCATTCACCAATGGAAAAGAGACATCAGATCGTCCTTCTTGTTGATCAAGCAAGAAAGTGATCCTTAAGCTAATTTAGGGCTCAGCCAATCCACTATTAAAGTTTGCCTCTTTAGGAAGAGGACTTAAAAAAAATGTAGAATTCACTCTAAATGCAAACTTGTTCTAAGGTGCAAGTAAAAGAAACTATCTTAATCCTATCTCAATTAGGCAAATATAGATCTAACTTAACCAAGAGCAGATATTTAAAGTATTGAGATTTAAATGTCTCGTTTATAATAAATATCAAGTTAATGAAATAGTTCAATTAACTGACATTATGGATACCAAACACATCCTATTAAGACCTTTTAACTGAAATAATCAATCAACAACACTCAGGAAGTAGTTCACATAATGATCTTGATCATTTAATCTGTAACTTGAATAATTAAACAATAATATGCGGAAGAAGTTCACAACATATCACTATTTATTCATTCAATATTAAAAGACAGATTTATGAGTAAATAGTTACTCAGAAATCAGAATTCAGCTCATAAGAGCAAAGATAGATAACAACATAAAATAAGAGCAAATTACCCATACCGACAAAAGTGCACAAATATGTAAGTAAATTGATACAATTCCTGTTATCATAAAATAAAACCAGCATTTAAATTAATAGTATTCAAAATACCAATTTATTGAATCCATTTCTCCAGCGCCAGTCTCTAATAGTCCTTTACAATTCCCAAGCTTCTGCTTTCAAAAGTAAAGCTACAATAGTGCAAACTCTGTTCATTATACATAACTCAGGATATAAAAGAAAAACCTCAATAATATCCAGATCTGAGATTCCACTCCTCCCACCTACAACTCTAAATCTCTATTACAAAAGTGCTTTTAGAATTCTAGAATTGCAGAAGAGAGTAGCCCCTTTTACATTCTGCAATCTGCTATTTATAATTTTTGCAAAGGAATTCTTGAGATGAAAGTTTGTTGAAGAGAAATATGCCCAATCCAATTTTATTTGCTCAAAATTCTCATCTTTAATTGTTGGAGCATTCTCATTGATTGAGATCTTTTTCTCCATATATCTTCTACTGTTTTCCTGCAAAACGAAATCAAAATGAATTAAAATATAACAATAAAATCAAAATATCATTTCTGGCATTAAAACAAATCCAATCAAATTCTATTTAAATAAATAATTGAAAATAAAATATAAGCTCTTTATTGATGTTTGGGATGGTTTGATTGGCCAAGGATATTATTGATGAGCGAATTTGCAATTTAGAAGAGGCTTAGGCAAATGAAAATGAAGAAAATAACTCAGAAAAATGATTTTGTTTTTAGAAATTCAGAGCTTGATCTTCTGCATGATTTTCGACCCAATAAATGACCAAATTTTTTAGTGAAACCTCCTCAGAAATGTTCTCCTTGATTTTATCTTTTCAATGAGCCGTCATGGGCCTCATTTGGCCAAGTATAACTCAATCTATGAGCTTCCAAAGTTGATGAGTCAAATCTGGCATAATTCTGGAAATTTTGTTGCTGGGCTAAAAATCAGAATTTTTAATTAGAAATTTAATCCTAAATTAGATTCTAATTATCTAATAATTAATTCTAAATTAATTATTAATTAACTAATATATACAATTAATTCTAATTAGTTATCATCTAATTAAAAATTAATTAAGTTACAAAATTAAGTTAATATACAAATGATTTGAAAAAGTTAATTTAAATATAATTAATATTATAATTCAAATTGTATTCAAATTATAATAAATATTATAAATATAATATAATTATTATAATATAAAAAATATAAAAATTAGTTTTTACAAACCATTGGAATCAATCCTAACCTAAAACCCATAAAACAAACCATTGGAATCAATCCAAACCCACTAATTCATCCACGTAAGATTATGGAGGGATATGGTGAGTGGAGTGTGAGGTGAGGGTGAGTGAGGTGGAGGTGCGGGAGGCATAAGGAGTGAAAAACTTTGTATTAAAATTTTTTAACACATCGCATTTTCCCTTATCGCATATCGCATTTTGGGTTGTCAAATGTTAAGGCTTTTAAGAATTTGCGATAAGACTCTGCAAGAAGGAAATTTGCGGGAAATGTCTTTTCTAATAAGTGTTTTCGTGTTCTGGGTTTCGGGGGCTATAGAATCAGAATTTTTTATTAAAAATCTAATCCTAAATTAGAATTCTAATTAACTAATAATTAATCCTAATTTAATTGTTAAACTAAACTAATTACTTAATAACTATTATTAATTAATGTTAATCTAACTAATTAACTATTTACAAACTATTTAACATTTTTTTTTCTCAGTGAAACTATTCTATTCTATTATATTATGTACATATAAACATTACAAACAGAAAAGCATGATGCCCAAGGCCTACTGTGGCACTGTGGGTTGGCATCTTGCAACTCCATAACAGCCCTTACAGGGGCGACATTTCCATCCGGAGTTGTGACCAGTACAGCAAAACACATCATAGTTTTCATTCCAGACCATAATCACCCACGCAGGGGCCTTTAAGCAAAAACTGCCCGCGCAGGGGTGACCAACTAGCTGAACCAAAGCATATAAAAAACTGGACATAAACTTTAAAGATCCATACATAAACATATATCTTATCCCATACCCAGACACAGGTGACAACCGAGACAGAAAACTTAAACAGAACCTGAACAAAAAGATGGTCGACGGAGCCTGCCGCTGAGTGCTACTCCTCAGGCTTCTCCTCAACAATCGGAACCCATCCATAGTACTCAGGGAGGCCATCCCCTTCTTCCCCTGCAGCGTTCTTCGAGGACGACGCCTCCGGCTTCTGAGATTGGGTGGGAGCCTGCTCCATAGTTCCCTCTGCCTTTTCCTCAGCAATTGTCGGTTGTTCAGCGTATAGCATCGCCCTGCTGCCCTCACCGTCTTCATTTTCCTTGGTATCCTTGATGAATAAGACGGAGAGGTGTGCACTAATGCTTCCAATAGTAAAAACTGTTGTGCCAAATGCTGGAAGGGAGGGTGGTTCTGTTGTGGGGCTGCCCGCGTCCATGAATTGGGTAGCCTGCATGTGGGTAGCCCCGGCTCTCCTGTGACAGTAGCAACAACAGCAATGGTGGTGGGCATCCGCTGCTGGATGGCGTGAGGAGCTCCCTCAACCAGAGCCGCGTCTACATGGTGTTGGCATTATGAGACAAGTATTGTCCTTGATGGCAAATCACACTGATAACAAATCATAGTGCAAAAGGATAGCAGCAAGGAATTGATGATCAGTCTACAAGTATGAAGAAAAATATATACACGCTGGTTCACTATATACCAAGTCGCGTATACAAGCAGGTTCACTATATACCAAGTCGCGTATACGCAGGTTTGCTATATACCAAGTCGCGTGTACACGCTGGTTAGCTTCAGTAAAAGCGCGTGTATGTGGAAAACTTATCTTTGGTCCACGGCGGTTATTCCTTGGAAGTTGTGCCTATGGTTTTGGACCTTGGTGTCTCGACGGACGTGTTGATCCCTAGTTTTGAAGATAATGGTATTGGATTTCTATGGTTTTGGCCCTTGGTATTGAACAAGGCCTAAGGCTATATAAGGAGAAGGAAATCATTAGGCAAGTGTATCTAAAAAAGTCTTGAATATCTGATGAAGTATTAGATCCAGTATGCAGGTTATTGGTTGATGATGTATTGCTTGATCTGAGCTAAGGAGAGATCTCATCGGTTGATGGAGAACAAGATCTAAGGAGAGATCGGGATCAAATGGTTTGAAATGAACTATCTTTATATGGTTGATTATGCGTATTTCTAGATCTGCATACTGATGCAATGTTATGTTCTGGGTATAACTGAAATCTGGTACAACTGCAAGTTATGAAAAATTATTTTTAGATCTGTACGCAGGTTGTCTTCGGTAAAACCGCGTGTATACGCGGGTTGCCTTCATTATAGTAGCGTATATCTTTTGGAGCTTGATTTTTGGGTTGCAGCTGGATCTGACTGTTATTGCAGAGTTCTGTAGTCTGCTCTGTGTTCTGGTGACTGGGTTTGACAGGGTTTCAGTAGTTCAGTGATTCAAAGATTGATGATGCTAGTATTGGTTGTTTTATGCTTCAATGATTTGTGAATGAATCATGGTCTTCAGATTGTAATGTTGTGCTTCAGGAGTATCCAGTCTGAAAATTGATGAAAAGTGGTACCTGAAGGAAAGAAGATTGTAGGCCAGCACCTACGTACTAGTATCTTAGCTAGTACAAGAGCAAAGGGGGTTGGAGCTCCCTTTGAAGGAAGTTTGGAGAACGAGAGAAGGTTGAAGCCTTCTGCAGGTTGTAGCCTGCGTACTGGTATAAGGTTGCACCAGTACAAAAGATTGTAAACTGAAGTTCTTATTTAAGAAAGATAGAGACGACTTGCAGCAGGTGGTTTTCACCCACATTGGGTTTCCACCTTATATCATGGTGTTCATGTGTGTGGCTTTTGTGTGATGATCTGTTCTGCTATACTGCATCTGTTTACTCTTAATATGATGAATAATGTCCTGATGCATTTAACTGAAGATAAACTAACTGAATTATAAGATTTATGGTTATACGCTGGTTTATTTAGACACAGTAGCGTGTACACGCTGGTTCACTTAACTGAAGTAGCGTATATGTTTCTGAGCATTGAAAAAGTTTTATTGATCTGATAATACTGATTCACCCCCCCTCTCAGTATTATTTCCAACAATTGGTATCAGAGCAGGTCCTTCAGAGAAGCTTGATCGCTTGAAGGAAGATCGTTCATCATGAGCAACTACGAGAGAGAAGCATCAATCAGGCCGCCGGTTTTTGATGGGACAAACTTCAATTATTGGAAGGTAAGAGTTACTGCCTATCTTCAATCTCTTGGTACAGAAGTTTGGGACATCGTAGAGACAGGCTACACTTTTCCTTCAGCTACTCCTACAGATGCAGCCGAGAAAAAGAAATATGAAACAAATGCGAAAGCAGTCAATACTCTATTGGGATGTATATCTCAATCAGAATTCATGAAGGTAATGCACTATAAATCTGCAAAAGAAATATGGGACAAAATTGTCACGAGCTATGAAGGAGACGAACAGGTAAAGCATGCTAAACTTCAAACTCTCAGGATTAAGTATGAGACTCTCAGAATGTATAATGATGAAAGTGTGGCTAACTATTTCCTTAGGGTAGATGAGATTGTTAATTGCATGAAAAACTTGGGTGAAGAAATAAAAGAGGCTATTGTGGTTGAAAAGGTTCTAAGATCTTTGTCCCCCAAGTTTGAATCTAAAGTGTCTGCCATAGAAGAAAAGGAAAATTTGCAAATTCTTACTATGTCTCAGCTTCACGGGATTCTAACGGCTTATGAAATGAGAAAGGGAGGTCCATCAGACAGAAGAGAAGCTGCCTTCAAGGCTTCAGGCAAAGAAGAGTATTATGAAGCAAGTCACATGCCAGAAGATGAAGAAGAGGAATCAAATTTTGTCAGAAATCTTCAAAGGGGTTCTGGAAGGTTCAGAGGTAAGTTACCTTTTAAATGCTTTACTTGTGGAAGAGTAGGTCATTATGCTGCCAGATGTCCTCACAAAAATAAGAATGACAAGGGAAAGGAACCTGTTAAATGGAACAAGAAACAAAATGAAAAGAAGAAAAGCTATTACACTCATGAAGATAGTGATGGTCTTTCAAATAGTGATGAAGATGAACAAGGTAATAGATATAAATTGTTAATGGCTTTTGAAGATGATGACTATATGGATGCTATAGATGTAGAAGGCTTTTGTGAAGAAATGAAAGATCTCAAAGTTTGCTTAGAAGAGAAGAGTGCTATTATTGATTCTCTACAATGTCAACTAGCTGAAAAGGAAAAACATCTTGAAAAATTGGAATGTGAGATTGTTTGTCTTAGAAAGGAGATTGAGAAAACAAAAGCAATTAATCTTAAATTTGTTAAAGGATCTGAAACCTTGGATGAGATTATCAATGTGCAGCGATCTCCTCTGATCAAGACAGGTCTTGGATATAATGGAGAAACATCTCAAACCTCTACCTCTAAAATCTATCTTGATGCAGCAAGGAGAAGCGAGCAAAGGCCAAATAAAAGTCATCAGGTGAATCAGGGACAGTTTACCTCAAGAACAAATAAAGACCATCAAGAAATTCGGGGACAAACTGCCTTAAGGACAAACAAAAGCTACAATCAGCCTCAGGTAAAATCTTCCCAATTTGCTCCAAGAATGAATGCGAATAGAAGCTACAATCGGTTGGATGATAGATCTGATTATCGCAGAAGTTTCTTTAATGGCCAATGCTTTTCTTGCCATAACTTCGGTCACAAAGCAGCTCAATGTGTTGCCTACAAGACAATCATGTCTAGAGAAGCTCAAAAGCAAGGGAGAATGACTAGAACCATGAAAAGGACTTATAACAACTTTTCAGTTCTTGAAAATGAAGTTGAATGCTCTATTTGTAATAAATTTGGTCATGAAGAATCTGAATGCAGGAGCAGGTTCCGGAAGACAACTCAGAAGGAACAAACCTCAAATGTCAGAACATGGAGAATAAAGGAACCGCAACCAGAAAGATGTGGGATAGCCTTTTATGCAGAAGGTCAAGAAAGTCTATGGTACATTGACAGCGGATGTTTGAAGCATATGACAGGGGACAAAGAAAAGCTTGAGTCATATACCGCATTAGAAAAGGGGAAGAAAGTTTCTTTTGGAAACGATATCTCTGCAGCCATAAAAGGAAAAGGTGTTGCTCCACTGAAAGAGAAGGTCAAAGCTGGAAATGTTTTGTATGTTGATGGATTGAAGCATAATCTTCTGAGTGTCAGTCAGATGTGCGATCAAGGAACAGAAGTAATATTTAGATCAAATGGATGTTGTGTTCGTGACCTTGATACAGGTAAAATAGTTATCAAAGGAAGAAGGACTCCAAATAATCTATACATATTTGAAGAAGGACCACAACAATGCTATTTGAGCAAGGATGATGAACACTGGCTATGGCATCGAAGGTTGGGGCATCTAAGCTTTTCACAAATAAGGAAAGCATGCAAATATCAGGCAGTTCGTGGTCTTCCAGATATCAAAATTCCAGACAACACTATATGCAAATCTTGTCAGTTTGGAAAGCAAACCAGAACTAACTTTCCAGAGAATGAAGGATTAGCCAGCATACCTCTTGAGCTAGTCCATACAGATGTATGTGGTCCATTTAGGAAAAGGACACCTCGAGGAGAAGAATATTTGATATTATTCATTGACGATTTCTCCAGGTTTGTCTGGTTAGGGCTTATGAAGCACAAGAATGAAGCATACGAAAAATTCAAATCCTTCAAAGCCTTGGTTGAAAATGAATCAGGACACAAAATTAAGTGCCTCAGATCAAACGAATTTTTCGATTTCTGTGAAGAACATGGGATAAGAAGAGAATTCTCTACAGCTAGAACTCCTCAGCAAAATGGGGTTGTGGAAAGAATGAACAGAACAATCCAACAAATGGCCCATGCTATGCTTGATGAATCAGGTACTCCCGCAACTTTCTGGGGTGAGGCTGCACATGCTGCGGTTATTATTCTTAACAAAACAAATGTCTGAGTAAGCAGCACTCAAACACCTCATGAGCTCTGGAGTGGTGAGACTCCTTCAGTGAAGCATTTCAAAATCTTTGGGAGCAAATGTTATATTAAGAATACTGATGAGAAACTTGGAAAACTTGAACCAAGAGCAGATGAAGGCATTCTTCTTGGTTATTCTCCACATAGCAAAGCTTACAAGTGCTACAACAAAAGACTTGGCAGAATTGTTGACAGCATTGATGTAGTGGTTGATGAGAAGGGATATATTCCTAGGCAAGTTCATCATGAAGACATTGAAGAAGATGAAGGCTACCCTCAAAGGCAGAATGATGAAGAAGAAGAACCTCAAGAAGAACCAGAGGAGCAGACAAGAATAGAAGAGAAGACTCCATCCAGATATGTTCAAAAGAATCATCCAGAATCTCAGATTGTGGGGCAGAAAGAAGCAGGAATACAAACAAGAAGAAGAATTGCAGAAGCTTCAAGATATTTGGCATTACTCTCTTCCACTGAACCACAAAATGTGAAAGAGGCATGCAAAGATGAATGTTGGGTCAAAGAAATTGATGAAGAACTTGAGCAGATCGAAAAGAACAATACTTGGGAATTGGTTCCTAGACCAAAAGATAAAAATGTCATAGGGACTAAATGGGTCTTCAAAAATAAATTGAATGAAAATGGAGAAGTAATTAGAAACAAGGCCAGACTTGTTTGTAAAGGGTATGCGCAGCAAGAAGGAATAGATTTTGAAGAGACCTTTGCTCCTGTTGCAAGACTTGAGGCCATCCAAATGTTCCTTGCTCTCTCAAGCTTTCAAAACTTCAAGGTATTCCAAATGGACGTGAAATCAGCCTTTCTGAATGGAGACTTAGAAGAAGAAGTATATATTGAGCAGCCAGATGGTTTCATTCTTGGTAACGATCCAAACCTTGTATGCAGAATGAAAAAGGCTCTCTATGGTCTCAAACAAGCTCCAAGGGCTTGGTACTATCGTTTGGACAAATATCTTCACAAACAAGGTTTTTCAAAAGGATCAGCAGATAGCAATCTCTATATGAAAGTTGAAAATAACAAATTGCTAATACTTGTTGTGTATGTAGATGATATTATCTTTGGTAGCAATGAAGAGGCTATGAGTCAGAACTTTGCCTTGGTTATGCAGAAAGAATTTGAAATGTCATTACTTGGAGAATTGACATACTTTCTTGGATTGCAAATCCAACAAAATGAAGGAGGTATTTTCTTGTCTCAAACCAAGTACCTCAAGCAGATCTTGAAGAAGTATGGCATGGAAGATTCAAAGCCAGTTTGTACCCCATGGTTACAGGATGCAGCCTCAGTGCAAATGACGAATCAGCAGCAGTTCACCAACCCACTTATAGATCCATGATTGGGAGTTTGCTTTATTTGACAGGTACCCGACCAGATATTATGCATGCAGTAGGAATTGTTGGAAGATTTCAAGCCAACCCAAAGGAAACTCATCTTCAGGCAGTCAAAAGAATCTTCAAGTATCTTCAAGGGACCCAAAACTATGGCTTATGGTATCCTAGAGATACAGATCTCACTCTTCATGCTTACACAGATGCAGATTGGGCCGGAAGTGTGGATGATAGGAAAAGCACAAGTGGTGGTGCTTTCTTCATGGGTTCCAGATTAGTATCTTGGTTCAGCAAGAAACAGAGTTCGATTGCCTTATCTACAGCTGAAGCAGAATATGTGGCTGCGGCATCTTGCTGCACACAACTTCTTTGGATGATGCAGACCTTGCAGGATTTTCAAATCACTTGCACTCCACCAGTCTCTATCTTATGTGATAATACAAGTGCAATCAGCATTTCAAAGAATCCAGTCATGCACTCAAAGACCAAGCACATACCAATCAAGTACCATTTTCTTCGGGAACAAGTGCTTGAGCAGAAGGTCAAGTTGGAGTATGTTCCTTCTAAGGAACAAGTTGTTGATATTCTCACAAAACTACTGCCCAGGGAAACTTTTGAATATCTCAGACAAAAACTAGGAGTAGTTGATGCTTCATCCTGCTGTTGAAGCTTATCTATTCTACAGAAAAATGGTATATGCAAGTTACGTAAGGGATATCTGCGTATATACGCCGATTTATGATGGGAAAGTCGCGTGTGTGGTGTACACGTGTTGCAGAAAGAATATTCGTGTGCATACACTGTTTTATGCAGGAGAAGTTGCGTATATGGAGTTCTGAACAGCAAGGGCAGACTCCGGTTGGAGAAGGTCTGAGATGAGTATGCCAGAATTCTTCAGGCACAGTTTCAGGGGGTGCAGCAGGCACAGGTTCAGGGGGAGCAGCTTAAAGTCTCATAAAGCATTGTTGGCATTTAGATGCTTTTGGTTCTAGTACACAACTTTGTTGGTTTCAGGAGAAGGAGCTCAGAAGGAAATCTTGGTTGCTGATCTAAAAGATGTGTATCAGATGCTGCTTATGACTTTCATAAGTCTTGGTCTAGATTTGTTGTCTCTATGTCATGTATCTCTTCTGTGATATCTCTTTTATGGTGTCAAGGTCATGTAACGGCCTATGTTGGTTTCCCCACTATGCTTGGGATGAATGATGTAATATAATTGGTTGTTTCTGATGTATCCCCTCTTGGTTGGGAGCATGGATGTATGTATTGAGTCTTTTGGTGATAGGAAGGTCCCTTATGATGTATAGGTCTTGGTTCTTTTGAAGAACATCCTTTGCAGGGGGAGCATGTTTCAGCACAGCCAAGCAAAGATATCAGCATGTATTCAGGGGGAGCACAGCCCTTTGCCCTTGATGACAAAGGGGGAGAGTGATTTGATTTGGTGTTGTTGCCATCAAGTCCAAAGGGGGAGATTGTTGGCATTATGAGACAAGTATTGTCCTTAATGGCAAATCACACTGATAAAAAATCATAGTGCAGAAGGATAGCAGCAAGGAATTGATGATCAGTCTACAAGTATGAAGAAAAATATATACACGCTGGTTCACTATATACCAAGTCGCGTATACAAGTGGTGGTGCTTTCTTCATGGGTTCCAGATTAGTATCTTGGTTCAGCAAGAAACAGAGTTCGATTGCCTTATCTACAGCTGAAGCAGAATATGTGGCTGCGGCATCTTGCTGCACACAACTTCTTTGGATGATGCAGACCTTGCAGGATTTTCAAATCACTTGCACTCCACCAGTCTCTATCTTATGTGATAATACAAGTGCAATCAGCATTTCAAAGAATCCAGTCATGCACTCAAAGACCAAGCACATACCAATCAAGTACCATTTTCTTCGGGAACAAGTGCTTGAGCAGAAGGTCAAGTTGGAGTATGTTCCTTCTAAGGAACAAGTTCCTGATATTCTCACAAAACCACTGCCCAGGGAAACTTTTGAATATCTCAGACAAAAACTGGGAGTAGTTGATGCTTCATCCTGCTGTTGAAGCTTATCTATTCTACAGAAAAGTGGTATACGCAAGTTACGTAAGGGATATCCGCGTATATACACCGATTTATGATGGGAAAGTCGCGTGTATGGTGTACGCGTGTTGCAGAAAGAATATCCACGTGCATACGCTGTTTTATGCAGGAGAAGTTGCGTATATGGAGTTCTGAACAGCAAGGGCAGACTCCGGTTGGAGAAGGTCTGAGATGAGTATGCCAGAATTCTTCAGGCACAGTTTCAGGGGGTGCAGCAGGCACAGGTTCAGGGGGAGCAGCTTAAAGTCTCATAAAGCATTGTTGGAATTTAGATGCTTTTGGTTCTAGTACACAACTTTGTTGGTTTCAGGAGAAGGAGCTCAGAAGGAAATCTTGGTTGCTGATCTAAAAGATGTGTATCAGATGCTGCTTATGACTTTCATAAGTCTTGGTCTAGATTTGTTGTCTCTATGTCATGTATCTCTTCTGTGATATCTCTTTTATGGTGTCAAGGTCATGTAACGGCCTATGTTGGTTTCCCCACTATGCTTGGGATGAATGATGTAATATAATTGGTTGTTTCTGATGTATCCCCTCTTGGTTGGGAGCATGGATGTATGTATTGAGTCTTTTGGTGATAGGAAGGTCCCTTATGATGTATAAGTCTTGGTTCTTTTGAAGAACATCCTTTGCAGGGGGAGCATGTTTCAGCACAGCCAAGCAAAGATATTAGCATGTATTCAGGGGGAGCACAGCCCTTTGCCCTTGATGACAAAGGGGGAGAGTGATTTGATTTGGTGTTGTTGCCATCAAGTCCAAAGGGGGAGATTGTTGGCATTATGAGACAAGTATTGTCCTTGATGGAAAATCACACTGATAACAAATCATAGTGCAGAAGGATAGCAGCAAGGAATTGATGATCAGTCTACAAGTATGAAGAAAAATATATACACGCTGGTTCACTATATACCAAGTCGCATATACAAGTGGTGGTGCTTTCTTCATGGGTTCCAGATTAGTATCTTGGTTCAGCAAGAAACAGAGTTCGATTGCCTTATCTACAGCTGAAGCAGAATATGTGGCTGCGGCATCTTGCTGCACACAACTTCTTTGGATGATGCAGACCTTGCAGGATTTTCAAATCACTTGCACTCCACCAGTCTCTATCTTATGTGATAATACAAGTGCAATCAGCATTTCAAAGAATCCAGTCATGCACTCAAAGACCAATCAAGTACCATTTTCTTCGGGAACAAGTGCTTGAGCAGAAGGTCAAGTTGGAGTATGTTCCTTCTAAGGAACAAGTTCCTGATATTCTCACAAAACCACTGCCCAGGGAAACTTTTGAATATCTCAAACAAAAACTAGGAGTAGTTGATGCTTCATCCTGCTGTTGAAGCTTATCTATTCTACAGAAAAGTGGTATACGCAAGTTACGTAAGGGATATCCGCGTATATACGCCGATTTATGATGGGAAAGTCACGTGTATGGTGTACGCGTGTTGCAGAAAGAATATCCACGTGCATACGCTGTTTTATGCAGGAGAAGTTGCGTATATGGAGTTCTGAACAGCAAGGGCAGACTCCGGTTGGAGAAGGTCTGAGATGAGTATGCCAGAATTCTTCAGGCACAGTTTCAGGGGGTGCAGCAGGCACAGGTTCAGGGGGAGCAGCTTAAAGTCTCATAAAGCATTGTTGGCATTTAGATGCTTTTGGTTCTAGTACACAACTTTGTTGGTTTCAGGAGAAGGAGCTCAGAAGGAAATCTTGGTTGCTGATCTAAAAGATGTGTATCAGATGCTGCTTATGACTTTCATAAGTCTTGGTCTAGATTTGTTGTCTCTATGTCATGTATCTCTTCTGTGATATCTCTTTTATGGTGTCAAGGTCATGTAACGGCCTATGTTGGTTTCCCCACTATGCCTGGGATGAATGATGTAATATAATTGGTTGTTTCTGATGTATCCCCTCTTGGTTGGGAGCATGGATGTATGTATTGAGTCTTTTGGTGATAGGAAGGTCCCTTATGATGTATAAGTCTTGGTTCTTTTGAAGAACATCCTTTGCAGGGGGAGCATGTTTCAGCACAGCCAAGCAAAGATATCAGCATGTACTCAGGGGGAGCACAGCCCTTTGCCCTTGATGACAAAGGGGGAGAGTGATTTGATTTGGTGTTGTTGCCATCAAGTCCAAAGGGGGAGATTGTTGGCATTATGAGACAAGTATTGTCCTTGATGGCAAATCACACTGATAACAAATCATAGTGCAGAAGGATAGCAGCAAGGAATTGATGATCAGTCTACAAGTATGAAGAAAAATATATACACGCTGGTTCACTATATACCAAGTCGCGTATACAAGCAGGTTCACTATATACCAAGTCGCGTATACGCAGGTTCGCTATATACCAAGTCGCGTGTACACGCTGGTTAGCTTCAGTAAAAGCGCGTGTATGTGGAAAACTTATCTTTGGTCCACGGCGGTTATTCCTTGGAAGTTGTGCCTATGGTTTTGGACCTTGGTGTCTCGACGGACGTGTTGATCCCTAGTTTTGAAGATAATGGTATTGGATTTCTATGGTTTTGGCCCTTGGTATTGAACAAGGCCTAAGGCTATATAAGGAGAAGGAAATCATTAGGCAAGTGTATCTGAAAAAGTCTTGAATATCTGATGAAGTATTAGATCCAGTATGCAGGTTATTGGTTGATGATGTATTGCTTGATCTGAGCTAAGGAGAGATCTCATCGGTTGATGGAGAACAAGATCTAAGGAGAGATCGGGATCAAATGGTTTGAAATGAACTATCTTTATATGGTTGATTATGTGTATTTCTAGATCTGCATACTAACGCAATGTTATGTTCTGGGTATAACTGAAATCTGGTACAACTGCAAGTTATGAAAAATTATTTTTAGATCTGTATGCAGGTTGTCTTCGGTAAAACCGCGTGTATACGCAGGTTGCCTTCATTATAGTAGTGTATATCTTTTGGAGCTTGATTTTTGGGTTGCAGCTGGATCTGACTGTTATTGCAGAGTTCTGTAGTCTGCTCTGTGTTCTGGTGACTGGGTTTGACAGTGTTTCAGTGGTTCAGTGATTCAAAGATTGATGATGCTAGTATTGGTTGTTTTATGCTTCAATGATTTGTGAATGAATCATGGTCTTCAGATTGTAATGTTGTGCTTCAGGAGTATCCAGTCTGAAAATTGATGAAAAGTGGTACCTGAAGGAAAGAAGATTGTAGGCTAGCACCTACGTACTAGTATCTTAGCTAGTACAAGAGCAAAGGGGGTTGGAGCTCCCTTTGAAGGAAGTTTGGAGAACGAGAGAAGGTTGAAGCCTTCTGCAGGTTGTAGCCTGCGTACTGGTATAAGGCTGCACCAGTACAAAAGATTGTAAACTGAAGTTCTTATTTAAGAAAGATAGAGATGACTTGCAGCAGGTGGTTTTCACCCACATTGGGTTTCCACCTTATATCATGGTGTTCATGTGTGTGGCTTTTGTGTGATGATCTGTTCTGCTATACTGCATCTGTTTACTCTTAATATGATGAATAATGTCCTGATGCATTTAACTGAAGATAAACTAACTGAATTATAAGATTTATGGTTATACGCTGGTTTCTTTAGACACAGTAGCGTGTACACGCTGGTTCACTTAACTGAAGTAGCGTATATGTTTCTGAGCATTGAAAAAGTTTTATTGATCTGATAATACTGATTCACCCCCCCTCTCAGTATTATTTCCAACACATGGCATTCTTTCCCTTGGCTTGACCATTTCGACAGTGGAGCTGGAGGTGCGGAACAGAGCTTCAACTGCTGGCAGCCCCTGCTCGAGTCTCTTCCCAACGAAGCTAAGGATTCTCTCCTCGGCTCTTGGCAGTAGCACAGTGATGCTCGCAATTCTTTCAACAGGGAGAAACAACACGAGATATTCTGTGACCTCTTGTTCACTGTCTGAACCAGCCGCAGCGTCTGCCAGAAGGAAGAAATTGCCCACACCAGCCTCCGCAGCGTGCCTCTCACTCTGAATATGGTTCTTCCCCATACAAACCTCCGCTTTAACCCTCTCAACATTCTCTTGACCCTTGGGCGCCATAAATGCGCACTGCAACTTCCCCAATTCGTCTCAGATCTCATTAAAGGCCCTGAGTTAATGCCTCAGAATTTAATTCCTCGGCGGCGATCAGAGTGTCCTCCCATATATCAACGCGAGGCGTCACATGTTGGCCATGTGGCCTCACACCTTCTGCCGTGCGAACACCCGCATCCGGGGTACAAACTATTTAACATTAATCTAAATAATATTTAAGTTTTAATTTAATTTAATTAATTAAATTTTATATTTAAATTAATTAATATAAAATTAATTAATTAATATTAAAACTAATATAAAATAAAATAAACTAACCTACCTTCCTACTTTCACTCATAGGTATGAGTGGTTCTGTGAAACTCAAAACAAAAATAAAAACTTTATAAAAAGCCCTTCATTCATGCCTTAAGTCTTTTCACTATCGTATATTGCAAGGACTTTGGATCGGGGTTTTTCAAATGTTCATGCTATAAAAATTGCGATGAATCCGATATTGCGATATGCGGTGTAAAATTTTTATTTTTTATTTTTTTTTTATTTTTTTATGTATATTTTTTTATATTAAGTTTTAATTTTAATTAAATTAATTATATTTTATTATAATAATTAATTTAATTAATCTTAAAATTTAATGATAAATATCAGTTTTTTATTTTGGTTTTATTTTAATGATGTTTAGTTTAGTTATGAAATTTTCTAAACTACAACCACTTTGAAAATAAATAAAAATAATAAAAATAACATTTTTAACCTAGACTAGATAAATGATGGGACTTCAAAAGAGTACCATTTTCAAACCAGTTGACCAAATAAGGCAAAACAAACATCAACGGAAAGCTTATAAAAATTGATACTAACAAAGCAATCAAAACAAGAATCCAAAGAAAATAAAAAATTAACAAAAGCGTAGGATAATCGATTAAATAAAAATCCTAAAAAGGTGCTTAGCCAAAATTTTTAGAGAAAGGGTCCCCATTATTTAAAGTGAATAAGTCAAAAATGGGGGGGTTGTGTTTTACCACAACAATGCCGACACACGGGAGAAGAACCAGTTATCTCTATTTGATATGAATGAGATTTTCCTAAAATTAAAGTAAAAATAATTAAAGAAAAGAAAAAAAAAAAATTGGAATGCTTGATTAGGTTCATTAATCTGAATAAAAACAAGAATTATCTAACTGTAATTTTTCTTAAAACTTCTCATAAATTAAAATATTTCAAAACTCTATATCAGTCTTTAATTAGTTGTAGAGATGAAGCAGGGGTCACTTTATAGCTTAGCTTTTAAAATATACTCATTTGTCACAAGTAAAGCCACTGCTGCCAGCAAACATCCATAGTCTCTGCAGGGTTACCTTTTAATCATCAATAATTCAGAATCCCATCTCTTTAAGAAGTAATGACCTAGAGATAAATCCATTTATATATGTTTTTTTCTTTCTTTTTTTTTTTTTTTTTTATAAATCTTAAAAGTCATTGTTCTGCTTTGGTGGCCAGATAGTTGACAATGCCATTCACTGGTTATAATTGGATTGAACAAGCTGGCTCATGATGAGACCCTTTGTCTTATAATTGTTTGCAATTATAAGCCATTACCCTGGTTTATTTAGCAGTGTTGGTAATGTCAACCTATTTTTCCCCTATGATCATGGTAAGCAGGCTCATGATGAGACCTCTTATCTTTTAAGTTTAAATATATTTCTGGATAATACTAGAAAAATAAGACTCTTTGGGACGGGGAGAATCATTGACTCCTTAAGAGTTAAGAATGACAATTTCAGAGTTAAAGGTGCTTCGTTGTAAAGTTTCTTTACTTGGTTATAAGTAACTTTTCTTGACTGATAACAGAAATTTGAAAGATCTTAATAAAATTTTGAAATCTCAAAATGATTACAATTTTGATGAAAAATAAATTTATCCAAATTTTATGATACTTTGTCAACTTCTCTAAATTGGTAATCTCTTCCTTAAGTATGTCTACCTTTATAATGAGAAAATCAAACTTTACTAAGAGATTTAAGAAAAAGCTAATAGGTGACTATTAACCATTTTTTCTCTATGTATGCTCACTATTTTTAGGTAACAAGAAGGTTTTCCATAAAAATCATAGCAAAGTCACCCAAAATCAAAACTGAAAACCAAAGGAAAAAAATTCTTATGCTAAAATGAGAAAGAAATCAACAAACAAAAATGAATAAATTGAAAAGTGAAAGGAAAATCCAAATTTTGAAATACAAACTCTAACAAAAATGGTTATACCATTGTCTCAACAATATGAAGAAAAAGAAAATAATCATGTAATCAGTGCTTCTTAAGTCAAGATTTTAGAAAAATCATACCTTGCAAGGTTGTAAGTGTTTTAAGCTTTTTGGGATAGCAGTGATGATAAAAATTAGCCACAATGAAAATTTTCTAACTTATATCAATCTTCATGTTTCCAAGTATCATCTTAATCATTTTCTAATAAAAAATGAATGCTTAAATAAACAAACTAAAGATTCAGAAACTTCCTGGTGTAGCTATTTCGATGAAGATTATCACTGCTTATTGAAATAAAGCCAGGAGAAGAGTATGGACTTTGAAAATATGCTCTGGTGGATGATTAGAAGCTTTTATGAAGAACTGTAAAACAGATTTATATGTCAGAAACAAAACTGAAACTAAAGTAACGAAATGGAAATTAATGAAAGTGGGTACATGAATCTTACCATTGGATAATTGCTTTTGATCTTTCCTGAAAGGTATCAGTTTCTCCAAACTAGCTGACTTCTTATTTTGATTAACATTAAAAACTTGAAGTGAAACTAACCAAAATCCTATAACCCAAATCATTATTTATTTTATCTAAACTAAAGCAAGCAGTAAAATGAAAAAATGGAATGCTTAATGTTCAAGGGAAAACAAATGCATCATAAATGAGAATAAAAATTTGCAGTAATGACTGTTTCTCAAAATATTATAAGTTTCATATAAATTCCAAGATTTTATAACTTATCCAGAATCAAGACCACATCGAAGATAATAAAATTTAAATGTGAAGATAAAGAGGTCTTGAATTTCTTTTTTAATTATGAAATTATATATTTAAAACTGAAATATATGAGAAATCAAAATGATTTGAATATGCTACAAATTTGTTATTAACAGTTTTCTTACCATAGTGATTACCCAAGCTCGCTTTTAAAATAACACATCGCCGTATCGAATGATTCGCATCACATGTTTTTTCACCATGCTTCGAGTTTAATCTGCAAGACTTTACCTTTGTTGCTATGCCATATATCGATTAAATGACAATAGCTTAGAGGCATGCATTGGAAGTTATCGCATCGGAGGTTGCGATGGCAAATTGTCGATAAGAACATGCAATGAGAACATGTGCAATGAAATGAAGCGATCGCATCATTAAAGAAATATTATATTGGGGATCGGGGCATATTTACATTGTGCTTCCCACATCTCACATCGCAGATTCAGATATGTGATGTGAGTATAAATAAAAATGCGATGAAGCGATTGCGATATCGGCAATGCTAATCAGCATTTGGCGAACTTTTGGTACCCGATACAATATGATTTTTGCAATGTCGATATGTGATGAATGACGTGGCTAATCGGCGATTGGCAATCTTAAGCACATGATGTAACAATATTTGATACGTCGATATGCGATGAAGAGTGGACCCGATAGATTTATGATGGGATTTTAATAACATATCGGATCCAAGACATCGGCCCTTTAAAATTATGCCCCTACTTTTATTGCAATTGAATGGACACGATATTTTATAAACTTGATTTGAATTTCATATCGGGTCCGGAATTATGTGGTCATCGCAATATCGGTAAAATCATTTATTGGAAATCGGAAATTTATGATAATGAAAGTATGTTCAATTGTAAACCTCCGATATGCGAAATGCGATATGACATATGAGCGAAGTAACACATCGGAGATCTTTTATTAAACAATTTGTTATCAAAAATGCTAAAAGCTACTTCTGATGAAATATTTCGCTACAAATGTTTATGATATGGATGATTTGATTGACGAAGATGAGCAGGCTGAGAATATTGTAAACATTTTCACTGAAAGTATCAACAATATGAAAATCAAGTTGAATCCTATGATATTGCTTGAAATTTCAATTGGGTTGTCTGATGGTTGAAAGCAAAGTTAAAATTGTTCAAATTCTAATGAATCACAAAATAAAATTTCCTTGAACCTGTTGCAAATTTGAAATGAGTTTGCTGCTTACTTCAAGTTTTGAAAACAAATGAAAACCTGCAAATAAAACGACACAAAAATAAAAAATGAACTAAGAAAAAGAGAAATTAATAATAGATGAGAATGAACTTGTGAATGCTTACTTGGAAGGAAATTCTCTGTAGTTTTTACCTTATGAATCTTCAAATTTTTCCTTCGATTTATCAAAATTTTCCCTTGTTCAAAATCTTCTCATCATTTATTCTAGATCGGAGTGAGCAATCAGCCTAAATAAAATCTGCTTATTCATGTTCAGGAAATATAAAATTTACCAGAAATAAATATGAAAATAGTCTTCCCTTTTGAATTGAAACAACAATTTATTACCTCTGCTCATTCCGAATTAACTTGAGAAGAATCTGTATTGTTATAGTGATTGTTCAATAATGCCTTTAGTAAATAAATATGATACGTATTGCAGCATCAAATAATAAACTAAAGATCAAAATGGGATAAAGCCACTAATTGTGGAAAAATGTCAAAACAGATTTGAATGTGTACACACAGAAAAATGGACATCCTTAAGGTCAGTTTAGTAAATTTCGAGGAAGATAATATGAACTTCATATGATTACCACGAAAGGTTAGACTGACTAATAAAGATTGAGTCAAAATTACGCTTATCATAGAGAGTCATACATTTCCTGGGATAATGAGATCATGAAGCTTTTATATCCTCAAAACCTTTATCATATAAATTTCAAAAGAAAATCTTAGAAGGAAATCCCGAAATGAAGAAAAGTGGCTTTGAGGCGATTGATGCGAAGGGCAACCTCAGCTGAATTTAATCAAGACATTATTCAAACATAGGCAGAGATGTATTCATAGATAGAGGTATTGCTACAATAGATTTTGGCTTAAAAATGGGAAGGAAGAATTAGAAATTTTCTGATGAGAAGCAAATATTTCCTTGAACATGTATATGATATGAGAAGAGTTGATTGCTTCCTTTATTTTTAATCTAGAGAAGTATTAAAAATAAATTAACTACATAGAATAAACTAACTAAATTAATTCTACTCATATTTTAACCATATACATGAAAATGACTATGTATAGTCTTATTTCCAGTGTAACCATTCTCTCATTTTTATTCCTGCATATATGTACAATTCAAATGTTAGTAATAAAAACACAAATCTAATTAAACTAAAGAAGAATATTTTGTAAATAGAATTTACAGTTATTGTTAGCAAGTTAATTAAAATTTCCTTCTCTTGAAATTTCCTTTCCAGTTGAATATCAATTGGATCATAGAAATCTGGGTGGATTTCTATTAAGGATTGGGAAATATTCAAACGAGGAGATGAAAGGCCAAATTGTGGATATGAGCTTTTAGATTCAAAGGCCGAGAAGAAACTGTTAGTGTTATGTGTAAATGTTAAACTATTAACAATCTTCCATGAAGGAAAAGTTTCCAAATATTTTTCAAATGAATTAATGAAAAATGGATGGAAATCTTTCAAATGAAATGGAAAATTATTAATTAAATTGGATTGCTGGCAGATTTCTAAAAATACATTCTCTTG
Source organism: Pinus tabuliformis (assembly GCA_031772625.1). Taxonomy (NCBI): domain Eukaryota; kingdom Viridiplantae; phylum Streptophyta; class Pinopsida; order Pinales; family Pinaceae; genus Pinus; species Pinus tabuliformis. The sequence continues at coordinate 150,865,916 of CM062811.1, read as the reverse complement.
TTGATATTGCCTTTGAGAAGATAGAAGCTTTTGATAAAACATTAGCATTGATTGAAATTGAAATTGAAATAGCTTTTGATGCTCTTGATTATAATATAAAACTTCAATTTTCCAACAGGGCAATGCATCAATTGAATGTTTGATAGTAAAGTGCTCAATATGCCAGCATAATGTATCAAAAATCTGAAAAATAAAATCTGAAAATAAATCTGATTTTATACAAAATAAGTGAGGAAACAAAAATAAAATGAAATCACTATTTGTACAACTAATGTTACAGCACAATTGGGATCGTTTTGAAATAATTTCTCTTTCACAAGGATTGGCCAGAATTATGGAATTTGAGTAATTTCGAATTCCAACTTGTGAATTAGAAAGAGAATTATGATCATGAACAGGAATGAAGACTTGATCATAATATGAATCATAAATTAGAATATTTTCCCGAATAGTGAAATCATAAAGATGATTTGATTCTTCACAGTGAGGATTAGTTGGAATAATTTCTAAATTGAAATGTTCCTCATTCTCAAATGTTATTTGAAGTTTCTGATGATTTTCTCAAGAAAAATCAACATCTTCAATGTCAGAGTAATTATCATAAATGAATTCACAAGATTCTCTAGATTTCCCTTCAATCTCATCCAGTATATCAAAACAAGGAGGGACAAGAATTTCATGTTCATTAATGGCAAAAGAGTGATCAACAATTGTTTCTCTATCTTGATAAAAACTTATTGGTAATTCATTTAGACCATCCTCTTTATTTTCTGAAATATCATTGATACCAAGAGGGAAAAAATTACCATCATTAAAAATATCAGGATAAAGGGAAAAATGTGAATCTGAAATAATGCATTTAAAAATGTCCCTGTTTGAGAATTCTTGTATATTATGCTCATTGTAAATTTCAAATTGTAGATCATTCATTTGTGTGCTCATGCTTTTTTGAAGAAGATTGCTTTGTTGTTCTGATTTCAGCATTTGTTCATCATGGAAAGATTCAGAAATTTGTACAGTTGTTTGCATTTTATTATTTATTTTGACTGCTGCTTGCATTTGCTGATTTCCAATTTGATTTTCTAAATTTACCTCAAAGTAGCTTTCAGATTTCAAGGCGGCTCTTTCTCCAAAATTGTTGCTATTGTCTTCTTGTATTTGATTAGAAATATTTTCCAAGCTTTGTGAAACCTCTTCGTCACAATTTATTTGTACATCCAAATTGGGTTTCACATCTATATTGGAAGGGGATGGAACAAAGCTTGAATTAATTCCATATCGATCGGGAATAGGGGGAAGAGAATAATTATGTTCAAACCAATCTAGTGATTCTTCTTTCATAGGTTCATCTTTGACCTTAAATTTTAAACAATTCAAATGAAATCGAATATTAAAATCTCTAACAGACTCATTTTCATTTCGTAGATATTCAATTTCAGCACATACCTGATCATAATCGTAGCGGTCAAATTTACAAATGAAAATTGTAACAAATTGATCCCAGTTGTGAATTGAGGCAACCGGAAGAGTTCTACACCAGTTTCTGGCTTCTGCCGCAAATGTGAGAGTAAAAATTCTGCATAAAATGCCTTCATCAATTTCTTGAAAATCATAATTTGAAACATTTTGAATAAATTGAAGGACATGATTAAAAGCAGAAGAATTACTCTTACCATTGAATTTTACCTGAGACAAGAGTCTTACCACTTCGGGTGGAGTATTGGAAGATGCACGTCCATAGATACAACTCCAAATTGGAAGTTTAAGAGGAGCCATCGTGATTAGATAAAATGTTAAAATTGAAAAGAGTCCAAAAGACAATAAGTTTCAGGCCCTCCTTCTAGCGCCAAAATGTCGAAGCCTCGAAAATCGCTGCAACAACATGGGGGATGACCACCCGGTCCGGACCTTAAAGCAGCTACTTTTCCGTTTGGAATGGTGGTTCCGACTGGTTCAACTAGGTCCAGTTACCTTCTCTCAATCTCCAATAGCTGTAAAATATGACTTTCATTCACCAATGGAAAAGAGACATCATATCGTCCTTCTTGCTGATTAGGCAAGAAAGTGATCCTTAAGCTGATTTAGGGCTCAGCCAGTCCACTACTAAAGTTTTCCTCTTTAGGAAGAGGACTTAAAAAAATGTAAAATTTACTCTAAATGCAAACTTGTTCTGAGGTGCAAGTAAAGAAACCATCTTAATCCTATCTCAATTAGGCAAATATAGATCTAACTTAACCAAGAGCAGGTATTTAAAGTATTGAGATTTAAATGTCTCGTTTATAATAAATATCAAGTTAATGAAATAGTTCAATTAACTGACATTATGGATACCAAACACATCTTATTAAAACTTTTTAACTGAAATAATCAATCTACAACACTCAGGAAGTAGTTCACAGAATGATCTTGATCATTTAATTAGTAACTTGAATAATTAAACAATAATATGCGGAAGAAGTTCACAACATATCACTATTTATTCATCCAATATTAAAAGACAAATTTATGAGTAAATAGTTACTCATAAATCAGAATTCAGCTCATAAGAGTAGAGATAAATAACAACATAAGATAGAAGCAAATTACCCATACCGACAAAAGTGCACAAATATGTAAGTAAATTGACACCATTCCTGTTATCATAAAATAAAACCAGCATTTAAAATAATAGTATTCGAAATACCAATTTATTGAATCCATTTCTCCAGCTTCGGTCTCTAATAATCCTTTACAATGCCCAAGCTTCTTCTTTCAAAAGAAAAGCTACAATAGTGCAAACTCTGTTCATTATACATAACTCAGGATGTAAAAGAAAAACCTCAATAATCTTCAGATCTGAGATTCCACTCCTCTCACCTACAACTCTAAATCCCTATTACAAAAGTGCTTTTAGAATTCCAGAATTGCAGAGGAGAGTAGCCCCTTTTACATTCTGCAATCTGCTATTTATAATTTTTGCAAAGGAATTCTTGAGATGAAAGTTTGTTGAAGAGAAATCTACCCAATCCAATTTTATTTGCTCAAAATTCCCATCTTTAATTGCTTGAGCATTTTCATTGATTAAGATCTTTTTCTCCATACATCTTATACTGTTTTCCTGCAAAAAGAAATCAAAATGAATTAAAATATAACAATAAAATCAAAATATCATTTCCGGCATTAAAACAAATCCAATCAAATTCTATTTAAATAAATAATTGAAAATAAAATATAAGCTCTTTATTGATGCCTGGGATGGTTTGATTGGCCAAGGATATTATTGATGAGCGAATCTGCAATTTAGAAGAGGCTTGGGCAAATGAAAATAAAGAAAATAACTCATAAAATTGATTTTGTTTTTAAAAATTCGGAGCTTGATCTTCTGCATGATTTTCGACCTAATAAATGACTAAATTTGTTAGTGAAACCTCCTCAGAAATGTGTTCCTTGATTTTATCTTTTCAATGAGCCGTTTTGGGCCTCATTTGGCCAAGTATAACTCAATCTGTGAGCTTCCAAAGTTGATGAATCAAATCTGGCATAATTCTGGAAATTCTGTTGCTGGACTAAAAATCAGAATTTTTAATTAGAAATTTAATCCTAAATTAGAATTCTAATTATTTAATAATTAATTCTAATTTAATTATTAACTAACTAATACATACAATTAATTCTAATTAATTATCATCTAATTAAAAATTAATTAAGTTACAAAATTAAGTTAATATACAAATGATTTGAAAAAGTTAATTTAAATATAATTAATATTATAATTCAAATTATAGTAAATATTATAATTATAATATAATTATTATAATATAAAAAATATAAAAATTAGTTTTTACAAACCATTGGAATCAATCCTAACCTAAACCCATAAAACAAACCATTGGAATCAATCCAAACCCATTAATTCATCCACATGAGATTATGAAGGATATGGTGAGTGGAGTGTGAGGTGAGGGTGACGTGAGGGTGAGTGAGGTGGAGGTGCGGGAGGCATAAGGGGTGAAAAACTTTGTATTAAAATCTTTTAACACATCGCATTTTCCCTTATCGCATATCGCATTTTGGGTTGTCAAATGTTAAGGCTTTTAAGACTTTGCGAGAAGGAAATTTGCAAGAAATGTTGAAATTTTCTGTTTTATTAAATTTGGAAAAGATCTCATGTAGGTGACAACAATAGGATTAGTTGCTATATTAGCTCCATTATTCTTGAGGAGGAGTTAATGCATCCTATATTTGTTGTGAGAGAATTTATGATTCAGTTTTATACTCCAGCTATAAAGGAAATGTAAGCCCGTAGAGGAGATGTATGTAGAAAATAGGGTGAGCTGAGAGTAGGTGTGAAGAATTAAATTGTTGTAATCTCATGTTGAATAATAAGATTGTCGATGCCTCTGTTTGGTGGATGTAGCCCAGATTGGTTGGGTGAACCACGTTAAATCTTTGTGTTATGTTTTTATGATTTTGTATGTGCTGTGTATGCCTTTTCAATTTCCGTTGCGCATTGTTTGCTCCAACAATTGGTATCAGAGCATGTTGTGGAGCTGGTACGTGTGACAGAGACACTGCGGAAGGAGTTTTTTTGTTGGTTCGGTTTTGGCACAAACAGTTGCACCAATTTTCGAGCTAAAGAAGGGTTGGCGCAGTTTATTCAGTAACAGTCGCGCCCATTGGCGCGGAAGATTCAGGAACAGTCAGTTGGCGTGACAAAAAGGACTATTGGCGTGGAAACAAAAGGGTGAATCACGCCAATTTCATGCCTCGCATGGATTTTGTTTCAGGCGTGGGCATTCCACAGTCGAGGAGCGCCAGGGATTTTTCCCTCTGGTAAAACTGCAATTTTTTGCTTTTTGAAGTTATAATGACATGGTACGGCAGAGGCATTTTAGTATAAGGTAAAGGCAATTGTTAAATAACAACTTCATTTATTAAAAGTTGGAATTGGAGATTTTGTTTGTTACAACATGGCAAAAACTCAAAATGCTCGTTTTGAGATCGAGAAGTTCAATGGCAAAAACAACTTCGAGATCTGGAAAGTAAAGATGCATGATCTACTTGTGCAACAAGGCATGGCAAAGGCATTGTTGGGAAAATCCAAATAGCCTTACACCATGACAGATGATGAATGGAGCGAATTGGATGGAAGAGCATTGAGCGATATTCGACTGTGTTTGGCAGATGATGTTTTGTTTAACATCATGTCAGAGAAAATTGTCGCTGGTTTGTGGACAAAGCTTGAGAATTTGTACATGACAAAATCCTTAACCAATAGGATTCTTCTGAAGCGACAATTGTACAGTTTGCGCATGAAGGAAGGTACAGCTATTACTGATCATTTGAATGTCTTTAATACTCTCCTGTTGCAATTAGAAAGTATAGAAGTAACATTTGAATCAGAAGATAAAGCTATAACTTTATTATGCTCGTTTCCTGAGTCATGGGATCATTTTGTTACTTCTCTAAGTCTTAGTATATCAGAAACCCTTGAATTTGATGATGTTGTTGGAGCTTTGTTGTCTGAAGAGACAAGGAAGAGGTCAAATTCAGAAACCTCTACATCTGAAGCAATGATGGTCAGAGGTCGTTCTAAAGAAAGACGCTTTAGTAAGCACAACGAGTCGCGTTCAAAATCGAAAGGGAAGAAGAGTAAGGTAAAGTGTTGGTTTTGTGGCAAATCGGGACATTTGAAGAAGCACTGTTGGAAGAGACAGCAAGCATCCAAAGAAGAATCTTCAATAGAGAAGAAAGAAGCAAACACAACAGATACAGGTTCGACATCTAAGAAAGGTATGAATGATGAAGTGTTATCAGTTGATTTTTCTAATCATGATCAACATTGGCTGTTAGATTCTGGTGCATCAAATCACATGTGCATTCATAGAGAATGATTTAAAACTTATAAATCAGTTAATGATAGAGTAGTTTACATGGGAAATGATGTCACATGTAACATTGTGGGAATTGGAAGCATCCAGCTTAAAATGTTTGATGGGACAAATAAAATTATAACTGATGTAAGACATGTACCTGAACTAAGGAAAAAGCTCATTTCACTAGGAGTACTAGACACTAATGGATATAAAACTTTTATTCAAGGTAGAGTAATGAAAGTTTATAAAGGAATTTTACTAGTAATGAAAGCAAAGAAGGTTGGAAATCTTTTTCAGTTAGAAGGAAGAACAGAGTCAGATCATGTTTCTACAGTGTCTGAAAATGACAGTAATTCTATTCGTTTATGGCATCAAAGGTTGGACCATATGAGCGAAAGAGGTTTAAAGATTTTATCTGATCGTAAGTTACTTCCTAATTTAAAGTCTAATAAGTTAGATTTCTGCAAACATTGTCTGTTTGGGAAACAAAGCAAGCAGAAGTTTAAAACTGGAAAACATACTAGTAAGGGAATCCTTGATTATATCAATTCTAATGTTTGGGGTCCATCTTCTACAACCTCATATGGAGGTTCGTCATATTTTGTATCTTTTATTGATGATTTCTCTAGAAAAGTGTGGGTCTACATGTTAAAGAAGAAGTCTGATGTGTTTACAGTTTTCAAACAGTTTAGAGCATTAGTTGAAAACATCACTGGAAGAACCATTAAATGTTTAAGAACTGACAATGGAGGTGAGTTTACTTCAAAGGAATTTGATAATTATTGCAAGGACGCTGGGATCGAAAGACATAAAACCACTGTATATACTCCTCAGCAAAATGGAGTTGCTGAACGCATGAACAGGACTCTTTTAGAGAGAGCAAGAAGTATGTTGAGTAACGCCAATTTGCAGAAGGAATTATGGACAGAAGCGGTTTCTACAGCTTTCTATTTGATAAATTGATCACCATCAACTGCAATAGGATGCAAAATTCCTCAAGAGGTATGGAAAGGTCATCCTTGTGATTATTCTAAACTGAAAGTTTTTGGTTGTGATGCATATGCTCTAGTTCCAAAACATCAGCGTTCTAAATTAGATCCTAAATCAAAAAGATATATCTTTGTTGGATATGGTGATGGGACTAAGGGATACAGATTGTGGGATCCTACTACTCACAAGATCGTCATTAACAGAGATGTTAAATTTAATGAATCCTCACTTGAAAATCTAGATGTAGATGATAAATTGAAACAGGATAATGTATCTAAGCTTCAACACATTCAGTGTGAAACTAGTTCAAATACTGATGATAGTCAAGATGAACATGGTTCATATGTAAGTCATGAACAGGTTTCAGATGCAGATCATGAACAAGTTTCAGATGTAGATCATGAACATGTTTCAGATGCAGATCATGAAGAAGTTCCTACAGATAATAATCAGCAAATTGTGGAAGTACCAGAAACATCTTTAAGGAGGTCCACGAGAATTAAACGTCCTTCTAAAAGGTATGATGATTATGTACTTCAATTGCTTTAACCGCTAACGATGATGAACCTTTGTGCTATCAGGAAGCTGTAGAAGGTTCTAAAAGTGAAAAGTGGAAAGAAGCTATGAAGGACGAGATGATGGCATTAGATAAGAATGGCACATGGGATCTGGTAGAACTTCCTAAAGACAGAAAAACTGTGGGATGTAAATGGGTTTACAAATTTAAAAGGGGTGTTGATGATATAGAGGATAGGTACGAAGCAAGGATGGTGGCAAAAGGTTTTTCTCAGAAAGCAGGCATTGATTTTCATGAGATTTTTTCACCAGTTGTAAAAATTGTTTCAATTCGAATTGTATTAGCATTAGTTGCTTTACTTGATTTAGAATTACAGCAACTAGATGTTAAAACTGCATTTTTACATGGAGATTTAGATGAGGAAATTTACATGGAACAACCGGAAGGGTTTGTTCAAAATCGCAACAAGAAATTTGTCTGCAGGCTCAAGAAATCATTGTATGGTCTGAAGCAATCGCCTCAACAATGGTACAAGAAATTTGATTCTTTCATGATGAGTCAAAATTATATAAGAAGTGAATATGATCATTGTGTTTACTTTAAGAAATTAAGTAATGGCATGTTCATTATCTTAGTGTTGTATGTTGACGATATGCTTTTAGCAAGAAAAAGCATAGTAGAGATCAACAGGTTAAAGGCTCAGATGGCTAGGACATTTGATATGAAAGATCTAGGAGCAGCAAGACAAATTTTGGGCATGGATATTTTTAGAGACAAAAGCAATGGTAAGTTGTGGCTATCACAACAGAAGTATATTGAGAAGATACTCTTGAGGTTTGGTATGAACAATGTGAAGCCTGTTTCAGTCCCTTTAGCTTCCCATTTTAAACATTCTTCTAGTTTATGTCCTAATACAAATGAAGAAAAGGAATATATGTCTCGAATTCCATATGCCAATGTAGTAGGTTGTTTGATGTATGCGATGGTTTGTACTCGACCAGATATTTCACATGCAGTTGGGGTTGTCAGCAGGTATATGGCAAATCTAGGAAAAGAACACTGGTCAGCAGTGAAATGGGTGCTTCGGTATTTGAGAGGCACAAGTGATTATTGTATCACTTATAACAGGAGTAGTGAATTTGTTTGCGGATATGTTGATTCCAATTTTGCAGGTGATTTGGATAAGAGAAGGTCAACTTCAGGATATGTCTTTATTCTTGCAGGTGGAGCTATTAGCTGGATGTCAAAGCTACAGAACATTGTTGCTTTATCCACTACTAAAGCAGAATACATAGCTGCTTCACATGCTTACAAAGAAGCGGTTTGGTTGAAAGGTTTGTTTGGTGAGTTTGGTAGGTTGCAGGACAACATCAAGTTATTTTGTGATAGTCAAAGTGCAATTCATTTGGCTAAGAATCCGGCCTATCATAGTAAATCAAAGCATATACCTATCAAGTACCATTTTGTAAGACAGGTTATCACTGAAAGGGGAGTCTCTCTTGAAAAAGTGCATACGAAGGAAAACTGTGCAAACATGTTCACGAAACCAGTTTTGTTAGAGAAGCTACGTTGGTGTCTGGCTTCTCTTGGCTTGCAAAACAGATAAAATAATAAATGAACAGGGTATCAGGCTAATTGTTGTCAAGGTGGAGATTGTTGAGATTTTTTGTTTTATTAAATTTGGCAAAAATCTCATGTAGGTGACAACAATAGGATTAGTTGCTATATTAGCTCCATTATTCTTGAGGACTTAATGCATCTTATATTTGTTGTGAGAGAATTTATGATTCAGTTTTATACTCCAGCTATAAAGGAAATGTAAGCCCGTAGAGGAGATGTATGTAGAAAATAGGGTGAGCTAAGAGTAGGTGTGAAGAATTAAATTGTTGTAATCTCCTGTTGAATAATAAGATTGTCGATGCCTCTGTTTGGTGGATGTAACCCAGATTGGTTGGGTGAACCACGTTAAATCTTTGTGTTATGTTTTTATGATTTTGTATGTGATATGTATGCCTTTTCAATTTCTGTTGCGCATTGTTTGCTCCAACAAGAAATGTTTTTTCTAATAAGTGTTTTCGTGTTCTGGGTTTCGGGGGCTATAAAATTAGAATTTTTTATTAAAAATCTAATCCTAAATTATAATTCTAGTTAACTAATAACTAATCTTAATTTAATTGTTAAACTAAAATAATTACTTAATAACTATTATTAATTAATGTTAATCTAACTAATTAACATAATTAACTATTTACAAACTATTTAATATTAATCTAAATAATATTTAAGTTTTAATTTAATTTAATTAATTAAATTTTATATTTAAATTAATTAATATAAAATTAATTATTTAAATTAATTAATATTAAAACTAATAAAAAATAAAATAAACTAACCTACCTTCCTACTTTCACTCATACGTATGAGTGGGTTCTTTGAAACTCAAAACAAAAATAAAAACTTTATAAAAAGCCCTTCATTCATGCCTTAAGTCTTTTCACTATCGCATATCGCAAGGACTTTGGATCGGGGTTTTTCAAATGTGCATGTTATAAAAATTGCGATGGATCCGATATTGCGATATGCGGTGTAAAATTTTTATTTTATTTTTTTATTTATTTATTTTTTATATATATTTTTTAATATTAAGTTTTAATTTTAATTAAATTAATTATATTTTATTATAATAATTAATTTAATTAATCTTAAAATTTAATGTTAAATATCAGTTTTTATTTTGGTTTTATTTTAATGATGTTTAGTTTAGTTATGAAATTTTCTGAACTACAGCCACTTCGAAAATAAATAAAAAGAATAAAAATAACATTTTTAACCCAGACTAGATAAATTATAGGACTTCAAAGGAGTACCATTTTCAGACCAATTGACCAAATAAGGCAAAACAAGCGTCAATGGGAAGCTTATAAAAAATTGATTCTAACAAAGCAATCAAAACAAGAATCCAAAGAAAATGAAAAATTAACAAAAGCGTAGGATAATCAATTAAATAAAAATCCTAAAAATGTACTTAGCCAAAATTTTTAGAGAAAGGGTCCCCATTATTTGAAGTGAACAAGTCAAAAATGGGGGGGTTGTGTTTTACCACAACAGAAAGCCACAACTAAAAACCCTTATTATCTATATATTACATTAATCAAAAAATATGAGAAGATCACAATGCTTTGCTCAAGCCTGAGCAACCTCTGCACTATCTCTATCTAACTCGTTGCTTCCTAGACAAGCTCAAGTCAATACTTATCTAATTTTGTTGCCTGTCAAGCTCCTATTTCCTTGTGTTGTTCCCTTTGGAATTACCTCATGTTTAATTGGTAAATCTCACAAATATGAATTGTACAATCCTCATAGGCATTCCTTTGATTTCATGCACCACCTGTACAATTCAGATGATTATACAACTGATATTACAATGTCCTTGGACTCCAATCTCAACTGGGTCTTTCTCTGATTTGACATGCATGAGTTAAATATGAGTGAATCTTCATTTTACTAGTTGATCAATGTTGGTTACACCCCACTACTGCAAGTTACACCCCACTACTGGATCTATCACTAATTCCTCAATCAATTAGAACTAGTTTAAATGAATTTAACTCAGATAAACTGAATTAAATAATTGCAACTCAAAATAAACTCAATCAAGACTCCTAAAAAGTAGGAGACACTCTACATGATTCTAGTTAGGCCCTCAACTCGAATTAACTAAGTCAACTAAGTCAAATTAACATAGTTAACTATTATAAGTTGTCATGAGATGTGGACTTACAATTTAATTCAAGGACAAAATTAAATTAGGATTTTCTTGTTGCATTTTCAATATGTTGATGTCATCACACAAATGGCCATGGACCCCACTAGAACTAGGTCACATGCGGTAAAGGACGAAGCACCTTGGTTGGATTGGTTAAAAAAATGTTTGAGCCTTGGGTTCTATGGTCGGCCCTCCTGGCCCCGGGGTCCACATTGAAAACTATAAGTACATGTGATCGAGCATCATCTCAACACATAAAAAAATCATGATGAATCAATATAGTGATGAACAACCCTGAGTTTATCGTTTATTGGTGCAAATGGATGCTATTTGGTTGACGACCTAAGTTTGAGCTTGGAGGAGCCACTTTTTGTGGTTACAACTTCTGTTATAGCCTTCACCCAGAGGGGCCACGATTTTTTGTTACAGTTTAAGAGGCCACATTCTTTGGTTATATCTTTTTTTACAGTCTCAGCCCACAGAAGGGACTTTCTTTGGTTACATTATTGTTACAGTATGAGATCGCATGGACCATGTTCTTTGGTTACGGTTCTAATCCCATAGGGACCATGTTTTTGGTTACAGGTTGAGCTTGAAAGGGCCATGATTCTTTGGATGCAGTTTCTCACCCATAGGGGTCATGTTCCTTGGTTAGAGTTCGAACCCAGAGCGTTGTTCATATGCATTATTCGTTGAGCCTAGAAGGGCCTTGATACATAGAATTCATTGATCCTAGAGGATCCTTAATACACATTATTTTTCAATCCTAGTGGGGCATTGATACACAGTATTCGCCGATCCTAGAGATGCCCTGATACACAATATTCCCCCGAGCCCGATCGAGAATTGTCTCACTTTGACTATCACAAGCATTGGCTAAGATCAAGGGAGGTAAATATGATTGGCCCACATCATATCCAAGTCAGAGAAGGTAGCACTATCAACCTCAAATATGATGGGGTTGAGGCATGACACATAGCCTAGTTTGATTGGATCCACAAATAGTGTATGTTGGTGCAACCCTAACTTGTAGGACCAAGTATTGACACAGTGGGTCCACACCCTTGCCCTGGTTCAAATTCAAGCTTATTATAGCAGTGGAAGACTATACAAACAAGATTCATCGCGCAACACATTTGGTGGGGTTTCATTACTGAATTGGCTAAGACCCTGGTTCGACTCTCAACAGTGACCAGGTCATATTATTTTTTTATTATTGAAAATCATTTTGTAGAATGGTTAACCCATCATCGGCATACATTTTGTAGCAACAGTGTTGGATTATGACCCTTTTGTCTAATGCGTGTTATAAAGAGCGATATGTATAATAGTTAATTTTTTTATATGGTTCTAAATGGCTATTTTGAGTTTTATAGCTCATTTTTTAGCCAAATTAAGATCTAGAATATACATAATGATAAGTGTGTTAGGGTCAATAGTTTTCATCGTCAAATGTATTTTCCTTATTCATTCATTTTCAGTTTTTGAATAAGTTGAACTTATAGTCACTGTCACTGTCATAAATTCAAAATTCATCGTCCGAAATCACCATGATTTTAGTCATCAAGTGGTCCAATCAAAGCATGAAGGAGTATCAAGTTAATGCCAGTCATGGTCGTTGCGCAACCGATGTGCAAGTGGGTATCAACCATTTAGGAGGTTTTCAAGATTTGGAAAGCATAATTAAAGATTTATACACCATCATGCATCCATTTCAAGCCTACCCATTTGATCCATTTTGTCAGAGGAGGTGTGCAACCATACAAAGCATGGAGTGCCACTCAGACTTTCCGCTGCCCAATGCTGCACAAATACTCTATTTTAGCCATTCTTTTGAAGAACAATTTCCGATCACATGGCAGAACATTTTGAGAAAATAAAAGAGGTTTTTCTCAAGAACAGAACAAAACACAATAACCTCTTCCATTTTTTTCACAAGTGTCATATATCGGGAGTTTCAAATGCATCATCAAAGTATATTTTTCGGACTGTGCAAATTTCTTATTTTAGCCATTATTTTTCAAAGGAGTTTTTAAGGAGTTGGTGCAGAATTTTAAGAAACCGAGAGAGATTTTTCTTTAAAACAAGCTCATATACAATAAAATCCTTCCTTATTTATACAGGTTCTACCATTTTGGAGATACTAGTGTTTCTTCGAGGCCCATTTGCGCATTATTTTGCTGACAAAATTATGAATTTTTTTTAAATTCGATTTGTGAATTTGAATTTGTGGAAGGTTTAAGGCATAATATGGGTCCTACTCCACCTCAGACACAGAGTAAACATCCTCATCAGCCTACTTCCATATGGTTTACACGTGAGCATGCCTAGCTGGATTGGCTACACCATCATTTTAGTTGTTTTCATACATATATGTGCTTTTTCTATTTTGTAATTAGTCAAAAAATGACATTATGATAATTGTGGATATATAAGATAGGAATGGATGAGTAGATAATTCAGAGATAAAGATAGAGTTTCGTTTTAGGATTAGTTTTTTAGCTTTATATAGACTTTTCTTTTAAGTTTTTATCCCAAAAATATGATGTTTCTAAACTAGGTGGATTCAATCCACTTGTTGGATAAAGGTCCATTGTATCTAGTCAGACGGATTTCTTTTGAAAATTTGTATTTAATCTTAAAGAAAATAAGAATAAGGGGTTTGACTTGGGAGAAGAAGGTTGTGTATGCGTTTTTAGTTTCTGAACATAAATAAATTTATCAGTGCAGAACATTTAGCACTTTGCCAGAGATTCGTGTGGTGTAATTTTTTAGTTATGTGTTTCCCTTATTATGTGTATGTTTACTCTCTATCTATGCCATTTCAATGTTAATTATTCATGCCTAAATTGGATGTAAGTAGCTCAAAATTCATCTTTGTTGTTGCTCTGAATGCTTGCTAAAACTATACTAGAATTCACCCTCAGTTAGGTGCTCCTTTATAGTGAACTATTCTTCTTCCTTATATTTTATCAAAGATATATGTTTCAGAATTCATCTATTATGGATACTCTATTTCACGTGATTGAATATCATTTTTTGTACATCAAAGTTATGTTCAAAACTCACCCACAATTAGGTTCTCTTAAGGTAATGAAAGACTCATTCTACCACTATACTATGACAAATGTAATAACTTGAAGTCAGACCTATCTTGCCTCTATTTCCATAAGTTCTCCATTAAGCCCTGATAATTTCTTGTATGATCTGAATTATAACTCCATGCCCAATATCTCTTTCTCCTAAGTTGGTTAATCACCATCATTGAGTTATATATTTTGTCACAGTTATGGCCTCTGTTTTATGTCTTTAAGCTTTTATATTTTCACATTTTGACATTATTTAAAGTGAGGGAGCCCCCTCCGGTTGGAAAGGGTCACTTTCCAGCCCAAAGAGGTTTGTGGTTACCTCTGTAGCCCCTTCTTCAGCCTAAAGAGATTTACGAAGTGCTAACATAGTGTTGTCGTTGCTGGGGAGCAAATGGCCACATTTTCCCCGGGTGTGAACGAAAAAGATCAAATCTTATTGCTGATGATGAAAAAAAGTTAGACATCAAAAGGCTGAACCATTCACTTGGTGATTCCAATCAAGAGAACCCAAATTTTCAAGTTCCACTAGTGTCTCCACGTTTTCAAGATGAATTCTCAATCTAGAAGGTATGCTCCCATGAATCAAGATCACATTCCAGCTTTTCCAAATCATATGGCTTGTATAGATTGGCAATCATATTTTCCAAAGTTCAAAGATGAGAATGGTGATGATGTTGCTTTACATATTATCAAATTTAATATGCATTCACGAAGGCTTAAAGTTGAATGGCATGAAGATTGTCTCATGAAGGTTTTCATGGCTACTCTAGAAGGAAAGGCAAGGTCATGGTATGAACAATTACCAGCTGATATTTTATGTTATTTAATGCATTTTCATACAGTATTCTTTGAAAATTTTAAAGAATCTTATCCATCCTTATTGTTGGTTCAAAATTGTTGTGGACATTTTGAGAGTTTCATCGAAAATTTGGAAAACTTGTATGAGGATAATGAGTTCATGTATGAGGAAATTTTAGAGGCCCTTCTTGACAATCCTTGTCATCACCAAGAAGAAAGGGTAGCCTCTCTCTTGGATGAAATTGAAACTAATTAGGATCTCAATGATGACAGTCATTCCATATTTTGCAGCTAATTACAATTTGCAACAGTGTTGTGATCAGGAGGGAGAACTAGTAGAGCAAGATTGTCAGTTTCCATGTAACCAAAACAAGGATGAAGACAGTGTTTCCAATTCTCCTTCATGCCATTCCTTGTCTCAATTTGTAGCCCATGAAGAAAATTATGAAGAACATATTTATGAAACTGCATGCACAAAAACTTTAGGCAGTGAAATCGTTCACGGTGATAGCTACCCAGGATTGCAGAAAAATTATGAAGAAGAGTAGGTTGTTTTGGATCTCGTGGATATGGACATTCTTGTTGTTGATAAGGTGGATGCCTCAAATGTAGATTTTCAAGAACACACTTCTCTTTTTCCTGATGAAAGTGAAAATTTTGATGAACATATTGTCTTCTTTCATTCTGACAAAGATTTTGCATTGGAAAATGAAGGGAGTGCTTGTATTTCTGTTGACATTCAAGACATGGTAATGTTCCTGATTATTGAAGATCATTTTGCTAATTTGTTGCAGCCATCAAGGGAGATGATTTTTATTGTATTTATGGATCATGAGCAGATGCACAGTGGACAATTTGAGTTGTCATTTTCAGAATTTTCCTTTATGTCTAGTGCAGCTGAATACAAGCATAAGTCAGACAGTCATTTTCTTGATTGACTACACTAGAGGGATCATTTCGCATGATTGTATATATATCTTCAGGAGTTGGAAAACTCTCATTGAAGTGTGAAGCCCGAGGAGAAGGCCCTAAGACTTCAATGGTGTGCTGTCAAAATTTACTTATGTCCTTTGAAGTTTTTCAGTTTGTACAGTGTTTTTGAGAATAAGTGAAATAAGTCAGTCAGTTAATTAAGTTTTCAGTGTGTCAGTCATATTTCCAGTTTTTAGTGTTTGACTCCATTTCCCAATGGTTTGAATAGGCTACTAGTCTATGGTTTTTGTTCTTGGCACCTCACTAGGAGGATGCCATCCCCATTGGAGAAAATGTTAGGGTCAATAGTTTTCATCGTCAAATGTATTTTCCTTATTCATTCATTTTCGGTTTTTGAATAAGTCGAACTTATAGTCATTGTCACTATCATAAGTTCAAAATTCATCATCTGACATCGCCATGAGTTTAGTCATCAAGTGGTCCAGTCAAAGCATGAAGGAGTGTCAATTTAATGGGAGTCATGGGAGTCTACGCAACCACTGCACATGTGGGTATCTATCATTTAGGAGGTTTGCAAGAGTTGGAAAGCATAATTAAATAGTCTTACACCATCACACATCCATTTCAAGCCTACCCATTTGATCCATTTTTTCAGAGGCAATGTGAAACCATACAAAGCATGGAGTGCCACTTAGACTTTTCGTTGTCGAGTGTTGCACAAATAATCTTTTTCAGCCATCCTTTTGCAGAACAATTTCCGATCACATGGAAGCGAATTTTGGGAAACTAAAATAATTTTTTCTCAAGAACAGACCAAAGCGCAATAACCTCTTCTATTTTTTGCATAGTTGTCATATATCATGAGTTTTGAATGTATCTTCAAATCATATTTTTCGAACTGTTCATATTTCCTATTTTAGTCATTGTTTTGCAGAGGAGAATCTGAGGAGCCGGGGGAGAATTTGAAGAAACTAAGAGAGGTTTTTCTTCAAAACAAGCTCATCTACAATAAAATCCTTCCGTTTTTACACAGGTCCTACCATTTGGGAACTAGAGGTATTTCTTCGAGGTCCAATTTCAGAGTATTTTGGTGACAGAATTATGAATTTTTTTCTAATTCAATTTGTAAATTCGAATTTGTGGAAGTTTTGAGGCATCATATGGGTCCTACTCCACCTCAGACACAGAGTAAACATCCCCATTAGCCTACTGCCAGATGGAGTACACGTGAGGATGCCTAGCTAGATTGGCTAGACCATCATTTTGGTTGTTTTCATACATATATGTGCTTTTTCTATTTTGTAATTTGTTAAAAAATGACATTATTATAATTGTGGATAAATAAGGTAGGAATGGATGAATAGATAATTTGGTGATAAAGGTAGAGTTTCCGATCACATGGAGGTGAATTTTGGGAAACTAAAACAGGTTTTTCTCAAGAACAGACCAAAGAGCAATAACCTCTTCTATTTTTTGTACCGGTGTCATATATCAGGAGTTTTGAATGTATCTTCAAATCATATTTTTCGAACTATTCATATTTCCTATTTTAGTCATTTTTTTGCAAAGGATAATATGAGGAGACGGGGCAGAATTTGAAGAAACTAAGAGAGGTTTTTCTTCAAAACAAGCTTATCTACAATAAAATCCTTCAGTTTTTACATAGGTTCTACCATTTGGGAGCTACAGGTGTTTCTTCGAGGCCCAATTTCGCAATATTTTGGTGACAGAATTATGAATTTTTTTCTAATTCGATTTGTAAATTCGAATTTGTGGAAGTTTTGAGGCATCATATGGGTTCTACTCCACCTCAGACACAGAGTAATATCCTCATTAGTCTACTGCCAGATGGAGTACATGTAAGCATGCCTAGCTGGATTGGCTAGACCATCATTTTGGTTGTCGTCATACATATCTATGATTTTTCTATTTTGTAATTAGTTAAAAATTGACAATATTATAATTGTGGATAGATAAGGTACGAATGGATGAATAGATAATTTGGTGATAAAGATAGAGTTTTGGATCACATGAAGGTGAATTTTGGGAAACTAAAACAGGTTTTTCTCAAGAACAGACCAAAGTGCAATAACCTCTTCTATTTTTTGCACAGGTGTCATATATCAGGGGTTTTGAATGTATCTTCAAATCATATTTTTCGAACTATTCATATTTCATGTTTTAGTCATTGTTTTGCAGAGAATAATCTGAGGAGACGGGGCAGAATTTGAAGAAACTAAGAGAGGTTTTTCTTCAAAACAAGCTTATCTACAGCAAAATCCTTCCGTTTTTACATAGGTTCTACCATTTGGGAGATACAATTGTTTCTTCGAGGCCCAATTTCACAGTATTTTGGTGAAAGAATCATGAATTTTTTTCTAATTCGAATTTTTGGAAGTTTTGAGGCATCATATGGGTCCTACTCCACCTCAGACGCAGAGTAAACATCCTTATTAGCCTACTGCTAGATGGAGTACATGTGAGCATGCCTAGCTGGATTGGCTAGACCATCATTTTGGTTGTTGTCATACATATCTGTGTTTTTTCTATTTTGTAATTAGTTAAAAAATGACATTATTATAATTGTGGATAGATAAGGTAGGAACGGATGACTAGATAATTTGGTGATAAAGATAGAGTTTTGCTTTAGGATTAGTTTGTCAGCTTTATATAGACTTTACTTTTAATCTAAACTAGGTGGATTCGATCCACTTATTGGATAAAGATCCATTGTATCCAGTCAGATGGATTTCTTTTGAAAAAATGTATTTAATCTTAAAGAAAATAAGAATAAGGGATTCGACTTGGGAGAATAAGGTTGTGTATGTGTTTTTAGTTTCTGAACATAAATAAATTTATTAATTCAGAACATTTAGCACTTTGTCAGAGATTCATCTGGTTTTATTTTCTAGTTATATGTTTCCCTTATTATGTGTATGTTTACTCTATGTCTATGCCATTTAAATGTTAATTATTTGTGTCTGAATTGGATGTAAGTAGCTCAGAATTCATCTTTGTTGGTGCTCTGAATGCTTGCTAAAACTACATTGGAATTCACCCTCGGTTAAGTGTTCCTTTATGGTGAATTGTTCTTCTTCCTGATATTTGATCAAAGATATATGTTTCAGAATTCATCTATTATGGATGTTCTGCTTCATGTGATTGAATATCATTTTGTATACATCCAAGTTATGTTCAAAACTCACCCACAATTAGGTGCTTTGAAGGTAATGAAAGACTCATTCTGCCATTATACTATGACAAATGTAATAACTTGAAGTCATACCTATCTTGCCTCTATTTCCATAAGTGCTCCTTTAAGCCCTGATAATTTCTTGTAAGATTTGAATTATAACTCCATACCCAATAGCTCTTTCTCCTAAGTTGGTTATATATTTTTTTCACGGATCTAACCTATGTTTTATGTCCTTAAGCTCTGTTGTTTTCACATTTTGACATTATTTAAAGTGAGGGAGCCCCCTCCAGCTGGAAAGGTTCAATTTCCATCCCAAAGAGGTTTGTGGTTACCTATGTAGCCCTTTCTTCAGCCTAAAGGGATTTACAGAGTGCTAACAAAGTGTTCAAGAGTAGATGCATCCAAAGGCATGAAAACCATCGTTGACATATGTTTGGTGACTAACATCTCTTTTGCATGAATTTGAAGACTTATGAGCATGTTGTAGTGGTTTTGAGATTACGACTAAAACATGTTCTTAGATGAGTCAAGTATGAACAAATTGATGAATAGGTTGAAATAGAGTAGCGACAAGGTATGATAGGCCATGGACAACAATGTGACAGCAACATACCATTTATTTTGATGATGTATTTTGATTGAAGAATAGGTGGATCCAATTTGAAAAATTCTAAAAAGAGATCCACAAAGGAGTTGCAGAAGGAGGTGGGTGTCTCCATTGAGATTCGATCTTGCTCATCATCAAGGTTGGCGCCTTAATAAGGTTGGATCCTATAGTAGGTCAGAGCCTGATCATTATCCAGGTTGTTTCCTCAAATAGGTTGTAGGTTATTGGAAGTGGCAGCCTACATATTTTGGGGGCAGGTCCCTCTAGCATGTTAGAGCCTGCAAATCTATGAATGAATTGAAGATTAAGAAGAAGAATTTTGTGGTTTTCTCCTGTATGGGTTTCCATGTAAAATCTTGTGTCTCTTTGTGCTGAAGTGATGGAAATTTGATGTATTGATGATATATTATTTATGTAATGTTGCAATGTTATATTTGTCAATGTGATGTATGTAGTTATGGTTCAAAGCAATTTGATTATTTGTTGAAGGATTATTATGAAATGATAAAGTTCCCTTACACTTATTCACACCCCATCTTAGTGTGAAATTTTATCCAACATTTACTTTAAGCATTCATTTTAGGGATCTTATTTACTATAAGATTTATCTAGAAAATTAACAGTGACAAGAAAGTTTGCTTTGTATGAAAATCCTTTCACTTCACCAATTTTAAATATTTTCTAACATATTATATATAAATTTATTCATGAGCATACTTTAATTGACAATGATCATATAATTATCCATCAGCAATGTAATTTTTGAAACCTTTCATACCAAATCTTAAGGAAACAAACAAAAATCCTTTAATCTCAATGGAAATGACACAAACAAGGGAAATAGTTGTGATGCAGCATATTCCTTGCCTCTAACGTTATTTAATTGATTCTTATGCATAAATATTTTCGTAAAATTGTTGGAATTAAAGGCTTTTATTACTAGTATTTTAGTAAGCAATTGACGTATACGATATTATTGGTGAAATTCATATTTCTAAATATATTTTTGTATTTGTATTTCATCCACATTTGTGTCTCAGTCGATGCTTGTTTTGCGCTTCTTTCTCCGCACAATGACGATTGCACAGATTCTTTTGTACATTTTATATATGGACACGTAAGTATATTATGCAGAGAGATCTGCATTTTGTCCACATTTCAGAGAGTGGAAGCTATCTACATTGGAATTAAAGGATTTTATTGCTAATATTTTTGTAAGCAATTATTGACATATACGATATTATTGGTGATATTCGTATTTCCAAATATCTCTTTGTATTTGTGTGGAGAGGTTTGTATTTCATCCACATTTGTGTCTCATCCATGCTTGTTATGCATTACTTTCTTTGCACCACGATGACTGCATAAATTCTTCCATACATGCTATATCTGGACACATAACTTTATTATACAGAGAGGGTCGCATTTCGTCAACATTTATGTCTCAACGCATACTTGTTCCACATTGCTTGGTCTGCACAACGATGTCTACATAACTTCT
This sequence comes from Pinus tabuliformis, assembly GCA_031772625.1. Taxonomy (NCBI): domain Eukaryota; kingdom Viridiplantae; phylum Streptophyta; class Pinopsida; order Pinales; family Pinaceae; genus Pinus; species Pinus tabuliformis. The sequence goes on along the minus strand of CM062811.1, from coordinate 150,844,664 downwards.
TTCATAAATATTATTTTAAGTGAAAATTATGCTTATTTTCATATTTCAGAATATCTTTTTGTATTTGTATGGAGACTTCCATATTTCATCGAAATTTTTGTCTTAGCCCATGCTTATTTTGCACTACTTGTTATGCACAACGATGATTGTGCAACTTCATTTTCACACGTTATGTCTGGACACGTAATTCTATTTTGAGGAGAGCTTCGCATTTTGTAGAAATTCTCACTATAGATCAACAGATTATGCAATATACTAAAGCAAAATACAAGATCTACTTCTGCAACAAACTTGCGGAAGCTTAATCGATTATGAGCAAGATCAAATAGAACACATATAACTGAGAATGAGAAATCAATCACACATGAACACAGAAGAATACTCTGGGGAAAGCTTCAGGTAAAAACCCCAATCTTTGTATTATCATACAAGTGGAAATATGTTTAGATTACACAAAGCATCAACTCACAAGCTATCCTGCTCTCAGTACAATCCTACAATACCACTCACAGATTGAATAGACACAAGATATGCCTTCCCTCAGCCCTCCAAGCCTCCTATTTCCTTGCACAGTTTTCCTTGGGGTCCAATGCTGCCACTTGTGTGAATTGGCCTCGTCACACACTCATCAAACCCAAAAGTAACTGCGCAATCTCCAAGGAATGAATTCCTTCTGCATGTAAGAGATATCCTCCATGGAATATTCCTACAACTAATAGTACACTGTCCCATCATCTGATCTCAACTAGGTCTCTGTCTGAACTGACATGCATGAGTTATTTATGAGAGGATATTCAATTATCTGAAGTGCAACAGTTACATGCATGCATGCATTAACTAACTGAACTCACAATCAGTTCAACAAACTATTTGAACTAATCTAACTAGACTTAACTCAGTTAACTGAGCTAACTAATTACAACTCAAATTTCAACTCATCCTGATCTCCTTTAATCAAGGGATAACTTCCTCAATTAATGGAGAAACTGTTGCATGTCCTCACATAGACTTCATGTTTGATTTTCTACAACTAATTAACTCAAGATGAATTAATTAATTATTTTACAAACAGTTGCTAAGATCAAATTCGAATTTTAATTCTAAATTTTAGTTTAGGGACTAACTAAAATTGGAATGTATCCTAAAATTCTATTTATAGAAGTGCTAATTTTAGCACTTCTATTTTTAGCATTTCTTGTTGTTATTTTCAACACTCCCTCTCAACAAGAAATGGATTATCAGTAACCCCAATCCTGTCTCTGTGGAACTCAAACTTGCATTTTGACAATGCCTTAGTCAAAATATCTGCATCCTATTCCTCAGTCGAAACATACAACAACAACATGATCCTCTTGACCACATAGTCTCGAAGATGGTGATACCGGATATCAATGTGCTTGGACCTGTCATGAAAAACTGGATTCTCAGAGAGTTTGATACAACTCTGATTATCGCAATAGATCACAGTTAGTTCCATCCTCTGACCAAACAATCCCACTAGAATCTTCTGCATCGGCCTCGCATGCTACCTGATTGGCAGCCATGTATTCAGCCTCTGCTGAGCTAAGTGCAACTGACCTCTGTTTCCTGTTGTACCAAGAAATTACAGCTGAACCAAGGTTGAAGATTCCTCCAGATGTGCTCTTCTGGTCTGATGGACTCCCTACCCAATCCGCATCTGTGAAGCCCTGAAGCTTCACTCCCTCTATCTATTTGTACCACAATCCATACTGAGATGTGCCTCTGAGGTATCTCATCACATGCTTCACTGCCTTCCAAAACAGCTTGGTAGGCTGAACCATAGCTTGACTCAGCCAGTTCACCGCAAAGCATAAGTCTGGTCATGTGTTCACTAGATACATAAGTGAACCCAAAAGTTGTCGATAAACAGTAGCAGCTACTACCTCACCTGAAGTAGCATCCTCCTTCCTATAGTTCCCAACTAGAGGAGTTTGCATGGGCTTGCACTTCTCCATGTGAAAGCACCTAAGTATCTCATTGGCATACTTGCCTTGAGACACAAATACTTCCCCATCTTTCTGCCACACTTCCATGCCTAGAAAGTTGTGCATAAGACCCATGTATTTCATCTCAAACTCTCTTGTAAGGTCCTCCTTGCAAGACTTGATCAGCTGATTATCACCTATCAAAATCAGATCATCGACATAAAGAACAATGATCAATGGCTTACCTTATACCATGATGTGGTAAAGGTTCACATCTGCTTCACTCTTGGTGAAGCCCAACTCGGTGAAATAGTTGTCCATCCTAGTGTACCGAGCATGGGGTGCTTGCTTCAGCCCATATAAATCCCTCTTGATTCGGCACACGTGCAACTCACGATTGAAGGTCTCGAAACCTTCTAGTTGCTCAATGTACACCTCTTCCTCAATCTTCCCATTGAGTAACGCAGTCTTCACATCCATCTAATGGATCTTCCAACCCATCTGAGCTAATAGTGTCAACATTGATCTGATAGATGAGTACCTTGCTACAGGAGCAAAGGTCTCATCGTAGTTGATCCCCTCAACCTGTGAGAAACCACGGGCAACAAACCTTGCCTTATGTTTCTCAACACTGCCATCAGCTGCCTGCTTTACCTTGTAAAGCCATCTGGAACTCACCACTGACTTGTCTTGAGGTCTTGGGACAACATCCCACACACTGTTCTGAATGATAGAGTCATACTCTTCTACCATTGCATCAACCCAAACTGATTGCTGCACTGCCTCCTCGAATGAAGAAGGTTCGGTCTCTACACACTCCCCAACCAGGGCCATGTAACCATTGTACCACTCGGGTGACCTCCTCTGTCTACGGTGAGAAGATGGTTGTCCCACATTCTCTCGCACATTCATCATCAACCTGTCAGCTTCCCTTGAGCATTTCCACCCATCTTTGGAAGACTCAGTATGAGTGGATGTCTCCACTCCTGGATCCTCTGCATTCAGTTGCTCCACATCAATCTGAGGCTCCTCCTCCTTAGGAACTGAAAATTCCTCCTCTACATGCAACTTGAGCTCCCTCTCAAGTGATACTCGCATGGTTTTCTACTCGTCGAACTTCAGATCTCTACGTACCAATGTCCTTTAACTGGTAGGCAGGTACACCCGATAGTTGTTGGGTGTATCAGTGTACCCCACAAGTATCCCCAACTCAACTGTTGGATCTAGCTTCTTTCGAGCATCTTTGGTCACATGGCAATAAACCGAAGATCCAATATCCTGAAGTGACTCACATTTGGTCGTTTCCCTGAAAAGGCCTCCATAAGTGTCTTCATTCCCAGTATACGATGCAGGCTTCTATTCTGCAAGTATACTGTTGTATTACATGCCTCAGCCCACAAATGAAATGGTAGGCTTCAGTCATGAAACATTGCTCTAGTTTCTCCCACAATCGATCTGTTCTTTCTTTCGTCCACCCCATTCTGCTATGGGTTATGGGGTGCCGTCAACTCCCGTTTAATTCCTTATTCAGCGCGGAAGTCCTTAAACTATTGGGAGACATACTCTCCACCATTGTCGTACGCAAGGCTTCTATTTTCTTTCCAGATTCTTTCTTTGCCAAGGCTTTAACGTCACAAAACCTCAAGAAGGTCTGATCCTTTCTTTGCATAAAGTAGATCCAGCATCTACGAGAAAAATCATCAATAAAAATAACATAGTACCTTTGTTTAGTGGTGGAGGCTATAGAGAATGGTCCACAAACATCTGTGTGAACTCACTCCAAGATTGCTCCAACTCTACTGTCTTGATCCTGAAAGGAATATTTCGCATACTTACCCAAGGTACAACCTTTCCATGTATCTGTCTGCTCCAGTTTTCCCTTGGGAAGTCCGGTAGAAATCTGTTGCATGATCTTCAAGGCCCCATGGTGCAAGTGGCCCAATCTTCTATGCCATAGCTCACCAACACCTTGGCTTTGCACCACCTCTACTTTGGAACTCAGTGTAGCACAATCGTCTACCTCCAGCTTGTAGAGATTCTTTACTGGAATCCCAATCCTCTTGGTCTATCCAGTACCGATATGCCTCAAGAATACCTTTCCTTTACTAAGGACTACATCATAGCCTTTATCTTCTAACATAGCGACAGACACAAGATTCTTCTTCGGGCCCGGTACATACTTTACATCAGTCAGGGTGAGAGGAGCTCCATGCTCCCTTTGAAACACAATTGTACCTTCACCTAAAACATGGTACTTTCCATCATCGCCCGTCTCGATCCACATTTGGAGATCCTTCTCCTCCAGGGTACTGAAAAGATTCTTATCGTCGAACATGTGGAAGGAGGCTCCACTGTCCAGGTACCAAACACATTCCACCATGGATGAAACCATGCATGCGATGAGAGGGAAATCCAACTCGAACTGTGAGGCTAGTGCCTCACCGTCTAATCCGTTCAAGGATCCCTTCTTGGATTTCTTCTATGGAAAATTTGTAGCATAATGGCCCACCTCATGACAATGAAAGCATTGCACTTTTTATTTATCAAACTTCTTCCCACCATGGGAAGAACTAGATTTGGGATGGGACGCCTTCCCTTTCCCTTTCCTCACCTTACTCGCTAAGGCTAGATTTTCTTCATCATCTTGTTTTGATGAAGATCCATCTCTGGTGCTTCTTCTTATCTCCTCCTGCATCAGATCTAACCAAAGTTGTTCCCAATTTGGCAGTTTCTCTCTTCCATTAACCGAGTCTTGGTAGCTATGCCAGGTCTTCGGAAGACCGAGGAGAGCAAGGCTCACCATGTTAGCATTGGTTGTCGTGATCCCTACACTTCCAAGCTCATCCCTACATGTGGTGAGCTTGTTCAAATATGTAGAGATCGTGTCACCCTTTTCACACTTGATTTTCCAAAGCTTATCTTTCAGCGCCAGCTTCCTCTGATCGCTACTCTTCTGATATAGATATTTCAATGTTTTCCACATCGAAAATGGTGTCTCCTTCCCATGGAGGCTCGAGACAATGTGGTCTCGAAATCCCTCTAGGAGGATTCTCCTCGCTCTAGCCACACATTTCTTCCATTCCGCTTATTCTGTAGCATTAGCCGTTGCTGGCTTGGGGACTTCTTGATCAATGAAGTCCTTTAGACCGTTGTCCTCTAATACTGCTTACATGTGATCCTTCCAGGCTATATAATCTGAGCTTCCATCAAGGACATACTCAAGTCTTAAACCGTTGAATGCCATTGGTGAAATTGAGATGTGATAAGAACTCGATTTCTATAATCAAGAACTTAGAACTCCGAACTTCTCCCTTCTTTGTATATTGTTCTTCGCTTTGATCACCTTTGCTCTGATACCATGTAGAAATTCTCATTGTAGATCAACAGATTATGCAATATACTAAAGTAAAATACAAGATCTACTTCTAGAACAAACTTGCGGAAGCTTAATCGATTATGAGCAAGATCAAATAGAACACATATAATTGAGAATGAGAAATCAATCACACATAAACATAGAAGAATACTCTGGGGAAAGCCTCAGGTAAAAACTCTAATCTTTGTATTATCATACAAGTGGAAATATGTTCAGATTACACAAAGCATCAGCTCACAAGCTATCCTACTCTCAGTACAATCCAACAATACCGTTCACAGACTGAATAGACACAAGATATGCCTTCCCTCAACCCTCCAAGCCTCCTATTTCCTTGCGCAATTTTCCTTGGGGTCCAATGATGCCACCTGTGTGAATTGGCCTCATCAAACACTCATCAAACCCAAAAGTAACTACGCAATCTCCAAGGAATGAATTCCTTCTGCATGAAAGAGATATCCTCCATGGAATATTCCTGCCACTGATAGTACATTGTCCCATCATCTTCTCAACTGGGTCTCTGTCTGAACTGACATGCATGAGTTATTTATGAGAGAATATTCAGTTATCTGAAGTGCAGCAGTTACATGCATGCATGCATTAACTAACTGAACTCACAATTAGTTCAACAAACTATTTGAACTAATCTAATTGGACTTAACTCAGTTAACTAAGCTAACTAATTACAACTCAAAGTACAACTCATCCTAATCTCCTTTAATCAAGGGATAACTTCCTCAATCAATGGAGAAACTGTTGCATGTCCTCACATAGACTTCATGTTTAATTTTCTACAACTAATTAACTCAAGATGAATTAATTAATTATTTTACAAACATCTGCTAAGATCAAATTCGAATTTTAATTCTCAATTTTAGTTTAGGGACTAACTAAAATTGGAATGTATCCTGAAATGCTATTTATAGCAGTGCTAATTTTATCACTTCTATTTTTAGCATTTCTTTTTGCTATTTTCAACACATTTCGTACACATTTCGCAGAGTGGAAGCTATCTACGTTGGTATTAAACACTTTTATTACTAGTGTTTTAGTAAGCAATTGAGGTATATGATATTATTGGTGATATTCATATTTCTGAATATATTTTTGTATTTGTACGGAGAGGTACGTATTTCATCCACATTTGTGTCTCAGCCCATGTTTGTTCTGCACTGCTTGCTCTGCACAATGACGATTGCATAGCTTCTTTCGTACACACTATATCTGGACATGTAACTCTATTATGCAGAGAGATATGCACTTTCCGCACTACTTGGTCCACACATCTTCTTCTGTACACGTTATATATGGAGAACCCACCTAAGTGAATAGTTGTTTTAGTAAACATTTGACATATATGAGGTTATTGCTAATATTTCGTTTATTTTGAACATCTACTTGTTTAGTCTCTTGTGCGGAAATGCTCTTTGTGCGGATGTCTGTTGCACTAAGTACTAATATTATTACTAATATTTTAGTTATAAATAATGCATATTAGTAGTCAATTGAGTAAACGTTCTGCAACTAATAACATTGTCTGTGTTTATAATATTGCTAATATTTTTATTGTAAATAATGTTTCAAATATTTGTTTGTTTATGCTCTTGTGAAAAAGCATACCCATTGTTAGCTAACTAACCTGCACTTTGCACTAAACACTTTTATTGCTAATATTATTGCTAACACTTTAGTTATAGATAAAGCACGTCAGCAGTCAAGTGAGTAAAAATTGTGCGAAGTGCACACAAAGTTATGTACAAAACCATATTTCATTGAGGAGAAGCTTTATTTTTAGCAAAAGAAGTTTTACATTGTGCGGATAATAGCATTGTTTATGCACATATTATTGATAATATTTTAATTCTAAATAATGTATACTATTGTTATTTAAGTAAATTTCAATTGTAACTAATGCATATGTTCATATGTTCGAATATGTTTCAAATTAGCATATGTGTGGAAGTGTGGAGAAAGTCCATTGCCCTGAGGAAGCTTTCAATGTGCGAATCACTACACTTGGTACTAAAGGCTTTTATTGCCAATATTTTAGTATTAAATAATGTATATTTGTTTTTCGCAATACCACTGAAGCAAGCGGTGGACTTATACGATTGTTGCTAATACTTTAGTCATAAATGATGTGTATCTACATGTCTCTATAGGTTATCTAAAACGTTGGTGCTCTTACTCTAAGTATTGAGACTATTTTATGGTGGCCCTCGATTATGCTTATAAATTCATTCGATCCATTGCTTTTTCCAAATACATAATCTGTTATTATTATAACACAAGAATATAGTTAATGATTCTAGGTAATATAGTTAATACGTTTTAAGGGTTAACCATTAAAAGCATTAGGAGTGTACATCCATTTATGCTCTTCCTTGTAATTATATAATAGCATTATAAAAATTGAATCATTTTACGGGAGATTGATGTGCAAAGATCAACACAATAATTTGTTCACAATAAACTTTCACACAATGTTAATGTGAATGTCGAGGACTATGTTCTGTAGGTACCACTAATCGGAAGTGAGCTTGGCAATATCGAGTTGAAGTCAAGTTCCTAAAACAATTATTTTAATGATATTATTGGTAATGTTTTAGTTATAAATAATGCTTTTGTCTCTAGTATTTTAGTATTGAATAATCCATATTTGTTCACAATATTTAGTTATAAATTATGCAAATTTCCGTATTTTCGAATATCACTACTCAATTAAGCGAAGGTTGGATCATTCTGGAATGCAAAGAACTTGTAACGACATGAATGATTGGAACATTGAGAAGAAGCTTTGTTTATGGTTATTTGTAATGAGAAATCTTTCAAGATTTCATTGTGCAGATATGTGTATCTCTGAACTTTGCATTGAAGGCTTTTATTGGTAATATTTTAGTATTAAATAATCCATATTTGTTATTCGCAATAACACCAAGACAAGTGGTGGACCGATACGATATTATTGCTAATATTTTAATTATAAATAATGATTTTTTTTGCTAATATTTTATTATTAAATATTCCATATTTGCTTTTCTGATATTTTAATTATAAATATAGTGTATCTTTGTATTGTGAAATATCAGCAGTCCACAGAGTAAAGGTTGTGTGCAGTTCAAAGAAAATTGAATCATTGAACACAAGCTTTGTTTATGGTTATGTTGCTTAAATGAAGCAGATGTACGGAAGTACGGAGGTAGTCTATTGTGTGGAGGAAGCTTTCAAGCTTTGATTTTGTGAATGCCCACATTTTGCATTAAATGCTTTTGTAGATTGTTTTTGGGAACTGATGCGTAAGTGCTGAGTTTGGTTGCATAAATGTTCAAAGCTAACATGTAGTATCAGTTTTCATTTATCAAATTTGATATGGAATATTATAATTGTTATTTGTGTAGTATAACATTAGTGTTTATAACATATTTTATTACGTGATTACTATAGATTTTGTCTGGGTAGTTGGAAGTGGTAGTGAGACATCAATGAGACACAATCGTTGGAATCCCATGTCCAACTATCTAATTTACTTATTTCAGTGAACATAGTTCATTTAATATTTGCATAATGCGAGAAAGGAAAAAAGGCATTCAAGTGGTGAATTGACATCTAGGTTTCGAAATTACTTTTTCAAAGTAAAATTTGGTCGATAGCAAGACAATTCTACAGAGTAAATCTGTTGGATACACGTTAGTTCGGTGAATAATTACGAAAAAGACTTTTATTTAATAGCAAAGGACCTTTAGTTAATGAAAATAGAATGTGATTTACAATTTTAATAAAATAGTATGTTGACACTAATTTCTAAAGCGTGTAAGGCCGATTAATCATGAAATGTAATCATGTCAATTGCATTATGTCAAATTTTAATTTAAGTAAAATTTATATGATTTAAAGTAACAAATTTTACAATAGTCTTTTCTAAATAAAGATTGGGAAAATCAGTACAATCCACATTGATAACAATTATTGGTTAGTGGATATCATTGAAATCGATAGTACTTAAATGTCGTTTCAGAACATAAATTTCAATTCGTGACTTAGATGTCGTATTGCCTCTTACGCATTATATATACGCTTGTTGTCTGTAAAAGCAATTTGTTAATCTTCATTTTGTTCTAAAACTGTTAATTTTTTAAGGTATTGCTTTATAATCTGTCTCTTGTTTTTTGCATTTGTTACTATGTACATGCAAGGAGTGAAGATATTTTAATGCTTAGCTAAGAGACCTTAATGCTTAGCAAAGATACTTTAATGTTAATGCATAAACTACAAGAACTCCATGAAATTCTTAGGCATCTCAAAGATGAACTAGATACTATAAGAACGTTATCAAAGGAGCTATTACAAATCATGAAAAAATGAATCAGTTCTCAATTCTGATAGCATAATCAATATAATCATTAATTTCCATAAACAATGGTTAATTAATAGAGAAAGCGCTACCAGTTTTTTGTTATTTGCTGAATAGATTTTGAAATCCAATATATGTTAAAGCCTATGCATGGTAATATTCTCAACAGAGTTAACACAAAGAAACATATCGTATTATTTTGGATTACAAATATATGTATAAATGCAATATGTTTTATAGGTTATATTGGTTTAGAAACTCGTTTGAGCTTTCTATGAAAACGACTTATTTAGATATTTGTTTAAAATATTGTATGGAATAGTTGTTTAAATAGTAAAAAAATATTGAATTTGTAAACAAAGAAAACCATTATTGTAAAGTAATGTCACAAAAATTGCATCATAACGAACTTATATTTCTTGAGTAGTTATATAACTTTCAAATTTGATAAATCAAGAAACAATCAAAAAACGACAATGGGGTGTCAGGCAAGGAGGTAACTCCTCAAATGTAATTGTATTATTCATTTAGGTTGTTCATTATTAAATAAAAGAGGGAGTGATTGTTCATTTCATCTCCCGATGACTCTCCATTTCCTCTATTATTTATTTACACTAGTTACAGTTGTTCACCCAATCCCTATGATTAGGTGTCAACATTCCCCCCCTTAATCTGAAGGTATGTTGGTGAGTCCAAGCATCATTCTAAATCTTTCAAGATTTTCTCTTCCAAATGCTTTTCTCATTAGTGGAACAATGGCGAAGATGGATTGTTTTGGCCTCAACATGATGTCGAATAAGATGATATTTTGTATTGATTTGCTTCGTTTGATCATGGAACTTTGGGTTCTTGGCCAAATTTATTGTCGAGGTATTGTAAATCATGAGTGGAGTCGATTGTACTTGTTTTACCTGCAAATCTTCTAGAATTTTCCTGAGCCACACAATTTCTTTTGTTGCCTCAGCTGCTGCCACATATTCTGCCTCTGTTGTGGAATCTGTTGGAACTAATTGTTTACATGATCTCCAGGAGACAACTCCTGATCCAAGACTCATAGCATAACCTGAAGTAGATACCCCAGTTTCTTTGTCTCCATCGAAGTCTAAATCAGAGTATCCAATCAAGATGAATTTTCCCACCTGTGTATACTTGAGTCCAAATTCTTGAGTTCCCTTCAAGTACTTTAGAACTCTTTTTGCAGCAGATCAATGTCCCTCACAAGGCTTTTGCATAAACCTGGAGAGGATTCCAACAGCAAACGAAATGTCTAGTCTGGTAGTAGTCATGTACTTGAGACTTCTTACAAGTTGTCTATACTTTGTTGCATCCTCAAATTCTTTTCCTTCAATGGATGTGAGCTTTTAGTTTTATTCCATTGGAGTAGTCTGAGGATTGCATTCAATCATGCCAAACCTATTCAACATATCTCCAATGTACTTCTTTTGAGAAATAAATATGGACTTTAGATGTTGAGTTACTTCAATACCAAGATAGTAATGAACATAGCCAAAATCAGTCATTTGAAAACCTTTCCTCAATTCCTTCTTTATGGATGAAATGTATCTCTCATTGTTCCCTGTCATCAAAAGATCATCTACATATACCACAAGATACACAATTGTTTTGCCAACTTTCTTGATAAAAAAAGTTGCATCATCAAGATCATAATGTTTGAAATTGAGTTTCAGAAGATGCTCAGTTAGTTTTTCATACCAGGCTCGCGGTGCTTGTTTGAGGCCATACAAGGATTTCACAAGTTTTCATACTTTATGTTCATGTCCTTTCACAGCAAATCCTTCAGGCTGGGACATAAAACATTCTCTTTTAGATCTCCATTCAAGAAAGCAATCTTTACATCCATTTGGTGGACTTTCCAACCGTTCTGATCTGCTAGGGCAAAGAGTGTCCGGATAGTAGCCCATTTTGCTTTGGGGGAAAAAGTCTCCTCATAATCGACCCCTTCCTTCTGTGCAAAACCTTTTGCCGCAAGCCTAGATTTGTGCTTGTCAAGTGAGCCATCAACTTTATACTTGTTCTTGTAGACCCACTTGCAGCCAATTAGTTTGGTTCCCAATGGAGGATCAACCAACTTCCAAGTTCCATTCTTTATCAAGGCTACTCCTTTTGCATTGCTTCTTTCCATTCATCATGGGAAGCATCTTCTTTGAAGGAATTTGGTTCAAAATCTGTAGACAAATTCAATTCACAATCATAAGAAACATCCATATCAACAGGTGAATTAGAGTCATCTACATCACCTCCATTTTTCGGGTTGAATTTCTAGTTCCTGTCTTTCCAACATCATCAGGATGAACACTTTCAAGTGTCTTTCTCAGCCAATTTGGGGGACCTTTCTGAGATAGTCCAAGCTGCTTTGTTGACTGAGTTGGGACTGAATCAAGATTGAGTCTCCCAATTCTATCAATCACATCATTCAAAGTATCATCCATTGTTGGAGTTTCATGCGGGGGAGAGGGTGCTTCGGAAGAAGATTCCACAGGTTGATCTACTATAGGAATTCCCCCATTCAAGATGCGGAATCTGATTATCAAATTCTTGAAATGAATTTTCATTTGCGAATCTATCCAAGCGATCAAGTTGTCACTCAACAACATTGTCAGTTTTGGATGATTCAAGAAAGATTACATCTCTAGATACAACAAAAATTTTATTGACTTCATTATAGAGACAGTATGCTTTGGAGGTGTTTGAATACCCAGGAAGATACACTTATGACTTCTTGCACCAAGTTTGTTTCTATGTACCTTTGGTATCAAGGCATAACATGTGGAACCAAAGACCCTGAGATGCTTTATGGAAGGAATTTGTCCATACCACATTTCATAAGGAGTCTTGTTTCTAATAGCATTAGATGGACACTATCTTTACATATGCAGCACATAGAACTGCATCAGCCCAAAACATCAATTTTACATTTTTGAAAAACATCATGGAGCGCACCATATTTAAGATTGTCCTATTCATTCTTTCATCTACTCCGTTCTGTTGGGGATTATAAGGCACAGTTGTTTGATGTTTGATCCCATGTTAGTGAAGATAGTTTTCAAATTCATTTGAAGTGTACTCTTTTCCATTATCAATGTGAATAGAGCCAATATGAGATTATGCATCATTTTTAATCCATGTATGAAATTTCTTGAATGTTTGAAAAGCATCATATTTGTTCTTCAATAAATAAACCCAACACATTCTGGTGTACTCTGTTGAAAAATGGCAACAAGAATATTCCAATTTAATTTGTCCTTGAATTAAATTGTGAATTAAAATCAAATTTAGTCTTAACAGCTACTTGGAAATAATTTATTTATTTATTTTAAATTAATTAGTTGGAGAAATTCAAGTTAGAAGTCTTTTTGAAGTCATGCAAGAGTTATCCCTTAAATTAAGGAGATAATATTGAGTTATATTTGAGTTGTAATTAGTTAACTTAGTTTACTGATTTAAGTCCAGTTAAATTAGTTCCAAATTGTTTGAGGAACTAACAGTGAGTTAACAGTCAGTTGATGCATTAATGCACTCAACTAGTGCTACTCCAGTTAACTGAAGATTCCCTCATCAAAAACTCATGCATGTCTATTCTGAGAAAGACCCAGTTGAGATTAATGTTCAAGGACAGTGTACTATCAGTTGCATGTGTTTTCTCATGGAGAAAGCTCATGCATGCAGTCAAGGATTTATCCTTGAGGATTATGCAGTTTTGAAGGAAAGATCATCCACTTGGTTGAAGTCTAATCATCCATAAGAAACAACGCAAGGAAATAGGAGCTTGGAGGGAAGAGAGGAAGACTGGAGAGAAGCCAAGATTTCCTGTGAGCATATTGTACTGAGAGCTGGCTAGCTGTGAGAGCTAAGGCTTTGTATAATTCCTATGTATTTCCACCATGTATGATAATACAATAGTGTGGGATTTTTATCTGAGGATTTCCCCAAAAGTACTTTCATGTGTATTGTGCCATTGATTCTTCTTCTTCTGGTTATATTGTTCAACTCGATATTTAAGCTTCTGCAAATTGATAGTAGAAGTAGGTTATAGGATTCTGCTTCGATTTATATTGCATTATCAGGTTAACCTACATAGATTTTCTACATAATCATCAATAAATGTCACCATATATTTATTTCCATTTGCAGAAGGAACAGGAATTGGACCACATAAATATGAATGAATGAGTTCAAGTCTTCTATGTGCTCTGGAATGTGAATCATGAAAAGACTGTTTGCTATGCTTTCCTAGAATGCAAGCATCACATTGCTTAAGTTTCCTGGGAATTGCAGGCAAACCAGTAACACCATTTTTCTTCAACAAGCAGAGGTTTTCATAGTTCAAGTGTCCAAATCTAGCATGCCATAATAAACTTGATGGAAATGTACCTTCTTCATAATGAGAATTGTATGAGAAATTTTGTACACGAGCAGAGGTACCCTGCAACTTGAGAAGCCTTTCTTCTTCTATCCCCATCATGACAAGTGAGTGGCCTGATGCTTTTCTCACCTCAAGCTTGCCATCAAACATATGAATGGAGTGTCCTTGCTGGCGAATGTGGACCAAGGACAGCAAGTTTCTCCTCAGCTGTGGGATATATAAAACATGATGTGGAAGAAAGTCTAGAAGACCAGATAATTTAAGCCTAATTGTGCCAAGCCCTGATGGCTTGAGTTTTGATTTGTCCTCAAAGTATACTACTCCATCAACATTGTCAGTAAATTCTTCAAAAATATCTTTTCTAAAATTCATGTGGCTAGTTGCTTCTGAATCAAGCAACCAATCATTTTTCCAAGAAGCAAGTGAAGCATTAAATAAGTCTTCATTTACTCCAATATTACAGTGTGCCACAACGTAGTGAGCGGATTCAGGTGCTTTACCTTTCTCTTTGTCATTAGTTTTACCTTTGGGTTGGTTTCTTTCCTGCTCAATTATGTCCCAAGGAAACTTGCATGTGGATGCATCATGTGATCCATCTCTTTTGCAGCGTATGCAATGAAAATCTGACTTTTTTCCTTGAGAGTGTCTGCCCCCCCTGCCCTTGAAATTTCTTCCTCTTCCTCTTCGACCACCTCTTCCTCTGGAAGAATCTTGAGCAAGATTCTTCTCTCTATGTGCAAGACACACAGTCTCTTCAGAAGACTGAGGAGTTGTCTTCTTTCCAAAAGCTTTCTCTCTTTCAGCAAATTTTTTCACAAGGGAGTCAAAGGTAATATCTTTGAGGTTTCCATTTGCTTGCAATGACTCAAGATAATTTGAGTAAGTGGGATAAAGTGCCTTGAGAAAAGCTATCAGAGGAATGTCCATTTCAACATTAGTGACTTTGATATCATGCATAATAGATTTTACTTCTAATGCAAGAGTAAGAGGATCATCATTTTGTAATTCAAGTGTGAACAATTTAATCATGAGTTGAACAACTTCCAGTGCAGAGTGTGATTCGTAGAGTTCCTTTAGTTTTTGTAAGGCTTTAAAAGCATTTGAAAATGGCAAAATATGGTGATTCACCTCTTCATTTATCGATGTTGCAATCAATGCATAAGCCTTGCTGTTCTTATTTTCCCAAATGGCGAATTCCTTATCTGAGGTAGGTTGTTCTGGCTCTTTGTCTCCGTTTCCAACACACACTCCTTTCCACAGCTCGTTAAAAATGAGAATATGTTTGATTTTCTGAGACCACTCAAGATAATTTTCCTTCTCATTGAGGACCACTCCCACAATAGATATTAATGAGTGCATTATTTTTTTTTTTAAATATACTTCTGCTACTAATACGCTATAAGAAATTGCACTTCTGCTTGTAAAAAAAACTACAATTTTAATGTATATAACAGAGGTATGGGCATTCTCACAAAACAGAATAAGTGGTACATAATAGTACCCATTCCACATAGTAATATATAAAACAGGACTGCGTTATATCCAAAACACCTGTATTGAAAAAAATGCGGAGAGAGCATAGACATCATATCTGATAATGCGTATACTTGGCAGATGCCCTAGAAAACCACGGAAAACAGCGTATATATGGAGGAGTGTTTATACCATGGAGGAACATTTATATGGACGAGCGTTTATACCATGGGACAGCGTATATATGGGACTATGAAAACAGCGTATATATGGGACTATCAAAACAACGTGGAGCCAAATAGCGTATATATGGGACTATGAAAATAGCGTGGAGCCAAACAGTGTTATGTTAAATTCCTCTCCATTGGAATCCGTTGAAATTCGCGATGAACCCCAAAAAAAATAATGAACAGAGAAGAGCTTTTGAAATGCCTCTGCAATGGATTTTCGAGGCAAAAAACAACTGTTTTGCGCGACAGTATTAGCTGAGTGGGAGTATGGAGTGGTATTTGAGTCTGGTGGAGCGCATATATGAGGGAGGAACACAGTATAAAAATGTACATAGTAAAAATGCATATGGTATATGGGGACAACGTTTATGTAAAGCAGAGGAAACGTTGGGCAGCAGGGCGGAAGATGCTAGTTCTGACTGGAGGACCAAGAAAACGCATATGACAGTGCACTATTCAGGGCTCTGGAGCAAGACAAAGGTGTCAGTTCTACAAAATAGGCAAAACATAGGTCAGGAGGGAGTTACAAGGGCAAACTATAATGCCAAAGATAGAGCTGGCTCTAATACCATGTCAGGCCAGGAGGTAACTCCTCAAATGTAATTGTATTATTCATTTAGGTTGTTCATTATTATATACAAGAGGGAGTGACTATTCAGTTCATCTCTCGATGACTTTCCATTTCCTCTATTATTTATTTACACTAATTACAGTTGTTCACCCAATCCCTATGATTAGGTGTCAACATGGGGAAAAAATAAACAAGCAAAAAATGACATAGAATAATACAAAACATAGGGCCAAAACAAAACAAAAAAAGTTAATTGGATTACTTTAATGTACAATATCATAGTAACATTTGCATTAATAGGAAAAAAACATCTTGTTGCTCTGATAAGTAGATTGTTAATCTTGTTTGCATGGGTACAATATATTGATTGATAATGTGAAATCAAATTGCAAATGTCCAGTAAAAAGAAAGAGCTATTATGATGCTTGGAAATGCAACGAGCAAGCATCGTGTCATTGCTGAATTTCTTAGAAACATAAACAAAGAAACCTGTCATTATATACGTACAACTACGTTTTGATGGTCTATCGTAAATGTGTCATGTATTTCGAAGTTGCTCAAGATTTCAATAGCATTTGTTTTGTCTGCACAGTATTGGTGGTAGAAATGCAGGTAATACTCTTTCTAGTTCGACGCCCCTCATAATGCATTGTTTTCAATCCTATCACTTGCATGTATGATGCAATTTAGGTGATGAAAATAAAGAAAGTGAGAGTGTTGCTTGCAGGCAGTGCAATAAAGCATAGTATTGTTCATATTTATAGTAGTTGTAATTGGAGCGTTGCATTTTGCATTTATAGTTTTGAATAGCATCATATATACGCTAACCACTTTCATATATCCTTGAAATTGTTGTAAAATTAATATAGAAAATAGACGCTTACTAACAAGAAATCAAATGTTTTTCTTATTTTTGTTCTTTAACCATGTTTATTTAAATAATATGACATATCTTACTCTGCATATTTTGTTTGGCAAGGAAAGCAGGTTTCTTAGACTATCACATTTCTTTCTTGTGTTCAGTGGATAAATGAACGTTGATTGTAAAGTACAGAAAACTTTTTCTTGTTTTTTAACTATATTTTTTAGCAAGATCAGTAGAAAAACATTTTGTTGCAAATCTCTTTGAATTGTGACATGTCGAAACATTTTTATTGTGTACTTGAACCTGTTACATATGCAACATTTGTAAAACAATACTTGAAAATCATACAACAGATGTTGAATATTTTTTCCCCGAACATTGGGATATACAGATCTACGTATACGTAACTTGTTTATTATTTCAATTAACTTTGTAACAATAAAAAATTTAAATAAAATAAAGCTTACTATAGCCCTTTCCTGTTGTCCATTATCATCTTTAATTTCCTTAACATATTGTATTGTTGTTTGCATTGCCGAAATTTCAATAGTTGTGATTGTGCCTACTGGAAATGCATTGGATTGTGTGACAAATTTGTAATTGTCATGTTTGGAAAATATCAGTACTTGGCACAAATAGGGCAAATGTTTTCTACATTGTTAAAACTATTTATAAAAATAGTTTTTTCACAATCACCACTATCCTATTTATGCTTTGGAATAATTTTGAAATCTTTAATAGAAACACCGACATGTTCAATAAACTTTAACTCATGTTGTTCAATTAGCGATGTTGGAACAAGCAATGTTATTGTCATTTTTTCTTTCTTATATGTTAATTCTGCACAAAATATTATTTTTGACTTATTTGTTTTGTACACAAATGTTCGATATGTGACCAAGACAACGCCATGAAAAAAATTTCAATTATATTGTTACTGATATCTTCAATCAATAATGGCGCTGACTCAACCTCCTTTTGCCTAATTATGACTATTGAATTGAAATATATTTTTTTATTTTTTTAAGAAAAAAGAGAGTAAATAATAGAAAAACGAAGATGGGTAAAAAAAGAGGAAACAATTGATACATAGTTAATTGAATGTGCGCAAAAGTACCTATTTGCATTTATTTCTTCGCTAGTTTGCATTGATTTTGTTTTCTTTATTGCAATATTTGTTTTTGTGGTACTGCTTATTGTTATCTCCACATTGTCATCCATGTCTACTGTGACATCATTTGAATTCGATAACTTTTTCCTGTTCACAAATATTACACTGAAATCACTGCTTAAAAGAACACTATAACTGAAATTAAGTAAGAATTGTCTAATTAAAACAAAATAAGATAAAGTAAACTCATTAGTAATATAAAAAAAATATAGATAGATTTCAGTTTTAGCAAATAAGAAAGTTTTAGAAAAATGTTTAAAGTATTTTTTTCCTTGTAATTGTTATCGTGAATCTGAATATCTAAGTGTCATATGTTTTCTAGAAACTTTTAAAAAATAGCTTTTGGTTATAATACATTAAAAAATATGGAACAAAAGCAATGAGATCAAATACAACAACAACGGTTGTGTTGTGTAATGCAAATATAATCAAAGTACAATAAATAAAAACATAAATGTGCCTCTTAGAAGATATATAATTGTCCTTAACAGTATATGTTACGTTTATATTCATTTTCACTGCTATGACGATATGAATTAGATCAAAAAAAAATCTAATTCCATAGCATGAAAGTACTTCAAAAATAAGAACTATATTACAATAACATATTCTGTGAAAACGTTTTTAGTATTATCACATCATATAGTATTTAAACTTTTTGCGTCATTTCCAGAGGATTGTACCATATATTATATAAATGTTATTAGTATTTGCATATAGAACTAATAATGCATTGTTAACATGTCATTGATGCTACACATTTTGCAATTTCGTTCTAAGTCTTAGTCGCTCACAGTCTGAAATTCCCATAACAATAACATACAACCGACACGATGATTCTATTTGTAACCATCTCCTTCGAAAACTAGTTTTACATGTATTTATAACATGTATGCTAAAAATATTTCATGATGAACACCTGGTGAATGCTTCTACGGACAACACAATCAAAATTAGTAAGTAGTATTGTGACGTTAGCATATAAATATTAAACATATGTATTAGACACTTAAGATAGTTGGAATGGTAGATAACAGAAATTGTAATAATAATAATAATAGAAAAAAGTAATGTTGGACTATGAATATTTAAGTTTAATGCCTTCCTTTAAAAAATAAAGAAAAGAATCAATGCCACATGTTCCTAGATGAATTTACATAGTTGTTTTGTTTTCTCCCCATTAAGAAAGAAGATCAGTTTAGAATAGCTTCTATAGTGCAATTGTGAAGAGTGTCAATGCTTTTTAGAACTTTTGAAACTTTAACAGTTTTCTGTCAAAGTAAATTGTTAGTGATTTTCCTTTCTAATTAGAGCAAGCATGTATTTGTACAATCAACATATATACCTCATCTTCTGTGATGCAGGAGCATTCAACTCAGAAAAATCATTGTATTTTAGTAGACATAGGGGGTCTTGTGTGTTAAGGAAGTTGGTTTCCTAAGTGTTAAATTAATGTAATTATTTAGGCTTTTGAGTGATTTTAATGAGAATAGGAATTAATTAAGTATTGTGAGGCATATTTGTAAATGTTCTTGAATGTTGGAGAACATGAGAGATTTAGGATAGTTGAAAGATTTGGGAATTAGTTGTAAATCTTTGATTAGGAATTGGTTTCATGAATTAAGGAACTAGAGAGAATCCTTAGGGATTAAAAAAGAGATTTTATAGAATCCTTTTGTATAAATGTAAGCCTAAAAGGCATAGAAAGGGGTTAACTAGTTAAGGGTTAGCTAGTTACTTAGTTAGAGGGTTTGATTGTAAGCCTACGGGCAGGTAGGAAAACAGAGGCCACTAATTAGAAAATCGGGCCAGAGAGAGGAAGACTCTTATGTAAATATTTATTTATCAATATAGAGAATTCGATTCCTGAATTGTGTGGTGTGTATTGAATAATGGAGTTATGAATTGTGTATGAATTAGTGTAATTCTGCATAGTATATGTATGCAGGTGAAGTTCGAGTAAAACACAAAGAAGAGGTGGAGTATGAAGGATCGTGGTTTGATTGTTGAATTTGATTAAAGGATCAAAGTGAAGTTCAGGAGTGACAGTATTTAAGAGTACACAGAGTAAGTCAAAGAGGGAGTTGTGTTGCAGAACAACCAAAGACCAGAAACCCTGGAGGAACCTGAAACCACAAAAGAACCTTGAAAAACCACGTAAAGGCAAAGAAAGTAAAGGCACGAAGGAATGAATTAAACATGCACAGGAGCCGTTGGATTAGCGAGATAAACGGATGAGATGGTTTGTGATAAGCAACCAGGATTAAGTCGCGTAGAATGGAGTCAAGAAGATAAGCGGCAGAGATTAAGCCACGTGTTGGCAAAAGGACGGAGCGGTTTTCGTAGGTGGAAGTGGTTTTTGCATGGCCTCAAAACCGTAAGTGGCAATTGAAAAACGAACCCGATGAAGTTATGAGTGATAACTTAATCTAGTTGAAGTCTGGAGGGGAGTGGACCATCCGTTGAAAGGGAGATTGGACGCATATCGCGTGCAACCAAGCACGAGGTTTAATTTGGAAATCGGACCCAATGAGATTTTATATAGCAGGGTTAAATCTTCATTGAGTTTCGGTGATCAGGACCGTCCATGGGTTGATGGATCGGATGGTAATCGTGTGGAAAAGTGCGCGCAGGTTAATATTTTGAGTGGACCCGATGTGTTTATCAACACAAGTTAAATTTGTTTGAGTTCTGGAGGATGAATGGAGATCGCGCAATAGTCGTTGATCTGGTGGAGTGAAATCAACGGTGGAGGTTGAACGCGATAAGGTGAACATCGGTAAATGTGCCAAGGTCGTGGATTGGCGGAAAGGTAAGGCCTACATGTGTTTATAGAGCATTTATATTATCCGAGGAATAATAGAAATAAATCGGATTAAGGTTTATGGGTTAGGTGAAGTCTAACCAAAGTTGGAAACCATTGGTTAATATGTGTGGGGTATAGAATTAACCAAAGTTTATGAGGGTTGAATAAGATTCCGCTGGAAAGGTTAATTAAGGTTTAGACTATTGGATAGTTATTGAAACGTTTCCGCATGAAGTTTAATTAAGAAACCTAAAGCCTTAACTTGTGAAGGTTTGACTAAACAGGGAAATTAAAATTCCTGGGACAAAATAGATTATGCATTTTATATGCATACTGTGGGTAAAGTCAGCTTAGGTTGGCATCAATTTGGTATCAGAGAAGAATAAGGAAATTCTGTGTTATGTTTTAAATATGTGTATGCAGGCAAGAGGAGATCAAGTTAATTGAATCTGATAAGTAGAAGGCATGACATAAAATGAGAGTATGTGATACTCTTAATAAGAGATTGCAGAAGCATAAAGAAAACACAATGATGTTTTTTTTCTTGAGGAAAATAGAGATTCACTCAAATGTGAAGAGCGGGTAGAGACTTCTTGTGAAGTCATATAGGTACTATTTTATTTAACTCTAGTTTGAGTTTTGCAGGTTTAAGACAGAGTAAAGATTGATAGAAGCAAACAGACAAATAAAGTTGTATATGTTCTAAAAGAACAAATTGAATGAAAGACTAGAAAGACAGGTGGTAGTGAACCTGAAGAATCCAACTAAAGGTTGGACAAATGGGACAAGAGTGTTCTCAGACGGAAGTTGAACAACAAGATTTTGAAAGCTTGGAATGATCTTTGGTTTAAATATCATTGATATGAAGATAACAGCAATTAGTGAAGCATCTCAGCAAGAAGATCACAGCCTGAAGAACAGTGATGAAGGAAGCCAGTAAAGGTTTCTGAGAGAGAGTGGCAGAACCTAGTATTTCATTTGTGTTTGAAATACAAGAGGACAATTGTGTTCTCAAAAGAGAAGATGAGTTGAAGTCTAGAGCATGGAGTGCTCATATGGTTCCAGAGGAGAGAACCAGAGAGATGCCAAAAGACTGAGCTCAGAGAGAGAATCTTAGTGAGGTATGATGTAGCAGGGAGAACTTGCTGTTGTAGAGACTTGTACAACTCATAGTGAGTGAGTGAGAAACTCATAGAGATGGAGAAGAAGATTACTATTGATAGTCATAGTAGAGGTTCTAAGGAAAACCACAACAGAAAGAAGGTGAAGAAGGAGGATGCCAAGGCAAATGGCAAGAGAATGAGTCAAGAGGAGCTTGACAAAGAGGTTGCTGAGTTAAAAGAACAACTCCATGTATTGAGGATGATACTAGAGGAAAACCAAAGACAAGGTTGGATCTTGAAGAAAAAGCCAGTGAAGTGGTCTAAGTTACAAAGAAGGCTACAACAGAAGTAGGTGAAGTGGCTGATAAAAAAAATTAGAGAAGCAGAATTGGAAATGGAAGTTTCCATTTGTGAACCAAAACAGGGTGAGGTTTTGGGTGAAGATGAAGATTGGAGATCTATGAAAGATCTTGAGGATTCAAGACAGCAAGAAGTTTACTTTGCTGAGGAAGGAATTATTGATGATTTTCTAAACTATTGGGCAAATTCAGATCAGCAGGAAGATGTAAAACCTTGTATGTTTGAATCTAATAATTTTGATGTGACTACAGGTTTTGCAGAGGATGAGAAATCTTTTGAAGCTGTCAAAAGTATGGAAGAGTATCTTTGAGATGATAAAAACTCTGAGGTTAAAAATGATGGAGAATGTCTCTTGAATGGAAAAGGCAGTGAATTATTGCAGCAGAAAGAATTTAGTAATACACTGATGTTTGAAGTTGTTACAACACATGAACAATTTCTTGTGAAAGAAGGAGATGAAATTCAGTCTGAAGAGCTGATATATGAAGCAACAGTTGAGACTGTTGAACCTTGTAATTTTCAAACTGATAATTTGTGTATAAATGCAAGAATCATAAGTAACGATGAAGTACTTATGAAATGTCACAGATAAATTGAATTGTTGGAGTATTTGCTGGGAAATTCAGAGTATGACAGTATGATTACAAAGGAAGAAGTTCACTATAGTGGACAAGAGTAGAAATACATCATTGAAGTAGATGGTGTGGAGGAGAGACTAACTAATAGTCTTGAGAGTACTTTAGAGAATTCCTTAGAGAATTCTTTAGAGAAGTTGAGTTAGCATACCGATGTGCTGATAGAGGAGGAGAAATCAGAGCAACATACTGATGTGTTGCCAAAAGAAGAAAAGGCACATAAGCCTTATGATTTTTATTTTAACAAATGTTTTATGAGTGCAGGTTTTGTTGCAGATGCTGGAGAAAATTTGGCACAGATGAGAAGCCAAGTAAAAATGATGGAAGAAAAGGATTCTGTGGAAGTATTTAATCCATGGAACAAAGATGGTCAATTTCTGGAAAGTCAAGATTCAATGTAGAAATTAGATGTTGCAGAGGGAGATATCTTCAAGGATATTCAGGAAGTTTGGGTGGAATAAATATCTACAGCAGTACCTAAAGCAATCTCAAGAGTAATAGCAGCAGCTAAAGTAGAAAAAGCTGAATAAAGTAATCATCAGTTTAAATATGAATGGACAACATGCAGTGAGATGCAGAATGTGAAGGTGCCGAAGTTAGTGAACAGCAACAACAAATTGAAACAAAGAGAAAGAGGAAGCAGTACATGGCAGAGTATGTACCAGCCCAAGGATATGTTTGAGGTAGAGATTGAATAATTATGGAAATTAATGATGAAGCAGTCCAGAATGAGGAGATTGACGGCAGCGAGAAGTGTGATCAATCAGAACTTGAAACGGATTAACAAGGAGAGGAAGATGAAACAGAAGACAGCTGACATACAGAAGCAGCAAAGGTGTAGAGCTTTCAGACAACTATAAACTAAAGTTTGGGACCCTGGAGGTTTCCTATCAACATATGAAGACACATGATCATGAGATCATGAATGTTTTCTACCTTGGGAGTCTGATGCAAGAGCATTCAGCTCAGAAAAATCATTGTATTTTAGTAGACATAGGGGGTCTTGCGTTTTAAGGAAGTTGGCTTCCTAAGTGTTAAATTAATGTAATTATTTAGGCTTTTGAGTGATTTTAATGAGAATAGGAATTAATTAAGTATTGTGAGACATATTTGTAAATGTTCTTGAATGTTGGAGAACATGAGAGATTTAGGATAGTTGAAAGATTTGGGAATCAGTTGTAAATCTTAGATTAGGAATTGGTTTTAGGAATTAAAGAACTAGAGAGGACCCTTAGGGATAAAAAAAAGATTTTAGGATTTTGTTGAGAAAGTTATGGATCTAAACCAGGAATTGGTTATAGAATCCTTTCGTATAAATGTAAGCCTAAAAGGCATAGAAAGGGGTTAGCTAGTTAAGGGTTAGCTAGTTAGGGGTTAGCTAGTTACTTAGTTAGAGGGTTTGATTGTAAGCCTACGAGCAGGTAGGAAATTAGAGGCCACTGATTGGAAAATCAGGTCAGAGAGAGGGAGACTCTTATGTAAATATTTATTTATCAATATAGAGATTTCGATTCCTGAATTGTGTGGTGTGTATTGATTAATGGAGTTATGAATTGTGTATGAATTAGTGTAATTTTGCATAGTATATGTATGCAGATGAAGTTCAAGCAGAACATAGAGAAGAGGTGGAATATGAAGGATCGTGGTTTGATCGTTGAATCTGATTGAAGGATCAAAATGAAGTTTAGGATTGATAGTGTTTAAGAGTACACGAAGTAAGTCCAAGAGGGAGTTGTGTTGTATAACCAACCAAAGACCAGAAACCCTGGAGGAACCCAAAACCACAAAAGAACCTTGAAAAACCACATAAAAGCAAATAAAGTAAAGGCATGAAGGAATGAATTAAACATGCACAGGAACTGTTCGATCAGCTAGATCAACAGACGAGATTGTTTGCGATAAAAGGCTAGGATTAAGTCGCGTAGAATGGAGTCAAGAAGATGAGCGGCGAAGATTAAGCCACGTGTTGGTAGAAGGATGGAGTGGTTTTCGTAGGCAGAAGTGGTTTTCACGTGGCCTCAAACCCATAAGTGGTAATTGAAAAATGGACCCGATGAAGTTATGAGTGATAACTTAATCCAGTTGAAGTCCGAAGGGGATCGGATCATCCGTTGAAAGGGAGATTGGATGCATATCGCGTGCAACAAAGCACAGGGTTTAATTTGGAAATCGGACCCAATGAGAGTTTATATAGCGGGGTTAAATCTTCATTGAGTTCCGCTGATCAGGACCGTCCATGGGTTGATGGATCGGACTTTAATCACGCAGAAAAGTGCACGCAGGTTAATATTCTGATCGAACCCAATGTGTTTATCAACCCAAGTTAAATTTGTTTGAGTTCTGGAGGATGAATGGAGATCGTGCGATATTCGTTGATCTGGTGGAGTGAAATAAACGATGGAGGTTGAACGTGATAAGGTGAACATTGGTAAATGTGCCAAGGTCGTGGATTGGAGGAAAGGTAAGGCTTACGTGTGTTTATAGAGCATTTCTATTATCCGAGGAATAATAGAAATAAAGAGGATTAAGGTTTATGGGTTAGGTGAAGTTTAACCAAAGTCGGAAACCATTGGTTAATATGCGTGGGGTATGGAATTAACCAAATTTTATGAGGGTTGAATAAGATTCCACTGGAAAGGTTAATTAAGGTTTAGACTATTGGATAGCTATTGAACCGTTTCCGCATGAAGTTTAGTTGAGAAGCCTAAAGCCTTAATTTGTGAAGGTTTGACTAAATAGGGAAATTAAAATTCCTGGGACAAAATAGATTATGCATTTTATGTGCATTCTGTGGGTAAAGTCAACTTGGGTTGGCGTCAATTTGGTATCAGAGCAGAATAAGGAAATTATGTGTTATGTTTTAAAGATGTGTATGTAGACAAGAGGAGATCAGGTTATTTGAATCCGATAAGTAGAAGGCATGACATAAGATGAGAGTAAGTGATACTCTTAAAAAGAGATTGCATAAGCAGAAAGAAAACACAGTGATGTTCGTTTTCTTGAGGAAAATGGAGATTCACTCAAATGTGAAGAGCGGGTAGAGACTGCTTGTGAAGTCATACAGGTACTATTTTATTTAACTCTGGTTTGAGTTTTGTAGGTTTAAGACAGAGTAAATATTGATAGAAGCAGACAGACAAAGAAAGTTGTATATGTTCTAAAAGAACAAAGTGAATGAAATGCTGGAAAAACAGATGGCAGTGAACCTGAAGAATCTGACTAAAGGTTGGACAGAGGGGACAAGAGTGTTCTCAGAAGGAAGTTGGACAGCAAGCTTTCGAAAGCTTAGAATGATCTTTGGTTTAAATATCATTGATATGAAGATAATGACAATTAGTGAAGCATCTCAACAAGAAGATCACAACCTGAAGAACAGTGATGATGGAAGCCAGTAAAGGTTTCTGAGAGAGAGTGATAGAACCTAGTATTTCATTTATGTTTGAAATAAAAGAGGACAGTTGTGTTCTCAAAAGAGTAGATGAGTTGAAGTCTAGAGCATGGAGTGCTCATTTGGTTCCAGAGGAGAGAACCAGAGAGATGCCAAAATACTGAGCTCAGAGAGAGAAGCTTAGTGAGGTATCATGCAGTAGGGAGAACTTGCTGTTGCAGAGACTTGTACAGCTCATAGTGAGTGAGTGAGGAACTCATAGAGATGGAGAAGAAGATGACTACTAATAGTCATAGTAGAGGTTTTGAGGAAAACCACAGCAGAAAAAAAGTAAAGGAGCATGCCAAGGCAAATGGAAAGAGAATTATTCAAGAGGAGCTTGACAAGGAGGTTGTTGAGTTAAAAGAACAACTCGATGTATTGAGGATGATACTATAGGAAAACCAAAGATAAGGTTGGATCTTGAAGAAAAATCCAGTGAAGTGGTCTAAGTTACAAAGAAGGCTACAACAAAAGCAGGTGAAGTGGCTGATAAAAAAACTTAGAGAAGCAGAATTGGAAATGGAAGTTTCCATTTGTGAACCATAACAGGGTGAGGTTTTGGGTGAAGATGAAGATTGGATATATGTGAAAGATCTTGAGGATTCAAGACAACAAGAAGTTTACTTTGCTGAGGAAGGAATTATTTATGATTTTCTGAACTATTGGGAAAATTCAGATCAGTAGGAAGATGTAAAACCTTGTATATTTGAATCTAATAATTTTGATGTGATTACAAGTTTTGCAGAGGATGAGCAATCTTTTGAAGTTGTCAAAAGCATGGAAGAGTATCTTTCAAAAAATAAAAACTCTGAGGTAAAGAATGATGGAGAATGTCTCTTGAATGAGAAAAGCAGTGAATTATTGCAGCAGAAAGAATTTAGTAATACATTGATGTTTGAAGTTGTGACAACACAGGAACAATTTCTTGTGAAAGAAGGAGATGAAATTCAATTTGAAGAGCTGATATGTGAAGCAACAGTTGAGACTGTTGAACCTTGTAATTTTCAAACTGATAGTTTGTGTATAAATGCAGGAACCACAAGTAATGATGAGGTACTTATGAAGTGTCACAGAGAAATTGAATTGCTGGAGTATTTGCTGGGAAATTCAGAGTATGACAGTATGATTACAGAGGAAGGAGTTCACTACAGTGGACAAGAGCAGAAAGACATCATTGAAGTAGATGGTGTGGAGGAGAGACTAACTGATAGTCTTGAGAGTACTTTAGAGAATTCTTTAGAGAAGTTGAGTCAACATACCAATGTGTTGATAGAGGAGGAGAAATCAGAGCAGCATACTGATGTGTTGCCAAAAGAAGAAGAGGCACAGAAGCCTTATGATTTTTATTTTAACAATTGTTTTGTGAGTGCAGGTTTAGTTGCAGATGCTGGAGAAAATTTGGCACAGATGAGCAGCCAAGTAAAAATGATGGAAGAAAAGGATTTTGTGGAAGTATTTAATCCATGGAACAGAGATGTTAAATTACTGGAAAGAATGCTGGAAAGTTAGGATTCAATGCAGAAATTAGATGTTGCAGAGGGAGATATCTTCAAGGATATTCAGGAAGTTTGGGTGGAAACAATATCTACAGCAGTACCTGGAGCAATCTCAAGAGTAATAGCAGAAGATGAAGTAGAAAAAGCTAAAGAAAGTAATCAGCAGTTTAAATATGAATGGACAACGTGTAGTGAGATGCAAAATGTGAAGGTTAGTGAACAGCAGCAACAAACTGAAACAAAGAGAAAGAGGAAGCTGTAAATGGCAAAGTATGTACCAGCCCAAGGATATGTTGGAGATAGAGTTTGAAGAATTATGCCAATTAATGATGAAGAAGTCCAGAATGAGGAGATTGACAGTAGCAGGAAGTGTGATCAATCAAAACTTGAAAAGGATTGACAATGAGAGGAAGATGAAACAGAAGACAGCTGACATACAGCAGCAGCAAAGGTGCAGGGCTTTAAGACAACTACAAACTAAAGTTTGGGACCCTAGAGGTTTCCTATCAACATATGAAGACACATGATCAGGAGATCATGAATGTTTTCTACCTTGGGAGTCTGATGCAGGAGCATTCAGCTCAAAAAAAATCATTGTATTTTAGTAGACATAGGGGGCCTTGTGTTTTAAGGAAGTTGGTTTCCTAAGTGTTAAATTAATGTAATTATTTAGGCTTTTGAGTGATTTTAATGAGAATAGGAAGTAATTAAGTATTGTGAGGCATATTTGTAAATGTTCTCGAATGTTGGAGAACATGAGAGATTTAGGATAGTTGAAAGATTTGGGAATCAGTTGTGAATCTTAGATTAGGAATTGGCTTCATGAATTAAGGAACTAGAGAGGATCCTTAGGGATAAAAAAAAGATTTTAGGATTTTGTTGAGAAAGTTATGGATCTAAACCAGGAATTGGTTATCGAATCCTTTTGTATAAATGTAAGCCTAAAATGCATAGAAATGGGTTAGCTAGTTAAGGGTTAGCTAGTTAAGAGTTAGCTAGTTAGGGGTTAGCTAGTTACTTAGTTAGAGGGTTTAATTGTAAGCCTACAGGTAGGTAGGAAAACAGAGGCCACTGATTAGAAACTCAGGCCAAATAGAGGGAGAATCTTATGTAAATATTTATTTATCAATATAGAGAATTCAATTACTAAATTGTGTGGTGTGTATTGATTAATGGAGTTATGAATTGTGTATGAATTAGTGTAATTCTGCATAGTATATGTATGCAGGTGAAGTTCGAGCAAAACAAAGAGAAGAGGTGGAGTATGAAGGATCATGGTTTAATCATTGAATATGATTGAAGGATCAAAGTGAAGTTCATGAGTGATAGTGTTTAAGAGTACGCGGAGTAAGTCCAAGAGGGAATTGTGTTGCAGAACAACCAAAGACTAGAAACCCTAGAGGAACCTGAAACCACAGAAGAACCTTGAAAAGCCACGTAAAGGTGAAGAAATTAAAGGCACGAAGGAATGAATTAAACGTGCATAGGAGCTGTTGAATCAGCTAGATCAACGGATGAGATTGTTTGCAATAAGCGACCAGGATTAAGTCGCGTAGAATGGAGTCAAGAAGATGAGTGGCAGAGATTAAGCCACATGTTGGTAGAAGGACGGAGCGGTTTTCGTAGGCGGAAGTGGTTTTCACACGGCCTCAAAACCGTAAGTGGTAATTGAAAAACGGACCCGATGAAGTTATGAGTGATAACTTAATCCAGTTGAAGTCTGCAGGGGATCGGACCATCCATTGAAAGGGAGATCGGACGCATATCGTGTGCAACCAAACATGGGGTTTAATTTGGAAATCAGAGCCGATGAGATTTTATATAGCGGGGTTAAATCTTCGTTGAGTTCCGGTGATCAGGACCATCCATGGGTTGATGGATCGGACGGTAATCGCACGAAAAAGTGTGTGCAGGTTAATATTCTAAGCGGACCCGATGTGTTTATCAACTCAAGTTAATTTTTTTTGAGTTCCGGAGGACGAATGGAGATCGAACAATAGTCGTTGATCTGGTGGAGTGAAATCAATAGTGGAGGTTGAACGCGATAAGGTGAACATCGGTAAATGTGCCAAGGTCATGGATTGGAGGAAAGGTAAGGCTTACATGTGTTTATATAGCATTTCTATTATCCGAGGAATAATAGAAATAAAGTGGATTAAGGTTTATGGGTTAGGTGAAGTTTAACCATAGTCGAAAACCATTGGTTAATATGCGTGGGGTATAGAATTAACCAAAGTTTATGAGGGTTGAATAAGATTCCACTGGAAAGGTTAATTAAGGTTTAGACTATTGGATAGTTATTGAAACGTTTCCACTTAAAGTTTAATTAAGAAGCCTAAAGCCTTAATTTGTGAAGGTTTGACTAGACAGGTAAATTAAAATTCTTGGGGCATAATAGATTATGCATTTTATATGCATACTGTGGGTAAAGTCAGCTTAGGTTGGCATCATTCTGCATAGTCAAAACTCTGCACAATGAAAAATAATAATAATAACACGTTAACATTAATAGTTTAATTTCCTGAAAATATCGCGTTCTAATTCTGTCCCTACCGAATAAAGTTTCGAAAATAAAAGCTCATGATAGTAAAAGCTCTGCACAATAAAATGTTCATCACATACTTCATTTTCTCACATATAAATCACTTTCCATACTTTTCATCGTCAATAGAAAATACATGTGCTTCTAATATAACACAAATGCATTTGTGCCACTCAATCATGTCATTAATTGATAAATGTTTTGACATTAAAGGATTTTATTGCTAATATTTTAGTAATGGATCGATGTATACGATATTATTGGTGATAGTTTAAGTGTAGATAATGCTCATATTCGTATTTCCGAATACCTTTTCGTGTTTCCGAATATGTTTCAAATTTGGCATATGTGCGGAAGTGCGGAAGAAGTCTATTGTGTGAAGGAAGCTTTCATGTGTTGATCGCCGCACTTAGCACAAAAATATTTTTTTTGCTAATATTTTAGTATTAAATCATGCATATTTTCTCAATAACATTTTCTATTATTGATAATATTTTAGTTGTAAATAATGCATACTATTTTTATTTAATTGATTATATATTTTAGTATTAAAAATGCATACTTTATGCTTATATTATTAATAATATTTTAATTGTAAATAATGCATATGTTCATATTTCTAAATATGTTTCAAATTAGGCATATGTGTGGAAGTGCGGAGAAAGTCCATTGTGCGAAGGAAGCTTTCTATGTGTGAATCGCCGCACTTGGTACTAAAAGCTTTTATTGCTAATATTTTAGTATTAAACAATGCATATTTGTTGTTTACAATAACACCGAAGCAAGCGTTCGGATTATACGATTGTTGTTCATACTTTAGTCATAAATAATGTGTATCTCCCTGCCTATACAGCTAATTAAGTGGGGTTTGTATATATTTGTGTCTCAGCCCATGCTTGCTCCACAGAATGATGTCTGCACAACTTTCTTTGTATAGGTAATCTTTGGACACGCTTCCTCCATAGACTCTTTGAGTTAGACTCCAACATTGCAAGTAGTTATGATACATCCTATCCTTGTTTGCAGGCTAAAACATGAATGCTTTTACTATAAGTATTGAGATTGTTTTACGATTGACCCGATTATACTTATAAATTAATTTGATCCATTGCTTTCACCAAATGCATAGTCTATTAATATTATAACAGAAGAATATAGTTAATTATTATAGTTAATATGTATTATTGGTTAATAATTACAAGCATTAGTACTGTACATCCATTTATGTTCTTCCTTGTAATTATACAATAGAGCAGAATGAGATATCTGGAATATTATAAAAGTTAAAACATTGTATGGAAGATTGATGTGTGGAGGTTGACACAATGAGTTGTGCACAATGAACTTTCGCACAATGGAAATGAAAATGTTGAGGACTATGTTGTGTAGGGACCACTAATCAGAAGTGAGCTTGGAAATATCGAGTTGAAGTCAAGTTCCTAAATATTTAAATATTTCAAGCTTCGAGAACTACAAAAAAAATGATTAACAATATTATTGGTAATGTTTTAGTCAAAAATAATGCTTTTGTCCTTACTCCACACATCTACAAAGATTCTTCCACACACGCTATATCTAGACACGCTTCATCAATTCATAATCCACACAACGAAACATAATAATATTCCTTGTTCTCCCACACATACCTCGTCCTCTATAAACATTTATACGATATACTATTTGATAAATTGCAAAACTATCTCTACAAAAGAAATATTTAGTGAATATTTGTTCGAGAAATCGAAAAAAATACCCCATCTTCCACATAGTCAAAGATCTACACAATTAAACATAAAATAT
Source organism: Pinus tabuliformis (assembly GCA_031772625.1). Taxonomy (NCBI): domain Eukaryota; kingdom Viridiplantae; phylum Streptophyta; class Pinopsida; order Pinales; family Pinaceae; genus Pinus; species Pinus tabuliformis. The sequence continues at coordinate 150,812,125 of CM062811.1, read as the reverse complement.
TTGCACAGTAAAATATCTACACAACCCCCCCGTGTAGATAACAAAACGTATTATGTCCAAACATTTTTAGTATTATCACATCATATAGTATTTAAACATTGTACATCATTTCCAGAGGACTGTACCATATATTGTATAAATGTTATTAGTACTTGCATATAGAACTAATAATGCATTGTTATCATGTCACTGATGCTACACATTTTGCAATTTCGTTCTAAATCTTAGTCTCTCACAGTCTGAAATTCCCATAAGAATAACATACGGCCGAGACGATGATTCTATTTGTAACTAACTCATTCGAAAACTAGTTTTACATGTATATGTAATGTGTATGCTAAAAAGATTTCATGATGAACACCTGGTGAATGCTTCTACAGATAGCACAATCAAAATTAGTAAGTAGTTTTGTGACGTTAGGTTATAAATATTAAACATATGTATTAGATACTTAAGGTAGTTAGATTGGTAGATAACAAAAATTGTAATAATAATAATAATAGTAGTAGTAACAGAAGAAAGTAATGTTGGACTATGAATATTCAAGTTTAATGCCTTCCTTTAAAAAATAAAGAAAAGAATCAATGCCACGTGTTCTTAGATGAATTTACATAGTTGTTTTGTTTTTTTCCCCGTTAAGAAATATTATTAGTTTAGAATATCTTCTATAGTGCAATTGTGAAGAGTGTCAATGCTTTTTCAAACTTTTGAAAATTAAATAGTTTTTTGTTAAAGTAAATTGTTAGTGACTTTCCTTTCTAATTAACGCAAGCATGTATTCAAACAATCAACATACATACCTCATCTTCTACATAGTCAAAACTCCGCATAATGAAAAATAATAATAATAGCACGTTAACATTAATAGTTTAATTTCCCAAAAATGTCGCGTTCTAATTCTGTCCCTACCGAATAAAGTTTCGAAAATAAAAGCTCAGGACAGTAAAAGCTATGCACAATAAAATGTTCAGCACATACTTCGTTTTCTTGCACACAAATCATTTTCCATACTTTTCACCGTCAATAGAAAATACATGTGCTTCTAATATAACACAAATGCATTTGTGCCACATTTCATAGCAAATCTCCTGCAAAAACCCATAGTAAAAACCCTGCTCCTTTCAGTCGGTCATGTTATTAATTGATAAATATGTTAGCATTAAAGGCTTTTATTGCTAATATTTTAGTAAGTGATCAACGTATACGATATTATTGGTGATATTTTAAGTGTAAATAATGCTCATATTTGTATTTCCAAATATGTTTCAAATTAGGCATATGTGCAAAAGTGTGGAAGAAGTCTATTGTGCGAAGGAAGCTTTCAATGTGTGGATCATCGCACTTAGCACAAAAATATTTTTTTTGCTAATATTTTAGTATTAAATAATGCATATTTTCTCAATAACATTTTCTATTATTGATAATATTTTAGTTGTAAATAATGCATACTATTGCTATTTAATTGATTATATATTTTAGTATTAAAATGCATACTTTATGCTTATATTATTAATAATATTTTAATTGTAAATAATGCATATGTTCGTATTTCTAAATATGTTTCAAATTAGGCATATGTGCGGAAGTGCGGAGAAAGTGCATTGTGTGGAGGAAGTTTTCTATGTGTGAATCGCGCACTTGCTACTAAAAGATTTTATTGCTAATATTTTAGTATTAAACAATGCATATTTGTTGTTCGCAATAACACTGAAGCAAGCATTCAGCTTATACGATTTTTGTTAATACTTTAGTCATAAATAATGTGTATCTCCCTGCCTATACAGCTAATTAAGTGGGGTTTGTATTTCACCCACATTTCTGTCTCAGCCCATGCTTACTCCACAGAATGATGTCTGCACAACTTTCTTTGTACAAGTTATCTTTGGACACGCTTCCTCCATAGACGCTTTGAGCTAGACTCCAACAGTGCAAGTAGTTATGATACATCCTATCCTTTTATTTACATAGGCTAAAACATGAGTGCTCTTACTATAAGTATTGAGACTGTTTTACGATTGCCCGATTATGCTTATAAATTCATTTGATCCATTGCTTTCACCAAATGCATAGTCTATTAATATTATAACAGAAGAATATAGTTAATTATTATAGTTAATATGTATTAATGGTTAATCATTACAAGAATTAGAACTGTACATCCATTTATGCTCTTCCTTGTAATTATACAATAGAGCAGAATGAGATATCTGGAATATTATAAAAGTTAAAACATTGTATAGAAGATTGATGTGTGGAGGTTGACACAATGAGTTGTGCACAATGAACTTTCGCACAATGGAAATGCAAATGCCGAGGACTATGTTATGTAGGGACCACTAATCCGAAGTGAGATTGGAAATATCAAGTTGAAGTCAAGTTCCTAAATATTTAAATATTTCAAGCTTCGAGAACTACAAAAAAAATGATTAACAATATTATTGGTAATGTTTTAGTTCAAAATAATGCTTTTGTCCTTACTCCACACAACGACGTATATAGAGCTTCTTCCACACACGCTATATCTAGACAAACTTCATCAATTCATAATCCGCACAATGAAACATAATAGTATTCCTTATTCTCCCACACATACCCCGTCCTCTGTAAACATTTATATGATATACTATTTGATAAATTGCAAAACTATCTCTACAAAAGAAATATTAAGTGAATATTTGTTTGAGAAATAGAAAAACTTGCCCCATATTCCACACAGTCAAAGATCCACACAATTAAACATAAAATATTTGCACAGTAAAATATTTGCACAAACCCCCCCCCCTGGCCCCCACCCCCCGAGTCCCCCGCACATACCCCATTTTCCAGATTTTTTATCGTCAATAAAAAAATACATATGCTTCCAATATAATACAATTGCATAAGTGCTACGTTTCACAAAAAATCCATTGTGTGCAAAAATCTCACATATTAACACTAATATTTTAACAATATCCTATGCACCATTTTGTACAATGTAAATTAACAAAATTCTAAGATCTAGCATTATAACCCTACACAGAATGTAATTGGATGATAAGGTTCATCAGTTCGAACGAGCTCGTCTACAGGGTTCAAAGAAAAAATCAGATCTTACTTTTCTGAAACGTTGCAAGGATGCATCTGTTGTTCTAGTTTTCGCTCGTATTAATCATAATGGATAATTCCGGACCAAGTGCATCTCTGTTATTTAAAAATTTGGGAAGTTTGATTTTTTCACCTTTGTCCTAAGGATGAACCACATTAGTTGGTTCGAAATGTCGACCAAATATCAATGATGTGATTATTCTGAAAGACAATCTTAGTAAATTAACAATGTTAATCATTATGTTCTCCTACACTTACCTAATCTTCCGCAAATATTCATAGCTTTAAAATCAAACCTTTATGCAAATGCTCTTTCACACATACTAGGTACTCCACACAGTGAAATCTTCGCACAATGAAAGATAATAATATTTCTCGTTCTCCCGCGCATAACGAGTTCTTTGCAAACATTCATACGATGTATAATATATGATTTGGAAATTTGTAAAAGTGTCTTTGCACAACGCAGTTACTTCCATACTCAATAACACCCTTCGATCAGTAATTGACATTTGAAATTGTTATTAATTGAATTAATAGACATGTCCTAACTACACACTTGCTTTATTAATTGCTTAGTATGGAAGTACGTATTGCTACATTTCTACTTCCATATATCCATCCCTGTCACATCCTTCACACTTTGTCTGTTCACACAAGAAATGCTCCATAAACTTCTTTTTCCTCTTGAGCAAACTTGATAATTACGATAAAGGTACTTAACTTGTGTTTTTTAATTCTGAACTGAGCAATTACATTCACACTGTCAACAAGGTTTCATTGGCAACCCAATTCAATATATACGAAAAAAATGGTTATCACTTCACAATGTTATCCGACTTAATGTGTATTCTCAAAATTAATACAAAATGTAAAGCTTTGAAGCTTTCATTATGATTTTGAAAGCATTAAAATATTAATATTAACGTATAAATTGTTACTAATTGAGTTAATTGATATAACGAGAAGGTCTATTCAAATTTGAAACTGTAACACGTCTAATGTTAATTCTTATTAATAGTCTAATGTTCATATTTATTTGCTAATAGTCTAATGTCAATACGATTCTAATGTGTGTTGCATAAGTATAATGTAAAGTTTTATTATACGAAGCATTCTTGTGGATTTTCTTATCTCCACTTAAGCACAAATGTGAGTAAAGACATGTTGCAAACTGACTACGGTTTCCACACTTCAGAAAATTCAATGTCATTTGCACAAAAAAACTTTGCTAATCAACATATTAGACGTTGTGCTCTTTGCACAGTCAAAGCCTTGTTTATAATTATCTTTTTGTAAATAGGCATATGCGTGTAACTGAAGATTAAGTCCATTGTGCAGAGGAAGCCTTGAAGCTTCCATCGTCTGGATATCTGAACTCTGCACAATGAAATCTTCCCGTACAAGGAAAGTTGTTTGTAGAAAGCTTCACCCCTAATTAATTTGTTAAAGGTTACATAGTGTAGCACAAGGCCAATCGAAATCGAAGATACGTAAAATTGATATATCATTTTCATTTCAAAATACAGCAACAAACTTCCATTATGTACAATAGACATATACAAAGAAAACATAATAAAATCCCTTCCCAGAGTACCGTGCTCTGGAAAATTTAAAAATATGATGACAATGGACATTATTTATGTTTCATAGAAAAACAAACTATTCTCATGTTTCATGTTATTGGCATATATGTATCAATGGAATAATACACATGCTCAAAGCATAACTCTGTAACATTAAGCAATACATTTACAATTACAAGAAAAACAACAAGTTTCAACTTTTAATCATCATAGCTATGATTGAAATAAATAAACAGTAGAAGATCAGATTATAAGTATTAAGAACATTGATTCTCAAAGCGAATCACTTGTATCAATAATGAAAATGCTCAATGGCTCAATTAATTGGCTCATTCAATATGTTATCATGTCATCTTCTCTTTAAGTACCTTCTTTTGAATCCATCAAAAGTAAATGTGTGAACTACAATATGCAAAAAGAAAACTGCGAAAGAAAACAAGGAATTGCATTCAGCATTGTAGACTATGTGACATTAGTTAAATTAACAAATCACAATGATTGAATACTATTAAACATAAAACAAATACGCAAATATTTAAGAACATTTACAATTTGTCAAAGCATGTATGCTAATTGTTTGACTATAAGTTGACTTCGGAATGCAAGGCCTCTTGAAGCAATGTCTTTAACTTAGCCCAAATGAATTATTTCATTAGTCCCATTGTAAGCTCCAACCTCACATGTTGATTGAATAATTTCTTTTTAATCTCCATTGCCTCCTCTTGTAACTGAGTAGTTAACACATATTTCCTCGCATTAATACTAACAAAGCGAACTAGCCATTTGTCAATTTCTTCTAGAGTAAAATCAATTATAGCATCAAATTGCTCTACTATTGACTATTTTCTCTTGTCCAATTCAAATGTTAACATATCTTTTGTAGTAAATTCAGAATTTCGTATAATGAATGGGTCATCTAGATCTCGAAGAATTTGCATGGCATTTAGAAATCGTAATAGCCTCGGGTTAAAAGTTCATGCAATAAAAGTTAATAAAGGTAAAATAAGACCACGTGAAAGCGACACTTATTCCAAGCTGAATGTTGGGCAAAATATCCTAGTGGGCATCACTTGTTGTGTTTTATGGCTAAGGGAAATTTCCAAAGGAAATGGCTAAGGATTTGGAAAGAAAAAAAGTATTTTTAGCGCATTATTTATCAAAATAAAGGAAATTAGGAGAAAAGGAAGGTGAAAGGTCACAGGTTGCATGTGAGGAGGAAATTGAATAAAATAGAGACATCAATGATAAAAAGGATGTTGAGGATCAATTCACAACTTTTTTTTAGTTTAGTGTATAATTTGTCTCAGAGAGGAGAAAGAAAGTAAGCAAGCAAGGAAAGGGAAGGAAATCAAAGCAAAGAAGGACAAGGAAAGAAAAGGAAGGCAAGGATCAAGCAACCTCAGTGGGAATACTTACAGGTAACAGATTACATGTGTGATTTCCTAGCTAGTTTTGACATGCATGGTGTGTGCATGTTGGTATATGGTTATTTTGTTGTTATTGGCATGGATGTTGTCAGGGTTCAACAGTGGATGTTATCCTAGCCTTGCCATTTCTAGATAGACATGGTGTGATGGGATTGTTCTCGGTTTGATCTTTGGATTGCTAGATGGTTTTGGAATCAGGAATGAGGTGGTCTCAGGAAAAATCCCAAAGGCCTAGGAATCCCTTGACCTATAATGGTGGGATACATGTTAAAGCCTGAGGGTGGAGACAGGAAAAATCCTCAAGGATGGTGAAGAAATTCTGAGGCATCCAAGCTTGGTTAATTTTTGTGATCTCGGCACCAATTTAGTGTGATCATTGTATGGAGAGGGTAGAGGTGGTTTAACCTCTGGTTTCCCTTGGTTGTCTTTGGATTGGTTTATCCCATGAGATCCCACATTCATGCTTTGCATATGGCACAAGGATGATTGGTTGAAAGAAAGATCTGGTTCAACCAATATATGGTCGAGTGGAACATGGAAGTCCTAAACCCGGTTGGTAATTTCCTATGGTTAATAAAAGCTAAGTTTCTCTTGCTTTTGGTAAGTAAATGTACTAGTTATTATATGGATTTAATGGTTGTTCTCTTATGGTTATTTATTTGGTTATAAGTTGGTTATAAGCATGGTTTTATGACAAATCTTAGTCATGTCTCTTTTCATGTTTTCACTCATAGCCGAATCAATAACGAATGAAAAACCTAATTGGTGTTAAGACAGCTAAAGAGAGAAGGTAGTGACCCTTCTTATTAAACCTCAGTTAAGTTTTCAGTCCCTTATGTTCAGAATTGCATTCATGACCTGTAGGTGGTATATCTACCAAGTGTTTAACAAAATTCCAGTCCCAGTTGGGGACAATCAGGTCAAGTCTTGGTTCCAGTTTTTTTTGTAAGCATTTTCTTCACATATTTTATGAGCTTTGGAAGTTTCATGGATTTATGGGCAAAGGCTTAGCCCCAGCCCTAGAAAGTAGCCTTAATTTTCAGAGTCGTTGGCACAGCACTGGCAAAAAAAGGCCACAGTCGCACTGATGTAGGCATATGGGAGCGAGTGGGAACCCATAGTTGCATGGAGGCCTTGGCAAGGGAGCGACGGGGGCTCAAGGTCAATGAAAAAGTGAGTTGTCTGAGGGGTTGGACCTGAAGGGGTTGGGCTACCCCTAGAGGTCATGTGGCACCTAAGGGAAGTTAGTAAGGTCTTTAGTTGTTGAATCCATTTCCTTAAGGTCACCTAGGAAGTTGAGTCATATCATAGTGACCCTCAGCTCATGTTTACCCCGGGAAATCCAGTGAAAGTGGGTAAATGTGGGAGGAGGCGTTACAAGGTGGTATCAGAGTGTGGTTCAACACTTGGACTAGATGGGCTAGATGCATGTTGTTATGCATGCAATTATCATAGTTAAGGTTGTCATGCATGAGGTTATGGTATTAAGGATATGCCATTATGATGCTATTGGTATGTTATGATGTTGATGTGTTGGCCGAGATAGAGTAGGAGATGTAGATCATCAGAGCGAGGTTGCAGCACTAGACTTTGGAGTAAGATCATATCTTCATACATGTATTGTATGTTTGGCATGCAGGTATGTTGGTTAATGATTGTTATAAGCATTAGGGTTATGTACATGTTTGTCAGTCTATGGTTGTTGTGGTTACATGCATGATAGATGTTAGTTGATCAGTGTGATCATATTTACCTGTGTCGATTAGTCGTGAAGGATAGTAACTTGTTTCTATATGCATTGTGGTAATATGTGTGATGGTTATGGTCATTATACTTAGGATCTTGATGTTATATGTATCATGCTAATTTTTGGATTGGCCTATGTAGATTATTACGGTTATGACATTCAAGTATGAGTCGATATGTTTTTGATATTGTGTCATAATAATCTAGATTGGTCGTGCATGTCTGATTTTTATGCATGAATCACAATTGTTTATGATTTTATGATGTGATCATGTTAGCTAGTTACTGTTATGGATACCATGGCCTTAATTATGTTTGGGTTGATATGTTGTGAAGTTATATCATGCTAATCTAGATTGATTATGTAGACAACATAGCCCCCCAAAGATACATTAAGGTATGAGTTTGATTATGTCATATATTCGGTGTTTGAGTGTTTGATTATGTTGCCTATTTGGTATGAGTTTGTGTATGTCATCTACTTGGTGCTTGAATGGTTGATTATGTTGTCTATTTGGTGTTTGAGTGTTTGGTGTCTATTATGTCATCTATCTATTGTTTGAATGTTTGACTAGTTGCATGATATGAGTTTGTATCTATAATATTGCATGAAGGAATGATCTTGTTTGAGATGTTTGCACTAACACATATGTGCTGAGAACAGTTGATATGTACTTGAGTGTAAGTAGGTGATAGTTATAGCATTATGTATTATGACTTATGAATGTGAGTTGATTGTTGATTATGACATGGTTGTTAGACTTGGTAAAGGTTGATTTCAAATTGATATATATGATGTCTTGATATTTGGAACATGTGGCAGACATGTGTGTTCAGTCACAAGGCAGCGTGCTTGGCACAACAAGGTAAGATAAATGGTATGTTGTTCTATTTATTTATACACTTACAGTTATGTGTTTATGGAAATATGATATAGGGAATTCCATGGCATAGAGACTGCCATGAAATCTTAGAGAAGGCTCAAGTTGAGCTTTCCTTTGGAAGTATTGGGAAGCCATGGGGATTGAGTCATGGTGTTTGCTACTAGTATTGTGTTTTTGATCCTTCGTGATTTGTTATGCTTGATTCCAGCATTGTTTATGTCTAGTGTATGGCCATACCACTTTGTTTGTGGTGTCATATTGTTATTGGTTTTCATGGGTTTCTTCTTGGTTGCTTTTGGTTCTTGCCTTTTATGTTTGAGGGTCTTGGGAATTGAATGGTAAAGAGGGAAGTTGATGAAGCTCAGGGAGAGTTGTGTTGTATCTGGCAGGTAATGTAAGACTTGGATGAAGTTGGTTCATATATAAGGGAAACTAAAGACAAGAGTATAACAGTCGATTGGATTGGTGGGGTCCATTGGAGTAAATGGATGGTGGCAGAACATTCATGAGAAAGGTAACAAGAAAGGTAAGGTAAATGGATTTGAGGTTTCAAATGCCTTGGCTATGTTCAGAATTATTGTACTCAATGTTGTGCATGCATTGCACAAATAAAGGGAGTTCTCTTAACCTTGACCTTAGAATATTTGGTAATTATGTTGATGTCATGATTGTTTTATGTTGATGTTTATATGTGCATATATGTGTGTGTGTGTGTCGTTTTCTGACAGGGTCGCTGAGGATCATTCTTGTGGAGGAATGATTGTTTATGCAGGTGAATGGCATGAAGAGGTTCCTGGTTTATGAGGAATCAAGTGGGAAGAGTAGCCCTAACAGATATATGAGGTCAGTATCATGTGGATGTGAATTGATATTATGTGATTATACTATGTCTATGTTTATGTTATGGATAGGTAATGCTGAGGGATACATCAGCGGAATGAAAGCAATATGATCCGTGACATGTTGGGACAAGCATGGATAAGACACTAGAAGCAAGGTTGCTTGGTAAGGACAGTGTGGTCTTAAGATGTGCAGTACTAGTGTTGTGTACATGTAGCATATGCAGTATTGTGTACATATGATGTTGTGTGCATGTTGCATATATGATGTTGTGTGCATGTTGCATATATAGTGTTGTGTGCATGATTGCATATGCGGTGTTGGGTACCGATGGTGCTAAGTACATGTCGTATATGCAATGATATGTACAGATGGTGTTATGTACATGTTGTGAATGTGGTGCTACGTACATTTGGGGCATTGTCCATGTTTTTTTTTTTTCTGAATATGACTACTTCTATTATCTTTACAAAACAAATATACAAAAAAGATTACAGAGGGCAAGGTTTAAGTGGATTTTCTCAGGCTCCTTGGCCTTGCCCATATTGCAGCACCCAACTTGAGAGAGTTCAAAATTGGGTGGTTCGCTGTACTCCTGCTGACTCTATTACATAACACTGATAGACTGTCCATTGCTGGACTGAACATATGATGCACATAAACATATTTGACACGGACAAAGACATAGAACACTGGACGTATACACTGGACACTTGGACATTTACAAGCGACATTTGGACTGTAAAGCCAACATATGGAAAATGTAACTGAATTGCCCCGGAAAATCCCAAACAAAACATAAATTACCATGACAACATCATTCTTCGTCCATAGACTGGGGCTGCTCTGCAATTCTGCATCCGAAGTGGAGCGTGTTCTCCGAATCCGAGAGCTGAATGATTTTATGAGGACTGTCATTTCTGGCAAGTTCCCTCGGACCGGGCCAAGGAGCAGCACGCACCAAGGTATCAGCTACAGGATCCAGATTGAGGTCGGAGTCTTCCATTTTCTGCTTGCCCTTACACGAACCAGGCGGATGAGTGATTGCTCGTGCCGAGGGGCCAGCGTTTGGATTCGGATTGAGGCCAGGGCGTTCCAATTTCCTCCCTCCCGCGGGACCCGGAACTGACCATCCCATCCCAGGAATGAGCTCGGGCTGAGCCCCACCCCCTTCTTCACCCACGGGAAGGCCGGCAACAGGGGAGTCATCCCCACTGGGATGCTGCCTATGCTGTTGAGGCTCAATGCCATGCTCCACTGCAATTGTCACGATCAGAGAGGAATTGACATGCGGACAGGGGAGGCGATACCTGAGCATGGGAAGCTCTCTGTGACTGTCACCTTCACTTGGGCTGCTCTCCTTATGCCCTCCCACTTCGTCATTGCTATCCTGGAACCAACAAGGCTGAGAGGTGACTTCTATTGAAGAAGAAGGGGAGTGATGGTCATCTCTCGGCGGAGCGCGACCTTGAATTCCTCCCCTCCGGCTACCCATTCGTAACCTGTCTCGCGGCATACTTAAATGCCTTTCAAAGTCTATGCTGTGAACAGTCACCAGAATTAACGCTACTCCCAGTAGCAATAGCGAATTCCACCACCACTCTCGATCTCTGGCCTCAGGAGTCCAATACCTTAATGTGCCCGAGCTCCAGGAATTAGCGTCAAGGACCCGATAGCGATTAGCTTCCAGAACCAGGCTTGAGGGCCTGCACCACGAGCAGGCTTCCAGAGCCCACTTCCAAAACCTACCCCCAATTCCTGAATCCGCCTCTCGAGCCTTATGACAGAGCAAATTCGCCTTACGAACCCATTGACCGAGCAAATTCACCTCTCGAACTGCAAGAATTATCAATAAGACATTCAGCATATAACTCACAGTCTTCCTCCCACGATGTGTCGCAATCTCACATTCTCCCGTTTCCCCCCTCGGCTCTGCATTCACCTTGCGGCTAGCACAGAGGAGGGTCTCTCCACCAGACGCTCCATACTTCCGCAAACCAGCCATACTCCCCCGCTTAAACCTCTCCATCGCTCGACTGCTCACCTGCCTCCCTCGAGCCGAGAGGACAGGCATTAATGCCGTCTCATCTCCGGCCTTCACCACATTAAAACGCCTTAACGCCTTCACCCCATGGTACCACCTTTGCATGTGGTCTTGACACTCGGCCACGTGATGGCCCGTGTCATTCTTTCCGTTTTTAATCACCCGCATCCGGGGAGCATTGTCCATGTTATATATGTGGTGCTATGTACATTTGTTGCATCATACATGTTGTATATGTGATGCTATGTACATATGGTGCAGTGTATAGGTTTTACATGCGATGTTGTGTACATATGGTGCGGTGTGCATGATTGTACATGTGGTGTTGCATGCATGTGGTGTTATGTACATGTGGTACATGTGGTGTTGCGTGCATGTGGTGTTATGTACATGTGGTACATGTGGTTTTATGTACACATAGTACAGCTGGTGTTGTGTACACATGATGTTATGTACACGTTGTGTTGGTGGTCTGGTGTACATGTGGTGTTGTGCACATGTTGTGCAGGTGGTGTCGTGTACGTGTGGTGTTGTGTACACATTGTGCAAATGGCATTGTGTACATATTGTACATGTGGAATTGTGTACATGTTGTACATGTTGTGTTGTGTATATTTGGTATGGTGTTACAAGTATTGAGTATTTGTTGTATCGCGACATGAGTATTCATGGTATTGTATGGTGTGTATGTATATGTATTGTGTTGTACACTGGGTTTAGGTCTATGTGTCATGTTGTACACCAATTGTAGGTGTATGTGTCATGTTCTACACTGGGTGTAGGTGTATATGTCATGTTCTACACAGGGTGTAGGTGTATGTGTTGCATTATATAATGTGTATGTGTATATGTTGTACAGTGTGATGTGACATACATGTATGGTATTCTCTAGCCCTTGTTGTTGTTATTGAGGGTTGAGGCAGTTTAGTCTCAGGATTCCCTTGTTGTTATTGAGGGTTGAGGCGGTTAGTCTCGGGATACCCTTATTGCTGATATTAAGGGAGGAGACAATTTAGTCTCTGGATTCCCTTGTTGTTATTGAGGGTTGAGGCAGTTAGTCTCGGGATACCCTTGTTGCCGATATTGAGGGAGGAGACAATTTAGTCTCTGGATTCCCTTGTTTCTTAAAGAGGAGGCATTGGGTGCTTGTCTGGTTTGGCTACAAATTCAATGTGGTTACAAAAAGGATAAAGAACAAAGGCAGAAGCAAAAGAATCATTTGAAATACAAGTATCAATATTTTATTTCAAGTTTAATTATGCATTTGATCTATGATTCTGATCTATGATGGTTGTGGTTTGAGCTAACTGAATGTGATATATTTATACATGGTGATTTGGTTAAAGATCTGGTTTCACTTGTTGTGATAGGAAGTAAACAAAATTGCAAGTGTACCTTATTGACATCCCACCAATGAGGTATGATTTGAATTTATTTCAATTCTTTTTTTGTCTAATGGAAATTATGTGCTTGGTACAGGAAAGCATGGAAATTCCCGGTTGGGTGGTTGAAACTAACTGCAAGGATTAGTAATAGTGGAAAAAGGAATTGGAACAGGAAATAGTATGTTGGTAAGGCATTTCAAAAGTAGGGTCATTATGGGACATTGGTACGTAATAGTGTCCATTGATTTCCATGAGAATACTATGACTGGTATGATGGTTTTGAGGTAGGTATATGCCTTGGTCGTTTGACCTTCCGATGCGAGGAAGCCTTGCCAAGGGATGGATCGCCTAGGATAGGGGATGTCGAGGAACTTGGAAGGTGAGTGACTGCACGAAAGGGGATGATCAAATTGCATTAGGGACTGTGTAGCAGAGAAGGGAAGGTCAAGGAATGGATTTATTTGGTTATTAGTATTTCTAGATGTAATCATATGTACATTAGGAGTGTACACTAGAACAATGAGTCTATAACTATTCAATGAGGGAACATGTAGCGCAAGGATGGTAGCGCTAGACCTTGGATGTAGGTTTGACTTGGTAGTGGATTATGGACTTCCTAGGAAGGAGGTGAATCCTGGTATTACTTTGAGGGTGGAGGTGTGAGCCTCTAGACTCCCTTTTTGCAGATGTAGGCATTGTATCCTTTTATTTGGTGGGTAGAGAAAATGTGCATATGTGTATACTATTATAAATATTGTATCGAGTAGGATTTATAAAGCTCCATAGATAGTATGGTTATTTGTTAGTTGAAGAAAATGTGCATAAGTATATGTGGTTTTTATTGTAAATATTGTAATGAGATGTGTTATAAAGCTCTAATACACGATATGATTGTAATGTTTTCAGCAGGTTGTTATTGTTAATACTATAATGAGCTAGGTTATAAAGCTCCATAGGTAGTATGTTTATGTATTTTAGTGGTTTTGCTGGTTATAGGTGTCACAGAACGCCGAGGACAATGTTCCCCTAAGGGGGAGGGGTCTGTAACAGCCCAGGGTAAACGTTCATGTAATAAACGTTAATAAAGGTCAAATAAGACCACAGGAAAGGGACACTTATTCCAATCTGAATGTTGGGAAAAATATCCTAGTGGGCATCACTTGTTGTGTTTTATGGCTAAGGGAAATTGGCAAAGGTAATGGTTAAGGCTTCGGAAAGGCAAAACAATATTTTTGGCACGTTATTTATGAAAATAAAGGAAATTAGGAGAAAAGGAAGGTGAAAGGTCATAGGTTGCATGTGAAGATGAAATTGAAGGAAAATAGAGGAAATTGAACAAAATAGAGGCATCAATGATTAAAAGGATGTTGAGGATTAGTTCACAACCTTTTGTCAGTTTAGTGTTAGAATTTGTCTCGGAGAGGAGAAAGAAAGTAAGCAAGCAAGGAAAGGAAAGGAAAAAAAGCAAAGGAAGGCAAGGATCAAGCAGCTTTAGCGGGAATACTTGCAGGCAACAGAATGCATGTGTGATTTCCTAATTGGTTTTAACATGCATGGTATGTACATGTTGGTTTATGGTTCTTTTGTTGTCATTGGCATGGATGTTTTCGGGATCTGACAGTGGATGTTATCCTAGCCTTGCCATTTTCAGATAGCCATGGTGTGATGGGATTGTTCTCAGTTTGAGCTTTGGATTGTCAGATGGTTTTGGAATCCAGGGTGAGGTGGACTCAGGAAAATTCTCAAAGGCCTATGAATCCCTTGACCGGTAATGGCGGGATACACATTAGAGCATGAGGGTGGAGACAGGAAAATTCCTCAAGGACGGTGAAGAAATTTTGAGGCATCCAAGTTCGATTCATTTTTGTGATTTTGGCACCGGTTTAGGTGTGATCACAGTATGGAGAGGGTGTAGGTGGTTTAACCTCTGGATTCTCTTGGTTGTCTTTGGATTGCTTTATCCCATGAGATCCCACATTCATGCTTTCAATATGGCACGAGGGTGTGGCTGAAAGAAATATCTGGTTCATCCAATCTATGGTCGAGTGGAACATGGAAGTCCCAAACTCGGTTGGTAATTGCCTATGGTTAATAAAAGATAAGTTTCTCTTATTTTTGGTAAGGAAATGTATTGGTTATTATGTGGCTTTAATGTTTGTTCTCTTATGGCTTTTCATCTAGTTATATGTTGGTTATAAGCATGGTTTTATGACAGATATTAGTCATGTCTCTTTTCATTTTTTACTCATAACTGAATATATAATGAATGCAAGACCTAATTGGTGTTAAGATAGCTAATTAGAGAAGGTAGTGACCCTTCTTGTTAATTCAGTTAGGTTTTCAGTCCCTTATGTTCAGACATGCATTCATGACATGTAGGTGGCATATCTACCAAGTGTTTGACAATGCCAGTCCTGGTTGGGGATGGCCAAGTCAAGCCTTGGTTCCAATTTTTGTTTGTAAGCATTTTCTTCACGTATTTTATGGGTTCTGTAAGTTTCATGCATTTATGGATAGAGGCTTAGCCCCAGCCTTGTAAAGTAGCCTTAATTCTTGCAATCGTTGGCATAGAACTAGCAGAAAAATGCCACAGTCGCACTGATGCAGACTTATGGGAGTGATTGGGAACCCATAGTTGCATAGAGGCCTTGGAAAGGGAACAACTGGGGCTCAATGTCAAGGAAAAAGTGAGTTGTCTCAGGGGTTGGACAACTGAAGGGGTTGGGTTACTCCTGAAGGTCCTGTGGCACCTGAGGTAAGTCAATAAGGTCTTCAGTTGTCACCTCCATTTCCTTAAGGTCACATAGGAAGTTGAGTCATAGCATAGTGACCCTCAACTCATGTTTACCCCGGGCAAGCCGGTGAAAGTGGGTAAATGTGGGAGGAAGCATTGCAGAAATGCATCACTTCCCTTATTGTTTATGCTCTTGCATTAAAAAATAATGCTTTATAGTATATTGATTCTTCTGTATCATCCACTTTTAATTTTCCTCATTTGATTAGCATTTGACATTTCTTTGTTTTTCTTGTCTAGATCAAACAACAATTCAAGCCTTTGACTAAAAGAAAATAAGTCATTATTAACGAAATGCTTGTCTTCGGTAACATTACTTCTCAACAAATCAACAAATGAATTGATTTCTTGGGCTAACTTTAGCATAACAGAAACCACCTGCCATGCATGTTTAATGATTTCTAATCTCTAGCATAGATTACTGACTATAGAACATTTGATTGCATTAACTAGATGCAAATCTCTAATATATTGATGATATGTGCTAGCAATGGGAATTGCAGATTGTTGATTTCATATTGTAGTTGGAGTCATTAACAAAGGGCCTGTATTTAAAGCATCTTCCAACATCTCTATTGTTTCTTTCAGTACCAAGTTTTATGTGTTTCATTTCTCAATAGACAATGCAAGTGCATTCCTGGTAGCTTCATGCAATATCAAAACATATTTGGATGAATTTCCAAACATATGAATATTCGTTTATGTTGTATCAATAAATTTTCTACCATGCATCCTTACCTTTTCAATTTTCAATATTTTACTATGTCTGCTATATTTTGCATCTTGAAAAGTGACAAACTTGTCATCAAAAATAGAAAAGTCTTTGGAAATTCGCTCTCTTATTTTTTTATTTTCATTCACAACGCTATTAACCCAATCAAGTAATGGAGTTTCAATCTCCTTGTTGATACCTTCTTGATTAATTCATATTTGCAGGAGACTTTTGCCAAGGGGGATTCACTGAGGGAGCAATATCATACCACATGGGTTCATATTGGGGGATTTATATTGAGGAAAAAATGGCATAATATATTGGGGGAGATATATATGGTAAAGGGTTTTTGTATTAGTAGTTATAAAAAATGGAACTCAAAATTAATGATAAAATATAAATGGGTATAAAAAATGTTAATGAAAAAATGGATGCCTACAATATCTAGTGGAAGTAGGGATTTTTTTAATTGAGAACGTGTATTGGGTTTGTATTGATAGGGGTTTAAATAATGTGATTTTTAGGAATATTTTCCAATATATAGTCAAGTTAAGGGTATTGCTTAATATGCCATGAACACACGTGATAGTTCAGAGGTTCATTGAGTGAATCCCCCGTTACTTTTGCATTTTGCCAATTGAGGCTCCCCATCATCTCCGACAATTGATAGTTGGTTGTGAATCAGTTGTACAGCTTCAATATATATTCATTTTATTTTCACTTGAATATGAAGCCAAAGTAGTTTCAAATATGCAAACAAAAGATTGTGCAACTTTTATGCTTATTTTTTTACGCCTCGTTTCACTTCTACTACTTGCTTATTCAGCAATTTCTCTAATAGTCATTGATCCTTCTTCATTATTGCTTGAAGCATTTTTCCATGTTTTTATTTTCACTTGCAACTTTTGTCAACAAGATCTTGCATTTGATGGCACATAGATGTATGACAAATAGAGCTTTTGGATCAACGTCTTGCAAGCCTTTTGTTTCTTTTAAATTAAAACAATGCAAATACTTCAAAAACTCCACAAGATGGCTTTCATTATTTACGGTTACTCGCCCAACGGCAAATGGAAAACAAATAAAGTGTTTTTTTTGTTTAAATTTAACATGTCAATAGTAGTATTGTATGCAGACTTCGACAACAAAAACATGTCCATAACACTTACTGGAATCAATAGTGGTTTATCTCAAAACCTATGAACTCAAATAACCATATTATTTCCTCTTTCTTCATGTCTCCCTTTCCCCGAGAGGAAAACTTATGCTTCACTGGATATTCGATGGGGCTCTCATCCAGTTATCATGCAAATAATTTGTTTTACAAAAATATCTTGAATCGGACAAAAATTTGAAATAGCTTCTTGCTTCCACAATATGGGATAGCGAAACTACATCGGTTCCTTATCAAGATTGAAATTAGGGTTATTTGGAAACTCATCAAAAGTATGACTCGAAATGAGGTTGTTATCAGATACACCATCATGAAGAACCTATTTCTCTTATACAAATGTATTAATTGAAAACACAGTTCATTTGAAATAAGATCAGCCCAATCGAATACACATTTTTTTATATGAGTAATGAAGCACATAGAGAATGGAACTTGGTACAGTGGTCATAGTTTCTTGGCCCATTAAACGTGCATACATCCAACAAAAATCTCTGAATGGTTCTCTAAACAAAGTGATATCTAGAAAGGAAAGATCAAAAGGAACCTTCGAAATGGGAGAAGCGAACTCCTGTAAGATTTTCAAGTCGCCTGTCTGTGATTCTAAAAAACTATTTGTGTTTGAAAAATATAATCGGTAATCGGTAACTTCAATATCCACCTAAATGTCTCCAAACTCAAAGAAATACTAGTATCTTTGGCTGATAACCTAATTGTTTTTGTTGTTAAATCAAACTTATATGTGCATAAATAAATGATTTCTCTAAAATCAAATACCTCTGGAACACATGCAACATTCGCTAATCTGGTAGACCAAATCTTATCATTATTTTTCTCGTGCATAAACAGACTCACATATAATTGATCCGTAGTAAACCACTAAAATCTTGGGTCGATAAATGCCAGTGAGTTAATATTATCAATGAAAATAGCTTCCTTTCTTCCTTTCAAAGTCGTTTCTACAATGAACTTTCAAAATTTTCTATCAACCAACAATGTTTTTAATGCGCTATAGGTATAGATCAACAATATGCTAAACAACTACCACTTGTTACTATTTTGCCAATGAAATCCTTTCTACATGAAACTTCCAACATATAGCAATTCAATATAACAACATCTGCATTTTTGACAAATAGAATAAATAATTTGCATAATCCAAACGCGCCATAATTCTGGCCAGAAAACAGTAGAAATTTTGACACAATTTTTAGAAAATGAGGCATAGTTTCTTTGAAAATCGGATTATAGTTGTCAGACTATAGGATTTTCGGTATCAGAGTAATCATTGGTAGTGCTAAATTTTTTACCTTTTTTCCGTTTCCAGTACATGTTACTATTCTGTGTGTGAAATGTGTTTTATGAAATAAATAGAAATTTAAAAACAATAAAGGAGAAGTTTTCGAGAAATAGCAGCAATAGATTAAAAACAAATCTCGAAATTCAGAAACGATTCACTCCATGTGTGAAACGAGTTAAATGTGAATATTTTCTAATAATGACAGTTAGCTTATGGGTTGTCAACAATCGCATTCACTACTATATAAATAACATTTTATAGGTAATATAGTTTACGTTCCCGATTATGTGTTGATCCATCCATTTTGCCAAAAGAATACCAAACCGTTAATGTCATTATGTCATGTACGAAAACGAAAAAACTTCACTCTGCACAATGAAAGCGTTTTGTTTTTTTATTTCTTATTCTTCTCCTTTATTTCTCTTCTACGTAACACAATTTTGTAACGCTACCTCTTTTCCATATGCAGTACGCACCTCCCGCATCTATTACAATCACCAGCAAACCTTCAACTACAACATTATTATTATCAATTATTTGTTTTTTTAGTTGGTAAAATTCATTCTTAAATAATTTCATTTAATTAATAAAGCTTACAGTGAAACAAGTTTATATATAAAGAATAAGTTATATAAATACTTAATTCCACAGATGCATTTGTTTCTGCACAACCACTTCTGCAGAGCTAGTTTTGTATTCAGTAACACTTTACAAATGCTCATTTAAAATTGATTACTATAACTTTTATGACTCACAATATAAGCTTTCATATGGGTTTCACACAAGAAAAATCTTCCCACAATAAAATAGGTTTCTATCTTCAATAGGGCTTACTTAAATACTTATTTTCTTTAACTAAAGAAATTGTATATGTCTATAAGAAAATTACTTACAAAAATTGGTTTACAATTGACCATTGCAAAATGAAATATGGAGTTTTTTTCACAATGCTTTGAAAAAATAGATCCCATAGTTCAATGTATAATTATTATTATTATTGATTATTATGACTATATGTTGTTATGTGGAGCTTTCACTCTGGGCAGCTTCCCCTGCATAATGAAAACTCTTATCCTAATGTCAGGAGAATGAAAATTTTGTACAATGAAACACTGATATATGTCATTTTTGCTTTTGTACAAGCATTCATAAATAAAGACAATTGCAACAGAATAGTCACACTTTCTGGCTGGACAGTGTCCAATATTTATCAACATAGTTATAGCAAGTGCAATTGTATTCAAATTCAAATGTTAGTTACAACAGATGCAATAGATACAACTTCACATGTAAAACATTATCTAAGAATTATTGAAATAATTGGTAAAAAGTTTTAGTAATAAGGCAAAGTAAACATAAATGCATTTTAATTATTATTCATTACAGAACATTATGGAATATATAAAAGTGAAAAGAAAATACTAGAAAACAATTGTTCAATTATTGTTTTCTATATAACGTTCCAAAACCTAAGTCCATTCAAAATTCCATGTCAAACGTTATCTCATAATTGTTTACATAATTAATAAACATAGTAAGAGAGAGAAAATAGTAATCAAAATTCAAACAAGTTATGATTACAGAGCCATGGTTCAAGGAATAGCCTTTGTTGCATATAGCATTTATGAAAATTATAATACTTTAATCACAAAGCTAAATGCATTTGTCTCAATGACAGCAGCACTTGCATTACCGTCAACTCTAATCTCCAAAAGTCATCTACAATGGGTAACAAGGAACTGCATTCAAGAATTAGACTATTCCATCATAACACACACATAAGATTTAAATAGTAAAATTCTTTGACGAAAAGAAAAAAATGTTCCAATGTATTAAAACACTTACAATATGCAAAATCAAACTTTGATATTCTTCAGCCTTCAGCGATCTCTCGCAATCAAGCTTCCTACAATGAATTCCTTGACTTTAGCTTCAATGAATTCTTTCATCAAAGAAACGGTAATGTCCTTCTTAACATGTTCATTGAATATCTCCTCCTCAATTTCTTTTTCTTCTTTTTTCAATTACAAAACTGAGGCAAAGTACTCTTTGTTTACACCAACAAAAGTAATTAGCCATTGTTAATTTTGTCTGCACTAAAATTAGTTATAGCATCAAATTTCATTTCTTGTGATTATTTCAACTTCTCCAAATCAACCATCAACTTATCCTTTGCAATTAATCCAGATTCATATGTAATACACAGATTGTTTAAACCCTGAACAATCGCTACCACCTTGAGATACACATCTTCTCTTCGATTCTCTATGTTTCCACACTCAGAAATAATGTCTTCCAATGTTCTAATTTTCCCAGACCATGCAGCTTTGATCTGCCTCATCCAATCAGCATCAGGCAGCCCTTGTTTATCTCTTTCTATTTTGGATAGTGAATCAAGCTTTTGACTAAAAGTTAATAGGTCATTGTCCACGAATTCCATGTCTCCCTCTAGCTCACTTTTGACCAATTCAATAGAAGACCTAGTTCTCTGCTTTAAATGTCGTAAATCAAAAGAAACTTTCCATGCATATTCAATAATCCATAATCTTTTGGATATAGTATTAATGATAAATGATTTATTGCACTCAGGAGATTAACAGGTTTCTCAAATCTATTAGATCCCCCAAGAGTATAAATTTCCAATGAAAATCCACTTATTTCCAGTGGAGTATTCAGCAAAGGACCCACACTCAGAGCATCTTCTAGCTCTTTTATTTTTTCCTTCAGCTTTTGATTAATTTTTTCCTATTGACAACCAACATAATTCGCAAGCACTTCACCCCTAGCTTGATGCATATTCATCAGCCCATGCATTGCAACCAAAGACATATCAATATTCAATTCTCTCCAATCAGCAACCTTTATGTCGGGAAGATGTATCCTTTCAATATTTAATCTCTTAGCACCCCTTTCATAATTTTCATTCTGTAATGTGACAAAACATTCATCAAAACTAATGTCCTCTTCAACAATTTCCTCCATTATTCTATAATTTTCTTACAAACAAGTACTAACCCAATCAAGCAGTACAACGGTATCAACTTCCATGTCCACCATTTCATTAATGATCGATGTTTCATGTGCACTCCTAGATCTAAATGATTCATTCATGTGTGCTCTTTCTGGAGTTACTCTAAGAGGAGTCCCTTTCATCATCCCCACCACGTGATAGCCTATCAGCAACCTTTTTTTCACTTCCAATAGTTCTTTTTCTTGTTTTGCTAGTAGATGAAGTCGCACCAATACTGCATATGCAAGATTGAGATTTCCTCGTAGGGTTTGTGCCTCTTTGCTTAGATCTTTCTCCCATCAATATGATATCTTCTTCAGTAATTTCTAGCATCTACTCTTATTTTTTGATCTTTTGTTGATACATTGTGACTTTTCTTGCTTTACTCAACAAGTTCCTGTATCTCATAGACTCAAGGTGTTCCATGAAAATTCTTCCTCCATCAAATCTTTTAATAGCTTCATATTCACTTAATTTTAATTCATCCAAAGACATTGCAAAAATTAGAGCATTATCCATATTCTTCACAGTCACTTTTCCAACCGTAGACGGAAAAGAAATAAATTGTCTCTTCTTTTTCTATTCAAATATAGACAACCAATGATGATATTTCCTATAGACTTCAACAATAAAATACCTATCTAGAACAAATATTGGAAAAAGCCAAGACCTATCTTCAAAACCATAAATTTGTATAATCGTATTGTTGTCTCTTTCCTCATATTCCCCCTTACGAAGTAAGAAAGCCTCAGCTTCTGCAAATTTTTGAGAAGGTTCTCGTCCAGTTACCATGCAATACACTTGCCTCACAAAAACATCATGAATTAAGCAAAAATTTAAAGAAGCTTCATGCTTCCACAATATAGGATACCATAACTACATTGGTTCCTCATGAAACTTGAATATAGGATTACAGGGCAAGCTGTCAAACACATGCCTTGATACGAGAAGTTTTATTAGATACAAAATCATAAAGAGCCCATTATTCTTGGGTAATCTATGTAATTGAATAGTTAATTCATTCGAAATGGCATAAGCCCAATCGAACATACAATTATTTTTATATGTCTCATAAAGCACATAGAAATGCATTTTGGGACATGCGATGTGATTTCTAGCCCTACTACACATGAAAAGAGCCAATATAAATCCCTAAACGGTTGCCTAAACAAAGAAATATCTACAAGAGAGATCAAAAGGAACCTTAGAACTTGCACAAATGAATTCCCACACAATGTCAACTCCATGCCCTTTTGCCTCCAGGAAACTATCCATAACGGACAATTCTAAACACTTGTTCGGTTCTAGTAACTTGAATAACAATCTGAATACAATGGGATTCAGAGAAACCTTTATCTATCCCAGCTTAATTTCCCTCTTTTTGAAATCAAAAGTATCTACAAATAGATAAACAATTTCTCTAAAATCAAAGACCTCTGGAACACACCCAGCATTTGCTAAATCCGATCACATGTTTTATCTTTCATTGACAAATTCACATATCACTCATAAGTTCTCAACCAGACAAAGCTATCATCGATCTCAGCAAGTGAATTAACCATATCACTGCAAATATCTTATTTTCCTCGCCTGCTACTCATTTTTCATTTGCAAGGGAAAAAAACTATGTCAATGAATACCGTATATCTCATTTCACTTTGCAATTCTTCGTTTTCTTCACAAAGATCGATCATTACTATTACTCGTGTGAAAAATCATTACATATGGTGCTCTAAATAAATAGAAATTAAAGATAGGAAAGCCAAGTTTTATTGATGGTAATAGGAGAAAATTTCAAAATTCCAAAATCATCCTGTGCATTTACTTCGCACTTTGATCCCGCTTCAATATAATTGATATATGTGTCGTAAGAAACAGAAATTCATGATATGCAATAAGAGACATTGTCTATCGAACTGGTAAGTTCGTTCACACGGCCAAAAATCAAAAGTTTTTTTTTTCTTCGTTTAGTAAAACCTCACAGGAAAAGTGTTTCAATCATTTTTTGTAATAGTGGAAATGGATCAACATCATAAAAAACTTCATCAGAAAATTTGTCAACACCCAAAAAAAATCACTAAAAACTGTATTGTTTTTTTTTCCTTGTTTTTGTTGTTTTGTTTTATTCCACTTACGCACAATTGACACCCAAGATCGTGAAAATTGAGAGTTGTAACCTCAAATTACAAAAAAACACCGCCATTTTTTATCAGAAATGTGCATGAATTCCCTTTGTTTTTTTTGTCTATCAACAATGTCGTAGTTTAATGAGACCACAAATTCGCCTTGAAAAAGTTGTCAAGTTTTCGGAATTTTTGGTGCCCCGGAGATTCTTGATGTTGTTGAATCCATATCCACCATAAAAATTAAAATAAAATAAAACAAAGATTGAAACACTCACAGTATTAGATTTCTTCCAAAAAAAATCATCGGATCCCGTATAGAAATTTGTTATCCGGGTATAATTATAGCCTCCGTATAGAACACCATTAATAATAGCTACAAATAGTAAAGTGTACAATGACATTCGCAAATATATATTATTCCAACACATATTCAAATACTCTCTACAACGAATTAAATTGACAACTAGTCCCGCTACTTTGTAAAATTGAACCAAATTTCATTTACGAATAACTTGACACAGCTATTTCTTGCTAAATTTGACACGCATTTACAATGCGGGTCAAACCTTATTCTACACATAAGGATTTAATTTTAGACTCTTGATTTTTTCCAAGAAAAAAAATAATTTAACTACTGAAACTTAAAACTCGTAAAACTATCAATAATAGCCACAAAATAGTAAAGTTACCTTCTATGATGAATCGACTTGACAGTTTCTCCCCACTACTCTATAAAACCAAACTCATAAAACTATCGATAATAGCCACAAAATAGTAAAGTTATCTTCTATGACGAATCGACATGACAACTGCTCCCCACTACTTTGTAAAACAGAACAAAATTTGATTTACGAATAACTAGATACACTCATTTTTCGTTGTATTGTACAGAAAAACTTGTTGATTATTGTACAACAAACCATAGCTTACATAGTATTATATAGAAAATCTTAGTGAACCATAAACTTTCATTATTTCCAAATGCGGACATAAAACCAACAAAGGTAAATCACTTTAGAATCCTGCAGTAGCATACAGCTTCTGCATCCCTGCACTATTGCTATCATTCAAGCACACCTTTGCAGATAGCAGTTTATGTAAGGCAACAGAAGCTCAGACAATACTCCAAGCTCTTAAACACAATTTGCAAAGAGAAAACTCTACACACCCCACTATTCTCTCTATCATTGCAAATAGCATTTCTCCCCTCACTATACTAGCTATTTCAAATATTTGCAGTCTCATTTCCCTAGAAAACACCACCTATGACTATTTTGCATCTGAAACATGGTATAAGATAAAATCACCATTCATTTTTTTCATCATCCTGATGTCTGCACTTTGATTAATAGAAAACAGAGTTGTAGATAAATATAATTCATCTTAGCATTCAATTCACTAACTAATTTTTGTATGCTTTTAACATTACACAAATTCACATGTGTGAAACCACAAAGCAATTCTCTTACGCACAACCACCTCTGGACTCAAAAATGCCCTTCTGTCAGTCATTGACATTTGAAACTTATATTAATAAATGTGGGACCTATTGAGAAATGTAACTAGTTTTGGTCTTCATAATTGTTGTACTCATTCAAATATGTACCCTATGTAACAAACAAGAAAAAGAAAAGTAAAATTATTATTATCAAAGCATTGGTTTCATGCTCATTATTGATGGTATTTTAGGTAAAATCATATTCTTCATGCTTCTAGGGTTTGTTAGGTCTTAGGATTTATTGTCATGAGTCAAAGGGGTCAACATCATGTTTATTAAACCCTTCCGAGCAATGTTTACTTGTAAAAATAATTATTTTTGAGTCTAGAAAGTCCTAGAATCTCCAAGAGTACAAGTCAGCCCTGGGATCCTTAAGTCGGCCTAAAGGAGAGAATTTGACCCCTTGAGAAGGCTATAAAAGGAATCAATTCGATCTCATTTGGATAAGCTCACTTACAAGTTTGATCTATCAAGGAAAGAGTTTGGTCTATAGATGGGAAGATGGGAAAAGGAGAGCGGAGTTCTAGAAGATGTTGGGAGGAAAAAATATCTTGGCTTTGGGCTCTATCTCTCTCACACGTGTGAAGAAGCTAGGGTTTATGCAGCTAGAAAGAGGTTGAAGTTGCAGGTCTGAATTGTTGGGGAGCGAAGTTGTTTATGGGGATCATAATTGCAGGAACAAGTTGTTAGATACAGAGAAATCTTTCTCTTGACATTGTTGACCTTGGGAAGAGTTGTTTTGCTCCAGGAAGGTCTTAAAAGGAAGATAGATTATGGTTTTTTCAATAGTTGGTGGGATGAAGTTGTTGGAGGAAAAAGTTCTTGGGTTAAGTAGCTAGCAGGATGAAGTTGCAAATATCAAGAAGAAAGGAGTTGAGGAAGGCTCAACTTGGTACTGGGAGAAGGACTTGATCTAGGGATTGGGTCACTATATCTCATTTGAAGCAGATTCTAAAAAGAGTAGAGTTTTTGGGTTTTCCCCTTAGATGGGCTTTTCCCTGGATGAGAGCCTATATATGTGTCTTATTTTATTGTTGTTGTTTCTTGATATTGTTTGATGTAAAGGTCTAACTAAAGAACATAAAGAGGATAACTAAGTTTCACAAGTAAATATCAAGGTTGAAGAGAATAAATTATAATCACTACCACTTTACATTTTCTAACATGGTATCAAAGCTAAGTTGAGCAAGGAAGGAATCCAGAAGGACACTAGAAAAAATCTTTGATCAAAGAATAATAACCTCTCAAGGTCTAAAAGAAGAATATTTTCTCTTAGAGGGATTTGGTTAAGGGCTCGTTGGTAGAAGACCCTTCTATTATAGGGTTTCTACATTAGAGAAGATCAAGAACAGCATAAATCACACAAGAAGGGTGGTGATCTCGTAAAAGGAAGTCTACTTGGAAGGCATCAATATTGGAAGTTATTCATGGAGGAATCCTAGGGAACATCTTTCAAGGGCATCATCGAGAACTCTATGAAAGGTCTTGAATACATCAAGAATGTTGGAATACTATTCAAGTATTGTACTATCTCATAATGTTTGAATCTTCAAGTCATGTGAGTTCTTTTTTTATGGAGAGAAACAAGCTCATCGGGGTATTAAATTATCTAGCATGGAAGAAAAGGATTGACTTGATACTCACATAGCAAGATGTAATGGGATATGTTGCCAAAGAAATTACTAAACCTGGGAAAGACAATACATAAGAAAGTGGAAGTAAGAGCTCAAAGGATCATAGTAGAATTAATCAAGGATTTTCTTATTCCTTTTGTATAAAATTTGAATACTTCTAAGGCCATGTACGACAAGCTAGTGAATTTGTACTTTGCAAGTATAGCAGGTTAAAATATGTCTTTGTGGAATAACATATATAGAATGAATAAATTGAAGGATGAAGATATGGCATCCTTCCTCGTGAGAGTCTCTCAGTTAAGGGACCATTTACAAGTATTTGGGGAGCCAATCACTGATTCAAAAGTGACCATATGTGTTCTCAATGCATTTCCAATCGAATGGAGCAAATTTGCAACAAGTATCTACTCCAAGAAAGATTCAACTCCCTTTGATGAGTTGTGGGCAAAATGCATACTATAAGAATCAAGGATCAATTTCAAGGACGACATTGGATCTAATGAGCATTCTCAATCCTTTCTAGCCCAAGTCAAGAAGATGAAGAAGGGAAAGTTTGGAAAGTCCAAGAAGAAAGATATGTCCAAGGTGCAAGGCTTCAAGTGCAATGATTTTGTACACTACAAGAGGGACTATCCAAATCAACAGAACAATAACATAAATGATATAAGTGAAGGTCATGTAGTCGACGCAGTGGGAGAACTTATGAAGAAAGCAAAGAAAGAAGAAGTGAAGGATCTGTTAGTGTCAGTCTTGAAAGCCCTCCATCAGTGATCAAAGCTCTTTGCATTTGCATTAGTAGGTGTCTCATCAGTGTCAAATTTTGCATCCCGTTAGGCATGCCATAACCCTGATGGAGGAGCTGGTCTATTTATACCCCTCTTGGCTTTGCTGGATCAGGTCATATCAGTCATTAAGTTTTTCAAGCTTGTCTTGATTTGTCTTGAGGTCAAAGTCCTAGGTCTAGGGTTTTGGTCATTTATCTCTGCAAGGTCATGTCTTTGGAAATCCATGAGTACTCAGCAAGCCAGAGGGAGGATTGCAAACATGTTTCTCCGATATTTTTATCTTGTACAGTGAACTTTCACCTTGGATTTAAAAACTCTGTTTTTAAAGCCAAGGTCATTTTCTCAGTTTTTGTAAATAAGTGATGAAATTTCAAAAGTCTTCAGCGGACAAATTGCAACCCTGGTCCCCTTGCCAAGATCCCTCAGATGATCTACCTGCAAAAAGAATCAAGTCAAAGCACTCAAATAAGTCAAAATCAGGATAAAAGAAACCAAAAATCAGTGTTATAAAGTGTCAAAAGGAAAACATTAGAAAGTGGGTTTATGAATGAAATTTTTTCAAATGAAATCCATAAAAGCCTAAATTCCCTCCTTTCACTCTCATTGTGCATCCTAATGCTTGCAAGAGAGGTTTGAGATAGCGATTGTGAGAAAGGAGCAACGGCAGAGCAATTTCGGGCAGCAGAGAGGTGCGCGACCCGTTGAGCCAGGTGCGCGACCTGTTGGGTGTGCACGACCCGTCAGAGGGTCTCCCACCGTTCAGAAAAACAACGGGCGCGACCCGTCAGAGGGGCGCGACCCGTTGAAGGTGGTGTGCGACCCGTTGAACCGCCTTGCTGCAAACTTCAAACAAATTACCTCAAACTCCTTCCAAGCTATCAATTTGCTCGAGGTAGGTGCTCTAAACATGGATTAATTGCTGGTTATGATGGTGGGTGTCATGAAAATGTTAAAATGATTAAAATTTTGCAAGTGGAACTCCTTATATGGCTGCAATGTTAATGAGCAAATGGTGCTAGGGTTTATGTTGTTTCAAGTTATTTTTCCCTTTGGTTTGTTTCCCTCCTTTCCCTTTCACTCACACTTATATGTTCATCTCTTTTCCCATATTATTTTACAAATAAAATGCAAATCTTTCCCCATCCCTAATCATTAAAAAATGAAAACCCTACCCCTCTCCCAAAGCATCAAAAAACAAAATTCAAAACCCTAGTTTCCCCCACCATATGCATGTGTAAATAAAACAAGAATGTTGGTAAATATGTCAGAATGTTGTGTGTATGGTTTCCTTATTTCCCCTATTAATGCATGTAAGCATATTCCCATGTTCACTTTCATACATGTTTTTTCCCATATACAATGATCTTTGCAAATGATTTCCCAAAATATGTATTCCTGTATGCATAATGATTTGCAACATTTCCCTTAAAAATTCCCTGATATATTTATATATTCCCATTCCTTGTTAAAAAATCCCTCCCCTAACATTTCCCTCATGTCTTTTTCCCCTTGAAACAGCATAGATTTCAGCACTTTTTGCAGGCAGAGACAGCAGTTCAGTTTGTCCACTTTGCTCCTAAACCATGTCAGAAACCGAAACTTATGAGCAAAGTGATGACCATTCATCATCTACAGAGGTTGAGGTACAGAGGAGGCCTCGTACAGGTGGTAAGGGTGGACATCATAAGCGAGAGGAGCCCACCTCTTTAGCAGAATTACAGGCTTGTCCCATGGTAGTGACTTGTTTTCAGTACATGTCTTGTTATCAGTTTTGTGAGAGGATCTCCCGGATTCAACATCACAGAGAGTTGGCCCGCCTCTTTGTTTTACATTTGCATGATGGACATGTCAATATAGCAGGGGTAGATTTTACATTGACACCCGAGGTGATCTCACATGCTACAGGGATACCAAATGTTGGTGAGGTGTGGCCTAAGCGCAGGTTGCTAGATTTTGTTCACTTTGAGCCTTATGTCCGGCCACCATTCATGAGACATTTGGCGGGTGTTTTTCCATTCAGATTTCTCCGGAGCGAATATGCTCCCATCATGAGGCTTATTATGCACTATTTTACCTGTGAGGGCAGATTTTCACAGGTGTACTCATATCACATTCGCCTTTTGATGCATTTCACCCGAGTGAGGATGATGAACATCCCGGTCTTCTTCTTTCATAACATTCAGAGGATGGTGCCCATGTTGCAGAAGAAGACCCCGGCCCAGCAGTACAGGAGCTTATGTCATTATGGTTTGATTCAGCTCATAGTCTTGCATCAGTTGACACAACAGGGTATCTCATGGGAGGAGTTTATCTCTCGTGAGTTTTTCACAGTGCCACCTCAGCCACATCATGAGGAGGGAGGACCATCTCAGCAGCATGATATTCCGGTCACCCGACATGTCAGCTCCACACCTCTAGTCACCTATCAGAAAGGCCCAAGGGCCTTATTTGCAGCAGCTAGGCGAGTACTATCTCCACAGCAGGTGGAAGGGGTCTCGCCTTCATCATCAGCACAGCGAGTGTTATCTCCACATCAGGTGGAAGGGGCCTCGCTCTCTTCATCAGCACAGAGGGGCAAACAGCCCATGATTCATGAGGGTCCATCAGGAGTCCCAGACACCGAGGTCATTGATCTTGAGGCCAGTTCTCCTAGCCGAGAGGCAAAGGAGATCATTCAGCATCTCAGGGCTGAAAATGATGCTTTGCAAAAGAGACTTGAGGGTGCCCAATGGACTATCACTTACTTGGAGCAGCAGAAGAAATAGTTAGAGGAGGAGAAAGCACTTGATGAGTTATGGAGGATTCGTAGTGACCGAGTCTTGAACCGAAGAAGACCCGGTGATCCATTGCCTGCTGACCGAGAGTCAATGCTCATTCAGGTGAATGCATACTTAGAGAGGTTGTTGGCTAAGGCCAACTAAGAGAAAAAGCTTCTGAGAAATATGAAAAATCATTATTGGGCAAGGATGCATGTATGCAAAGCCAAAATGAAAGTTTTTCAAAGGAGGTTGACCGAGGCTCAAAAACAGAGAAAGAAGCCAAATCCCCTCCGTATCTTGGCTGAGGCTTCACTCAAGGAGCATGGCACTCATTAGCCTAGCCACAGCTCAAATCCCAAAAAGTTCTGGAAGTTTTGGGTAATTTTGGCATTTTTTGGAAATTTACAGGTTTTGGCTCCTCAACGGGTCTCACCCCCGGTGAGACCCTTTGTCATGACAGCTCCTTTTTGCAAAAACTCAGCATTTCTAGATTTGTTATGCAAAGTTACATATTCCTATGGATGGACTTGAGTTTTTATGGGGTTTTGGGCCTCCAAAAGGTCAAAATACATGCAAAATTTGACTTTCTGCCCCTTTTTTGAGTTGCAAAAACAAGTCTTGGGAGAATTAAGTTTTTACAGGGAAAATGACCTCCAAATTTAAAAATTTCAGTTGGGTTGGAAAGTAGACTCATAGACCTTTCCAACGAGCTATCCTGCACCCACTTATGACACCTGCAAGTGCCTCAAACAGAGCTCCCAATGTGCGCGACCCGTTGAGCAGATTTTGCCAAAATTGACTTGTTCAGCCCAGAAAACGCAGATTTGACTCTTTTTTACTTTTTGAGGTTAATGATGGTCCTCTTGGATTTAATTGTGACACTTTTTAGATACTTTTACTCTTGTTTAACACTTCTAGAAGATTCATTTATGTAAAGGGTAAAAATTGAATGTATGAACTGGTTTCCAAGTTTATAGAGGCAAGTTGTTTTGACTGCCTATTTTGTAGTGCTTAGTTTAGAAGTGGTTCAAACAGCTCCTAGGATAGTGAGCTCGACCCATGGAGGCAGGGAAAGAGGTTAGATCATCTATATTATGTACTTTCTTGCTCATTTTCATGGTTGGACTCTTGAGGGAGAAGCTATCATTGTATTATTCACTGTATCTCTGCAATTTTTGGCTAAGGAAGACCAGGGTTTTGCAGTCATCTTTGGGATTCTTGTGGACTCATGTGTTGATGGTGTGTTTCTTAATGTACTTGTAAGTGTGTTTATGTGATTCATCTCCTTTCTTTACTTCTGCATATTAAACAAATGAAGTGTTAAAGTATGAATTCATGCCTGCCATGCTCTGCTTTTAAGTTTGTTTAATTTCTATGTTTTCTACTGTCTAAAGAGAATTCAAAGTCATTGTTTGCTCTCTTTAGCTCCTCCTCTTTCATTCTTGATCATCCACCTCCACTAAAGGCATCAATACTGTCTCCTACCTCGCCCCAAGGAACCCCCTGCAAAAACTGTGTCCAATCCCCGCACCCAAAATCGCCCTCTCCTCAATTTTTCACCAAAAAACCCAAAAAATCCCAAATCAAACTCTTTGATCAGTTTACTAGCCTAATATCAGTGTTACCCGTTTGGTCATCTCATCAATTGAAGATCTGCCGAGATTGACCGGAGAGAGCCTTCTCCTGCCCCGTAGGGCTAGCTACGAGGCTAAATGGTTTGATGTAGCCTTGAGGTTTACCTTTCTCAGCCTGAGGTGAAATTTCAAGCGCTAACAGGATCTTTACTACTAAATAAGTTTCACTAACTTCTAGGTTCTCTATGGATGTTAATTTTTATTTTGGATGATATGTTTCTACATCAGCATCATAGGATAGAAGCATATGATAGTAGCATGGTTGAAATTCATATGATTAAGTCACTTAGTAGATATCATCTAGGATAAAATGTTGGACCATTTTGAAAAATATTCATCCAGATAGTATCTAGCATCATGTTAGAGTTTATCATCTTGCTTATGATTCAATATGGACCTTCATCTTGGAAATTCCTTGGGAAGAGCATCATGACAGGAATAGTATGTATTCTATGTAATGTGGAAACATGCTGGTAAGAAAGGATGAAGGATTGAAATGGGTCAGGAAACAAATTTTTGTGAGATATATGGATAGCTAGATGATTGGATGAAAACATGGGAATGCATGTTGGATACGATTCATTTGTATAACAATATTGTGGACTAAGGTTGGTTAGAAAGATATGCTTAAGTATTTATGTTGCTCGAAAAAGAATAGAACTTGACTTACTTAAGAATGTATAAAATATTAGGATTTTCTCTAGAATGTGTGTTTGATATTGATTAACATCTAGTATAATCTCCGGAAGAAAAGTTGCAACTTGGTAATCAAGTTCGATCCTTGGGCTATCTAATGCAAGGAAATATCAAATGGAGATGGTCAATGAGGATGATAATGGAACGAGAAGGTCACCAAGGTGAGGTAAGTCTATTTAATTTTGGTTTGTTTACCTAGTTAACATATTATTTTGCTACCTAGTATAATGGTGCAAGAATACATTATGACAGTTGAGGAAAAGTTAACTTTATGGAAGAAAATTATCAAGGGAATCCCAATATATAGCACCTGGAAACTATGAATCAATATATGTTCATCTTGGAAGGTAGCAGAGTGAGAAGATAACCTAAAGGTCAAGGAAGATCACTTTCATGAGGAAGCCATGATCAGATAGAATTTTGGGAAGGCTCAATACAATGCCTTCGTGTCAAAGATGGAAAGTGATGAGTAAGAAAGATGGCATGGATCCTGTTACATGAATGAAGATTGGATATGGTTCCATTATACCTTGAAAATAAGCAGGCTCGATACAAGAGATGCAAAGGAAAGAGGGAGCCATGTAGATATGGGAAATTGGTAGTTGATACTCAGAGGAAGAAAAGTTATAAGGCTTGTGTCTATGGCTTCCATTATTGGAAGGAAGTTTGGAATCTATGTTGGTTCATAGAGGGAGAAAAAGGATTATCCTTGAATAAGGAGCAAGGATCTATTCTCAAGATTAAGGGATAATAGGGATGTCCTCTCGATTTGAGAGGGAGTGATATTTGATATCACATGTGCATTCTTATCTTCAGGATTCCATGGGGGTATACCATCCAATAAGCATCCATGGTTTCCTTGAGGATATACAATCCAATAAAGGAAAGGGAACCAATATTCCTTGAATATTTGAATCCAAGAGAGGTAGTAGGGGACCGACACTCTTTGAAGATAGGACAGGAATCCAATAGAAGAGTGGTCGAAGAGGACCAATGTTCTTTGAGGACTCAGGTATGGAGATCCAAAATAAGAATAGTCCTAAAAGGATATACCTTGTGGACATTCAGATGGGGTATGTACTTTAGAGAGGTAGCATGGTGTCATACATAAATCCTCCTAGCATAATGCTCTTGAATTAAAGAAGATATTTTCCAGTTAGGCCTCAGGGACAGTGTTGGTCATAAAGATGATGCTTACAGTATGGCTTATCAATCTGACTCTTCTTAAGAACTATTCATTTTTAGATAAGATGTTGTACATGTTGTAAAATTATGATTACCTCCCTAGATAAGACGGAGTGTTGAGAAATGTAACTAGTTTTGGTCTTCATAGTTGTTGTACTCATTTCAATATGTATCATATGTAACAAACAAGAAAAAGCAAAGAAAAAATATTATTATCAAAGCATGAGTTTCATGCTCAATATTAATGGTATTTTAGGTAAAAGCATGTTCTTCATGCTTCTAGGGTTTGTTAGATCTTAGGATTTATTGTCATGAGTCAAAGGA
Organism: Pinus tabuliformis; assembly: GCA_031772625.1. Classification (NCBI taxonomy): domain Eukaryota; kingdom Viridiplantae; phylum Streptophyta; class Pinopsida; order Pinales; family Pinaceae; genus Pinus; species Pinus tabuliformis. The sequence goes on along the minus strand of CM062811.1, from coordinate 150,777,501 downwards.
GTCAACAACGTGTTTATTAGGCCCTTTCGGGCAATTTGTAATTGTAAAAAGAATTATTTTTTAGTCTAGAAAGTCCTCGAATCTCCAAGATTACAATTTGGCCCTGGGATCCTCAAGTTGGCCTAAAGGAGGGAATTCGACCCCTTGAGAAGGCTATAAAAGCAAGCATTTCGACCTCATTTCAAAACAATCACTCACAAGTTTGATCTATCAAGGAAAGAGTTCAATCTATAGCTGGGAAGTTGGGAAAAGAAGAGTGAAGTTCTAGAAGAAGTTGGGAGGCTGAAATATCTTGTCTTTGGGCTCTATCTCTCTCACATTTGCGACGAAGCTAGGGTTTCTATAGCTAGAAAGAGGCCAAATTTGCAAGTCTAAATTTCTGGTGAGCGAAGTTGCTATTGGGGAGAAAAATTGCAGGAACAAGTTGTTCGATAGAGCGAAATCCTTCTCTTGACCTTGTTGGCCTTGGGGAGTGTTGTTTTGCTCCAAGAAGGTCTCAAAAGGAAGATAGATTAGGGTTTCTATAGCGGCTGTTGGGACAAATTTGTTGGAGGACGAAGTTGTTGGGTCAAGTAGTTGGACAGTTGCAAGTAGGACGAAGTTGCAGGGATCAAGAAGAAAGGAGTTGAGGAAGGGGTGACTTGGTACTGGGAGAAGGACTTGGTCTAGGGATTGGGTCATTGTATCTCATTTGAAGCAGATTCTAAGAAGAGAAGAGTTTACGATTTTTCACCTGCGAGGAGTTTTGCCCTATCTAAGAGCCTATATTTGTGTCCTCTTTTATTGTTGATGTTTCTTGATATTGTTTGATGAAAAATATCTAACTAAAGTACATAAAGAAGATAACTAAGTTTCACAAGAAAATATCAAGGTTGAAGAAAATAAGTTATAATTTCTACAACTTTACATTTTCTAATAGGACCCAGATATCTTGGGCAGGAAGCATTTATTCTCTGCACACGCTACCTCCGAACATCATAGTCCATTTTGTACAAAAATATTTCAATCTTTCATTGTATGCACTTCAACATCCCACAACATCTATTAATAATAAAACTAATATCAAAACACATTACAATTAAAAGACCCCTATGCACTTCCCTCATTCTGCATAGATTACGCACATGCACAACCATCTCTGCACAACTTGGTTCACACAACTACTTGCACACTCAATAACGCCCTCAGTCATTAATATTCGAAATTGATATTAATTAATTATTATACATTATGAATATGTCCCTAAATAATAATTAAAAAAGTGATTTATATATTTATTATCTTAGTAAATTTGCACAAAACTTTCTCATAACATCCTCACGCGCACAACAACATCTACACAACTTCATCTGCACAGCTACTTCTTCACTCAATAATTCCCTTAATTGACATTCGAAACTCTGCATACGATACCTTTGAGCAGCTAGCTTCGCATAACCACCTTCATACAACTATTTTTGTACTTCCAAAAAATGTTGCTAAATAATAATTAAAAAATACAAAGCCTTCCACACATTTGTTTTACCACACAACACTTTTTCTTCACAAGAATTGAAATTACAGTTTTTTAGCACCCCCATCTATGAAAAATACCTTAATTTTCCCGCACATACTCTGTCCTCTGCATAATAAACGTTCCGCACATCAACCCTAGTTCCCACTATGTAAAGGACCTCATCTCTCCCACACATACTTTGTACTCCACACAAGCAAACATAATAATATTAATTCGACATTTGTTCAGCGGCCCCAACCCCCCCCCCCCCCCCCGCGGAGCCCTATGCAAACAACTTGTAAACGCAACAATTATCGCATCATTGAACAAAGCATTAACATAATAGCGCCCTGCAACTACATCAACATCTAGCTTTGCACAACCACCTTCATACAACTACTTCCATAGTTGCAAAAACGTTCCCAAATAATAATTTAAAAAGACAAATCCTGTCACACATTTGTTACACAGTTTATTTAGCACCCCCGTCTATACAAAAGACCTCGGTTCTCCCATAGATACTCTTCCGCACAACGAAACCGTACCAATTACTGCATGATTCATCAGTATCACAGTGCTCACTATGAAAAGGACCCTAGTTCTCCCGCACATAACAAGATTAATTTGACATTTGTTCAGGGCCCCCACCTACCCCCAAGCCTACGCAAACAAGCTGCATGAATTTTCGCATCATTGAACAGAGAATTAACATAATAGTGCCCTACAACTGCATCAACAGTTAGCTTCGCACAACCACCTTCCTTAATTATTGACAAAGGGACAATTATTACCTTTCATAGTTGAAAAAATGTTCATATATAATAATTTTAAAATGTAAAGCTACACAGTTTATTTAGCACCCTCGTCTATGCAAAAGACCCCGATTCTCCCACAGATACTCTTCTGCACAACAAAATTGTACCAAATACCATATAGTTCATCAGTGTTAAAGGACCCCAACTCTCCCACACATAATAATATAAATTCAACATTTGTTTAACCCCCCTTCCCCACGAGCCTATGCAAATAGGTTGCAACTACATCAATCTCACCTCATTGAACAGAGCACTAAGAAAACAACTGCATCAACTGTCGCATCATTAATCAAAGCGCTAACATTACAGTGACAATGTGAGAGCACTCACCAACGCAATGGTCACTCACAAAAGTATTTTTATTTTAATTTTAAAATGAATTGTCAAGCATTACAAAAAAACAAAAATAAAATGCTCTCCACCAAGATAATTGTCCCATTAAAGCTTCCTCAGTCAATTGAAAATTAGAAATAACATTCGCTGAAAATTCAAAAATTATTTTTGAATTTATACAAAAATAGAAATATTAAACATTTTCCCGAAATTTAAGTTAAAATTGAAAAACACAGCGAAATAATATATAATCAACACAACTTAATCATGAACTAAATGTTATAGTCCCTAACGAAGCAGGAACTAATAAGAATAAAACTTTATGTAAATTTGAAATGTATAAAAATAACACATTATAGAAAGGAAAAAAATTATATATATGAAAATATATTTTAAATAATAAAAATAGTAATTTCATGATATTATTTAATTTTAATTGAAAATATAAAATAATTAAACTTTATCCTATAAAATACACCCGAATAAAAAAATCTAATCGCACATTGAAAAAAGATTAACAAAAACAAAGTTATTTGGATTTTTCTGTGGTAGATATGACCTACCACCCCAAGATTGGAATTAAAGTAAAAACATGCATTACCCATTCTTAATTTTCTTAAATTCTATATTATAGCCACAGAGTCATAAATTTATAAGGCATGCAAGTAAGATTTAACCCCAAAAAAAATTACAATAAAGTTCGTATTGTGAAACTAAAAGTTCTTATTGTGAAACTAACTTAGTAATGTACAATGTATTTTTTCACAATAATAAGTAAATTTATATTCTAAAAATATAGAGTATTATGTTTTTATCACTTAATCAAATTATATAGGTAAAATGTATTTATATGCTAAATTATATAGGTAAAATGTATTCATATAATCAAACTACATAGGTAATAAAGAATAAGATATTGTAATAAAATATTAAAATTAATAAAGAATAAGATATTATAATAAAATATTAAAATTAAAGAATAGAAGGAGTTCTCGAATCTTTCATGATGGCTAGGTTTTCACTTTAATTGTCAAATCTTTGCTTTGTTTGCTTAGATTTTTTTTAGATCTCATTTAATGGTAAATCTTTGTGATCTCGTGAAAAAGACAGTTTCTTTTGCACATATGGTTACCAGTCAAGCTAGCTTTTCTTCAGTTTCATACAGCTTTATGCTGAAATTTTGTTTTGATTTTCCGGTGGTTCAAGAAATTCCTTCCCTCAATTTTCCTGTGGATCTAGAAGATCTCGATTGTGAAAATTATTTTTCAAAGAATGGCTTGGTTTACAAGTTTAACAGGTACTCTTCACGACTGGTCAATCTACACAAATGGATCCCTCAGACTTGGAAGCCCCTTTTGACAGATGAACTAAACATTTACCCTATGGCTCGGGGTTTTTTCGTTATGGTTTCTAACAATATAGAGGAGAATAAGGCTATCTGTGAAGGTAGGTCGTGGTTTTGGGGTAGTGTTGGTCTCTTCATGCAGCAACCATGGAATCCCACTACTGATCTGGTAACGATATCAATCTCTAGAGCCCTAGTTTGGGTAAGGCTTATGAACCTTCCCTTACCATTCTAGACTCTTACATCACTTTCCTACATTGGGAATGCACTAGGAAAGTTTTTGGCCTTTTTATGAAAAAAATAATAATAATAAAATTAATTAATTAATTAAAAATAAAAATAAAAATTCAAGAATAATTATGCACACGTTTTTGTGGAGATGAACTTAAAAAGGGTTTTCCCGCAGATATTAATTTGATGGCTCCAAACTATGTTTGGGTCCAAAAGCTTGACTATGAGAATATTTCATTTTGGTGTAGAGAATGTTATGAAATGAGGCATGTAATTAAAAATTGCCCCAAACATTCTTCGAGTAGTAAAGATCATAAAAAACCCTAAATACCCAAATGATGGGATGGTGCGTAAGGTGATCATTATACGGTATCCAAAGAGGAAGAGCTTCAAGACAAGAAAGAACCAAAAGACAAGAAGGAAGCAGATATGGAAAAATAAATCGCATCCATGGCAACAGAATCTAAGTAGGAAAACTGGAAGGAAATTTTGGATCTTTCAGTCGCCATTAAGGATTCCCTGGATGCAGCGTTAGTAGAAAAGCAACAATCCCTTGGGGAAAATGGATCTCCTCTAGGAACCACAAGGAATAATGTTAAACATGCAACTTCTTGGGCAGATCAAGCAGAGAGGAAGACCTAAAGAATATTATCATGCACCTACTATAGAATGATCCGCCAGAATTTACAAAAAATGTGAGCTGGATTCAAGTTGGGAAGAAAAAGCCCACACGGTATTGGATAGATGGTGATCGGGTGCTCTGTTAAGACACTCCTTGATGTGAAGTCATTGGTTCAATTCCCCACCCCGATCAAGGTGATATATTGGACATGATGAAGATGTAGTCCTGCTAAGCTTACAAAAAAAATGGGAAGAAAATTAAAAAAAATCACCAAGAAAAACAAGAAGTCAAACTAGATCAAAATAAAATTAGTGAAAAATGGAATGTAAATGTGTCTAGATATTGGCGGTTTTTGGGAAATTTTCACTTGGAAAGGGACTGAAATTTTTGTGTCATGGGGAACTTGCTTGAGGGTTTGGATTGAGCCTTTGTGCTCCATCTCAAATTCGCAAGCCTTGAATATCTTAGAAACATGTAAATGGTTATGCCCATGTATCCAATTGTTTTAATATAAATGTTATTAGTTCCATATAAGATATATATCTATATGGGTCTTGGAGATGGCGACTGCAGTGCGAGGCGGATACGGTTAGGGTTTCGGTCGTGAAACCCTTGTCTGCAGCTTACCGTGCCCTTTCCCTGCTCCTCTCCCGGTTACCTTACCTTCGCAACCGTCACCGTTTCTCGACAGTCCACCAGCATCCGACGCTCTGCAGCTTTCCATCTCTGCATCGCTCTGCCCCTGCCGTTTGATATCCTCCCTGCCGTTACGCCTCGCTGCCGCAACCCGTATCTTTCCCTGGTTACCTGTGTTTCGAGGTGCCCGTCGTTCCGAGGGGTTCGCTAGCTGGCAACATGGAGGACCTAGATGATGTCGATTACACCGAAGATCCGCTGGAAGGCGTCTCCATCTGGCGTATGCCCTATTCCACCTCACAAGGTATGTTTCACCCGGATCCTTCGGTCAATTTGGTTGCTTACTCTGCCGGTGAATCCCCGCGACACCTTCCCGTTATTCTCCCGGATATTCCCCCCACCTGGCCGGCTTTGTCTACACCGCCTCACTCGCCGGCCACTCTGGGTTTTGTCGCTGGTTGCCTTAACCCTAACCCTAGTTCCTCTCAGTCCGCTGCGATTCAATGGCCCTACTCTGCCGCTCCGTCTTCTGCTCCCCCTCCTTCCCCCCTCCCTGCCGCCGGCTCACATTCGGGTTGTTTCACTGATATTCCTCCACTCTCCGGTTCACTTCCCGTCGCTGGTTCCATCCCCCCTCCCCTTGCTCCCGCCACTAACCCTCTTCGTGGACTTGATTCCTCCCCTGTATCGAACCCCCCCAGTCTCATCCGCCAAGACCAGGCCCGAGTAAAAAGTATTATTGTTTCAGATCCAAGGAGGAGGACATTTTCCTCCGGCTCGAGGAGGACATCCAGTGGGGAGACATCATGGAATTTGTAGATAGGGTTCTTGTGGGTCGTATCAGGGGCAGAAATTACTCAGCTGCACGTTTGAAAGCCTGGGCTACAGAAGTTTGGGGACAACACTTGGTTCACATCCCCTTCGTGCAAACCTTTGTGAGGGGATGGTTCGCATTACGGTTCGCTCGTGCCGATCACACAAATTGGGTTCTCTCCTCTTTTTGGCACTTTGAACATGCCCCGGTTCTTCTTAAGCACTGGACTCCCATGTTCGATCCGGCCACGGAACAGATCGGAATTGGCCCTGTTTGGATCAGACTTCCCGGCCTCCCCCTGCAATTTTGGTCTGAAGATATCTTCCGCAGAATTGGTAATGCTATCGGCGTCTACATGGATTATGACAAATCATATCTTCACACAGGTATGATGGCATATGCGCGGCTTCTCATTAATCTGGATACCAGGGGAGGGCTTCAAGAATACATCACAATTCAATGGAGGGACTTTTCCAGGAAGCAGAGCATAGACTATGAAGGTATCCCTTACAGATGCCGCCGTTGCCATAAGGTTGGTCATCTCTATCGGGACTGCCCACTGCTGAGAAAAGGGCCGGCACATGCACAGGAAGCTGCTCAGGATCGTCCCTCCCCTCCACCTGCCCAGCCACAGTCTGCGGTGCCCGCGGAGACTCCTGAACAGGCTGAAGCTGCTCCACTCATTCCAGCTGGATCACTGGCGGAGGATCCCACCCGTTCATCGCCTGCCCCCATTCCAGATGACTCTGAACCGGCAGGCGACGATACACCGGGTATGTCAGTTGTCTCCTCTTCTATTATTTATTCTTCCATGCATGATCTGGCTGCCTCTGTCTCATTACATCGGGATGTATCCTCTCCTTCTCTCGCATTTGCTTCATCTTTGCCCTCCTCCCGGTTGCCCATCCCTCCCTCCACTCTTAACTGTCCCATCCCCTCCCCCTCTACTTGCGTTTCGCCGTGTCTGCCATCTATCCCCTCGCAGTCGATCGATCCGTTGCCGGCGCCCGCCTCCCCGGCTCCTCCCCGGTACTCTCTCCGCCCCCGGACTAGAGGGTATGGTTCTGACGCCATTGGTCTGGACCTCGACCCTTCGCCTTCTCCTCAGAAGCTCTCGCGGGGGCGTCCTTCCCGATTATCAAAAGCTAGACATGCTGCTGATGCTGAAGTCGCTCTTGCACGACAGCAGACCATCTACAGGTCCCTTAGAGCGTTGAAAAGCCTTGCCACTCATCCGTCATGAAGATTTTGTCCTTCAATTGTAGGGGGTTTGCTAGTACACCCAAAAAACTAGCCCTTCGGAGACTTCTCTCCCTCTCTCTATCGGACATTATCTTTCTGCAAGAAACCCTCTGTACTGTGGACTCCCTTATTCCAACCCTCGAGGCCTGGATGCCCAACTGGACCTTCCACGCTATAGACGCTTCCAGGAGATCCGGTGGTTTGGCGATTGGTATCAACAACAGAGCGCTGAGAATCATTAACACCTGGGGTGGCAGAAGTTTCATTGGCATCGATGCCTATGTACTGTCTATGGAATCAGAACTCAGGCTCATCAATGTATATGGCCCTTTCTCTGACAGGGCTGCCTACTGGCATTCTCTTTTGAACTCTGTACTCTTTCAACAGGATAACATTATCCTGGGAGGGGATTTGAACTTCACCATGGGATTCTGTGAATCATGGGGGCACACAGCCAGGATTGATCCTTTCTCGGATACTATATCTACCCTTCTGGATGAACACCACTGGATTGACATCCCCATGACAAAATTACAACACACATGGTCAAACAACAGAAGTGGTGATCAGAGTCTTGCCAGGAGGCTCGATAGATTTCTTATTAAAGAGCCCCTCCATAACAGGATTGCTCATATAAGGCAATGGGTGGGCTCTGGTGGCATATCCGACCACAGACCAATATATTTGGAATTCTCTGATATTCATAACAAAATTAAGAGCCCCTTCAAATTCAACTCCTCCTGGTTAAAAGACCCCTCCTACATTCAGATGGTCACCGATTACTGGCAGAGTCACCCTATCGATGAGGAGGAATATTTCACTGAGGGCTTCATCAGGAAATTATCGGAGCTCAAAAGGATCTCTAAGATTTGGGCACACCAAAAGAGACTCCGTGATGATCAATCCTTGAGGGAGGCTGAAGATATCATTGCTTCACATGAAGATGAGGATGGTGGCATCTTTCCCTCACAGGAAAGAAAAAACCTATACATGTCTCTTAAAGAAAAGCAAACCCAGATCCTAAAGGACAGAGAGGAAAGCTGGAGGCTACGTAGCCAAGCCATATGGCTCGCTGAAGGGGATGCCAACACTCGATTCTATCACAGATTCGCCAATGGGAGAAAGGCTATTAACACTATATGGGAACTAAGGGATGAACAGGATCATATGGTTACTTCTTAGAGGCACCTATCTAAGCTAGCAACTGATCACTTCAGGAACATTTATAAAGCTCCCCGTGAATCAAACATTCTTTAAATTATGAGAGTGGCTGAGAAATTCCCCAGATTCGCTGATCCGGAGGAACACGATGATCTCACTAAGGAGGTGACTATGGCTGAGCTGGAAGCAACCATCAAATGGTTCAAGAAGGATAAAAGTCCAGGCCCCGATGGTTGGACCATTGAATTCTACATTTCCTTCTTCGACATATTGGCAGACGATCTTTTGAAAATCATTGAACTTTGCAGACAATCTGGCAGGGTCTCCATGGCCATCAAATCCACCTTCATCGCCCTCATCCCTAAAGCTGATCACCCTACATCTTTCAATGATTTCAGACCCATCTCTCTCTGCAATTGTCTCTACAAGATCATTGCAAAGATTATTGCCAATTGACTGAAGCCTATTTTATCTCGCCACATCTCATCTGAACAATTTGCCTTCCTTGACCATCGCCAGATTCATGAAGCCATAGCCACTGCTCAAGAACTCCTTCATACCCTTCATATTAAAAAGCAAAAAGGCATGATCCTCAAAGTCGACCTCTCAAAAGCCTTTGATAGAGTAAACTGGTTATACATCAGGTTACTCTTGACTCACCTCGGCTTTCCCTTTGCTTTCATAAAATGGGTCATGTGTTGTATTACTGAGGTTGCTTACAGCGTTCTTCTAAACGGGGAGGCCACTCCCTTCTTCACATCGGAAAGAGGGCTCAGACAGGGCTGCCCCCTCTCCCCTCTCCTATTCCTCCTGGTAATGGAAGGTCTGAGCAGACTTATCATATCAGCTAAAGACAGGCATCAACTCTCTGGTATCTGCATATCTGATAATTTTTTCCTTACGCACTTACTGTTTGTGGATGACATTCTTATATTCCTCAACGGAGGGTTGGGTGATATCACAGCACTACATAATATCTTTCTACTATTTCAACTAGCTACTGGGATGATGATAAATGACAGTAAATCTACTATTACGAAAGTTGGCTGCTCTCGCCATGAATCTACATATGCATCCCAGCGGTTCCCTTTCGCCTCATCCATGCTTACTGACGGCATCCAGTACTTGGGGTACAGGCTGAAACCTCTCGGCTACAAAATAGCAGATTGGACTTGGCTCCTTGCCAAGGTGGAGAAAAGACTCCATATCTGGTATCATAAATATCTCTCAAGAGCAGGTCGCCTTATACTTATCAAAGCTGTCATTGAAGCCACGCCTGTTTACTGGATGACACTGGCTTGGATTCCTCGAGGAGTCTTAAACAGATTACAGAGCATTTGCACCAGATTCTTATGGAATGGACAACAGCCTGGGAGAGTTTTTGCCTGGGTAAAATGGGACACCATTGCCAGGCCTAAAAGATGGGGTGGATGGGGTATCAAGAGACTAGATCTGTTTGCTAAAGCCCTAGCTGCTAAACTTGGCTGGCAACTCCTGACTACCGACAGCCTCTGGTCACGTGTAGCACAAGAAAAATATATCAGACCCTCCCATCTCATGGATTGGTTCCGACAGCAACACAACCCAGGACTCAATATCTCTAATATATGGAAGGCAGTTTTACTCTCCCTTCCGCTCCTAAGGGAAGGCATTACCTGGCGCATTAAGAGTGGGCAGGATGTAAGGATTGGTATAGATCCCTGGGTAGGATGCGGCAACCTGCACAGACTCTCGGATGGCCTTATCAGACACCTACACAACAGGGGCATAACACATATTAATCATATCGGTGACAATGCAAACTCTGTCTTTCTACAACAGGCCTGGTACTCATCGGCATCCTTGGGCATCCCGGATCAGTGGCAAACAGAATGGAACAATTTTACTGAGGCCCTCACACAAGCTAATATCAGATTGTCAGAAGGACCTGATGAACTCATATGGGCCATTGCTAAACATGGACTTTATACTCCGAAAGAGGGATATCTGAAGTTAATGGAACCATATAAGCCACCGGACATCCTTCCACACTGGAATAAGATTTGGAAACTCCAGGCTGCACCTCGATGTCGCTTACTCATGTGGAACATCATTTTTGACAAAATCCCCACTGGTAAAAACCTCTTGAAAAGATCCTTCCACGGCCCATTCAGATGCCACCTCTGTTGTTGTGAAGAGGAGAGCACTGATCATCTATTCATCCATTGTACTGTCATTAGATCTCTCTAGCACAGTATATCAACTCATATACCCGATCTCAAGGAATGGAATGGGACAAACATCAAGGATGCTTGGAGCAATTGGATCAGAGATCACTTTGGCAAGCTCATAAACTTACCCCTGCTTGTTTGTTGGGCTATTTGGATAGCCCGGAATCATATCGTCTTTAATAACAGACCCCCTATCTGGCCAACCATCCTGAGCCATACTATTGTTGACTACAATCTCCTTCCTGTGACTGATAGAAATATACATGCCCGCTCTATTACTCCTCTCACCATTGATAAGTCCAAGCCATGGGCCTTCTTTGATGGCTCGGCACAGGACACAGGATGAGGCGGGGGTGCTGTCTTATATTTGAATGAATCTCACTGCTTTAGGATCCAGATTAAACTTCCAAATGGCACCAATAATTTTTCTGAACTAAACACAGCCAAACATATCATATATTTTGCAATACAAAATCATTGCAGACACCTCCAATTATTTGGTGACTCCCAGATTGTTTGCAATTGGATAAACTCTGCATCACATTGTTTTACTTACTCTTTGAGAAATATACTTGACGAAGCCAAAAGACTGATCACTTCATTTGAATCTTTTGCCTGTCGTCATATCTACAGGGAACAGAATACAGAAGCAGACCAGCTGTCAAAAGAAGCAGCGCATAGCCATCTAGACCAATGGCTGATACAGGAAAAGATTGATGGAACATTCCATCAATATTATCACAGGCCTTATATAGATCTTAACAAGAATGGGTCACAGACCCATCCATAATAGCAGACTTGGAAAATGGCATCCTTTTTTGACATACTTTTTGTACAGTTCATGATGACTATTACAGTGCTCTCTGCGTAGAGCAAGCTTTTGGTATTTAAATTTTGTATCTATAACAGTTAGACTCCCTGCGTGGAGATCCAGATCACTCAGGTATTTTTGTGAACTTTGACTGGCCAGCGGCCACATATGAATATGCGATATGCATCTGCAAAATGTAATTTCTTCCTTTTAATAGAAATTACGACTTTTTCCTTATGGGAAAAAAGATATATATATATATATATATATATATATATATATATATATATATATATATATATATGATTTTTCCATATAGATTATTTGTTCAGGGATTTTTTTGCATATATAAATGTAGAAAATTTCGAAGAAATTTTTTGTACAAGTTTTTATAGATTTAATATTTAATCTACTTAAATTTTCCTTTTAAATTAAGTTTCTATTGCGAAATGTGAGTAGTGAAGACGAAGATGAGAACTACACTTGAAGTGATGCTTAGAAGTCCTCTAATTGAATCATTATTCAGGTATCCTATAAGATGAATGGTCCAACCACTTTGAGTTTAAAGACACCTTATTTTTCCCAAGGAAATCCTTTTGGAAAAACCTCCAAAGTATTGTCCCATGATCCATGGAAAGTAAATGGTGTAAATCATTGACCTTGGCTTTCCCAACTTTGGGGAGAGATAAGAGGTCTCATGTCTAGCTCATGACCACTTAAGCTAACCCTCGGGCTAAGCTTAAAGAGAAAAGTAGAGATACAAGCAAAAATATCTTAATTGATTCCAATTAAAATATAAAATGTCTTTTCTTTCTTTTTTAACCAAAACAAAATTTGTATTAATGCAAAATGGTCATAGCAAAAGCACGCAAAAAGTTACATAGAATTTATTTATTTTCCCTTCAACAAAATAAGACAATATACATCAAAATGCTTCCAACATACCACAAGGTAGATGTCCAAGGCTGTCCTACATGTGTCATGTTTCACATAGTCTCTTAAAATACATATAACTTGGAAATTCATTACATTAATGAAAAGTAGGAGCACCACCCTCAGCTTCTTACCCCCCATCAAACTGAGGGAAAGTTCTCCCTTTGATTTCTACAGGGTCTCTCATCAAGTGGATTGTATCTTCCTCCTTTAGCATAGTCTAGTTTCTTTGTTTCTCGATTATTGGATGCCATGGATAAAGAGTCCATGTGCTAGGTGTGTGTAAGGTTTTGCAAACTATTGAACTATAGGTTTTAACCATATAGTAATAATAGCTATAAATAAATTCTTAAAATAAAATAAAACAAAAAAGATACGATGGCGATTACATAAAATATACACGGAGATTTTCCTCCAGCAACCCAAAACTGGGAAAACTAGATTGATTTTTCATGATATTCCTTTCAATGTTACAATGCGTTATATACATGTTGAATCATTCACCCAATCCATTAACCCTATATTAAAATATAACCATAGTTCCTTTGACCAGATCTACAAAACCATGGGAAAAATGACATGCGCTCAAAACTGCAGATGCAAAAATCACCCCAAAAAAAATTGGGGCATTGCCCCAAACCGTGTAGGGGGGCTACCACCCCTAACTATAGTTCCTTTAACCAGATCTGCAAAACCACCATGCACACAAAAACCGCCCAATTTTTTTTTCAAGATGTTTCCCCAACACCCCCCGCCATGCACAACACATCTGTATTACACATGGGACTTGTTGTGCAAAGAATATAACACATACCCAACATGCACTTTTCTTCAATGGCATCAAGTCTCTACTTATGATGCACTATAATATTTCAAATATTAGCAATTTGAGTGGTGTAAACTTGCTCAATCTTTGTAACTTCAGAGAACAATGATAGTAAAGCATTGTAACTGGCTTGAATAAAATCCTCATGGTGATGCATGACTCTATAGAGCTCCTTGTTGAAATTTGGAAACTTAGGGAGAAATTCCCTCCTTTGGGAAGCCCTTCTCACCCTTTGGATACCCTAATAGCCCTTGGAAGAATTTAATTTGGTCAAGAAAAATATTTTTTTGACATGGAACCACATCATCACAAAAAGTACAAGTCGGCCTCGGAAAGGAAATTCCACTTCATCAACCACATATAAATACACCACATTTCACATCACTTGGAGGCATCATCATACATTCATAACTTGTCTTGATTGGTTCGATTAGCTCTGAAATTGCAGGTCTGAGTTCACATGTCCGAAGGAGAGAGAGGCACTTTTGTTTTGACCAATGTTGACTTTTTGTTTGGGACTATTTTGACCAGCATTGACTTTGGATAATTTGACTTCTTTTGACCTGATTTTGGAGTTGTTTGGAAGGCCAATTTGATTGGGATCTTGACCGAAATTTTTCAGACTAGTTTGACTAGAATTGACCAGAATTCTGAGCTAGGGTTTCTAAAAGTCAAAGTTTTACTTTGACCATATTTGAAGATATAATTTGAAGGTTGATTTGACTAGGTTTAACTGAAGGAAGGAGGCTACATATTTTGACTGGTTAACCAAACTATTTGGGAGATAATTTGACCGTTGACTAGGTCTGGTTAGGGTTGTGTTGATTGTTGTTGACTTTGACCCAAATTTGACTATATTGCTCATATTGGTTTGGATATTTGATAGTTGACATGGTTCGTTAAAGGTTTGACCCTTGACTCATTGCTACTGTACTTGGATTCTGTGGTTTTTCCCTGGTCTTTAACCAAACCCCTATGTCTCTATTTTTCTATGATGTCTTCTATTGTGCATTTGGTTTACTGTTCTATCTACAAATTTCTTATTGTCATTAGAAGATTGAAATTATTGGATAAAGTTATTGATATTGAAAGAACAAATTAATTAAGTGATTGTTACAACATAAACCACTAGAAAATTAACATGGTATCATTGCTAAGGTGAAGAAAAGTGTAAGGAGACAAGAGAAATCACCTTTGAAGAATTTGATTTGAAGGAGCTTATTTGACTTGGTCAAGATGTCTACCTCTCAGTTCAAGATTGAGGAGAAGTTAAATGACTCATCTAACTATGTTTTTTGGAGAACCAAGTTGGATGTGACTTTGGATGAGAATGAGAGATCATGTGATTACTTATATTGCAAAGTTGAAGAAGTCCATGGAAATGTATGATAAGTTGGTTGGAATGTATGAAGTCAACAACTTGAGCCAAATTATTTCTTTGAAGAATCAACTCAAGGACATTAAGATGAACAAGGGATAAATAGTGCAATCATACTTCATGATAATATCCCAACTCAAGGATCAATTGTTATCTGCTAGAGAAGTTACATCTGATAGAGACATAGTACTCATTGCACTTGGAAGTATTCCTTTGATTTGGGAGACATTCATTACTACCATAAGAAACAATGATAGGTTTCCTTCATTTGATTGTAACAACGTTGGGTCAAAATTTCATGTAATAAAGTTAATAAAGGAAAAATAAGACCAAGGTCATGGGACATGTATTCCACGCTGAATGTTGGTCAAAACATCCTAGTGGGTGTTCATTTGGTTTATTGTGGCTAAGGGGAATTGGAAAAGGAAATGGAAAAGGCTTTAAAAAGGCAAAGAGGCATTAATTGGCATTTATTAATGAACATAATGGAAAATAGGAGAAAAGGAAGGTGAAAGGTCATAGGTCTCATGTGAGGAGGAAATTGAAGGAAAATAGAGGAAAATTAAAGAAAACAGAGACCTCAATGATAAAAAGGCTTCTGAGGATTAGTTCACAGCTTTTGTCAGTTTAACCTTTTTTCCGTTCAGTTTTGGAGGTCCCTCTCTATTCTCACTCTCTCATGCTCTTGCACACTTAGAGCATTCTTGGAGAAAATGAGAAAGGAAGGCAAAGAAAGGACAAGGAAGCAAATGGAAGCAAAGATCAAGCAAGGAAGAGTTGGATCAAGTGGCTGAAGTGGGATTACTTGTAGGTATTGAGTTGCATGTATGATTTCCTTGCTAGTTTTTGCATGCATAGTACATGCATGTGTGTATTTGGTTCTCTTGTTGTCATTGGAATAGGTTTTTCCAAGTGTGACAATGGTTTCATCTTTGCCTTGCCATTTCTAGATAGCCATGGTGTGATGGGGTTCTTTCATTTAGTTTAGTTTTAGATTGTCGGATGGTTTTGGAACCGAGTGACGTGGTCTTAGGAAAAATCGCAAGGGCCAAGGAATCCCTTGACCAGTAATGGTGGGATATACGTAAATCCTTAGGTTGGAGACAGGAAAATTCCTCAAGGTATTGGTGAATAATACATAGGCATCCAAGATTTTTTACTAACTAGTGATCCCTTAACCGATTTTTACGGGATTACGGTAAATCCTGGTAGTGTGTGTTTCTTTGTTTGGGCCTAGGAATCCCTTGATTGGTAATGGTGGGATTACGATAAAGTCTAGTTGTATAAATGAGGGTTTTGGGTCTAGAAATCCTTTAACGGTAATGGCGGGATATGTGGTAAATATTGAGGAATCCTTGGTTTTTTTTGTTGTGAGTCCCACATTCATGCTTGGAATATGGCATAGGGGTGATTGGTTGAAAGAAAGATTTGCTTCATCTAAATATATGGTCGGGTGGTACGTGGAAGTCCCTGACTTGGTTGGATTTTTCATATGTTAATAAGAGTTATTTTTCCCCTTGTATTTCTTGAGTATTTATACTTGTTATTATGTGTCTTTGATGGTTGTCCTATCATTGTTATTATTTTGTTTATATGCTAGTTATAAGCATGGTTTATGACAGACTTTAGTTATGGATCTCATCATGTTTTTATTAGTAAATGAATGGTTAATGAATGCATGACCTATTAGATGACATTACAGCTATTGAGAGAAGGCATCATACCTTCTTGACGATTCTCATATAAGTATGAGACCCCTATGTTCAAATATGTAATTATGACTTGTAGATTACATGTTCATGATGTGTTTGACGAAATGTTTTTCATGGTTAGGATGGGTCAGGTTAATTCCTTGATCAAGTTTTGAATTAAAGGCTTGTCTTTGTGTCATTTATCATTTATGAGAGTTTCATCAAGTTCTGGGCAGAGGTCTGGATCCTAGCCCTGAAAAAGTGGCTCAGATCGCGGGGTCGATGGGATATAACTGAGTAATTTGGTCTACAATTGTTGGGAAGTAGGCTTATAGGAGAGACTGTAGGGTTACATTCGCTAGATTTCCTTTTCATAGGAGAGACTAGGAGTCCAGATCATTAAAAAGTCAAGTTAACTCAGGGGTTGGGCACCTAGAGTGGTTGGTTAGCTCTTGGGGGTCATGTAGTCCCTAAGGGTGGTCAGTAAATTTTTGGTTGGATGATTCCACTTCCTTAACTATACCTAGGAGGGTGATTCATATCATAGTAACTCTTTGTCACATATTTACCGCAGTGGACCGGTGAACTTGGGTAAGTGTGGGAGGAGGTTGTTATAGAGTGGTATCACAGCATGTTTCAACACTTGGACTAGATGGGTGGAATGTGGTTGTCATACATGCATGAATATTGTATATGTGTTTGTTTTGTATGCATGGTGGTAGTCATTGTTACAGTTGTTTTGTCATGTGGAAGTTGATGATTTTGTTGTTGGGATTTGTTTTTCATGAATGCATGTCATGTATATATGTATTTGGTATGCATGTCAGTGTCTATATGTTGTTATGAATGCATTTTTATGGACATGGTTGTCGTGCATGAGGTCATGGTATGCAATTTATATTGCCATACGTGGTGTTTATATATTGTTATGATTGTGATTATACATGTATTGTGCTAATCTGGTTGATCTTGCAAATGAGATATCCTCCCTTGAACTATACTAAGGTATGTTGGTTATGTTTATGTTTGGTTATCTGACATTGTATACTTGCATGAAGAAGAGGACCATAGATGGCTAGGAAAATTGTGGATTATAGTTCACAAGACTCTCCCTACAGATTGGATGAGCAACATGGTGACGACTACTCCCCTCACATAGAAAACACTTTGAGAATTTTGAAGGCAGAAATAAGAAGTTGCAAAGAAGATAATGACATAATCATTCAGTTAGAAGAGATACTTTCTAGGGTACAGGAGAAACAAACAAAGGTCAATGCAGTTATCCTTTAGAGTTTTTCAAATTTGCAAATACGGGGACTACATAGGATTAGTCATGGATGACGAGACTAATGGAGCCTATGGTAGCAGACCTCATGATGGGCACATGTCGGACATGGACAATACCGTCAGGGATGGAAGATTCTTGGATACACCTGATAGGAGAGGTAGTGGACATGGGATTTATTATAGTTCTGGTTCGAACAAGTACCATGGTCATCATCACTATCATCCTTACAGGAGGAGTGGTAGGGGATATTTGTTGAATGAGTTCAAGAAAGCCAAGCCACCTACAGTTGATGGAGATTTGAACAAATCGGAAGATGCAAAGACATGGTTGCTTGGAATGAAGAAGTTCTTTGAGTTGCATGATTACACAGAGAACATGAAAGCCAAGATAGATATTTTCAGTCTCAAAGGGAAAGCAAACATTTGGTGGGAATATGTGATGCGGGTTAGAGACATTAGGATAAAGGATTTGAGTTGGCATGAATTCAAGAGACTTTTCAAGAAGGAGTACTTGTTAGAGAGGTATTATGACAGTAAAGCTAAGAAGTTCAATGAGCTAAACATGGGATCTATGATAAATGAGGAGTACACAACTAAGTTCTTGGATTTATTGAGCTATGTCCTGTATCTTAAGGATGAGAAGGCCAAAGTTCAAAGATTTGTCAGTGGATTTCCATTAGCATTTAAATATCAGATTGAATATGATGAGCCACAGTTAATTAAAGAAGTAATTGGAAAGTTGAAGCATTGCTATGAGAAATCGAAGCTTAATACAGATTCCCAGTAAGGTTGGAAAGGGAGAGACAAGACTAAGGGTAAATGGCCACCGAAGCGAACAACCTTAGGATGTAGGTGAGAAAGAGAATGTTGTTCCTTACAAGAAGTTTAATGTAGTTGGAAAGGGACATGCGCTGCAGCCTAGAGGGAAGTAGAATAAATATGAGGGTAAGGGACAATTGCAGTGTTGGATATGTGGCAAGGAGCATCTCAAAAAGGATTGTCTATCGTATCAAGGTAGTACGCCTCAAATATATAGTGCACTGGAAGAGTAAACAGTTGGGGATGTTGGACAGAGCATTCCTCGAATCTATGCAGCATTGGATAATATGCAACAAGATTACCAGGTATATATTATCGAGATTGACGGTAAGCTTTGTGATCAAGTTGTTTCTATTTTGATTAACCCTAGATCTAATTATAATTATGTTAACCTTGACCTGGTGGATAAGTGTGGTTTGAGAAAAGAAGTGCATGCAGAGTCTTGGTTAGTGTGGTTGGCTACGGGTACTAAGAAGAGAGTTCATCATTGGGACCAAAGTAGATTGCTATGACAAGGCCATTGAGTGCTTGGATGAAAATGGAGAACAGAGAATCTTGTAGAGTAAGAAGAAGGCTACATCAGTTAGAATGGTTACAGCTATGCAAGTGAAGCGCACTCGTAGGAAAGGGTGTATGTTATTTGCAGTACATATTTTTAGTGATAAAGGTAAGGATGTTGGGGATGTGGAATTCTTGAAGAGGTACCTGATCTTACGTCAATTTCAGGATGTATTCCCTGCAAATATTTCGGAGTTGTCGCCTCACAGGGAAGCAGATTTTTCTATTGAGTTGGTACCAGGAGCAGTACCAACATCAAATGAAACATACAGGATGAGCACTCCAGATCTAGTGAAATTGAAGTTGCAGTTGAAGGAAATGATTGATAAGGGGTCCATTAGGCCAATTGTATCGCCTTAGGGTGCACAAGTGTTGTTTGTGAAGAAGAAGGATGGTACTCTTAGATTGTGCATTAATTATAAGCAGTTGAACAAGGTAACTGTTAATAACATGTATCCGTTGGCGAGGATTGATGACTTGTTTGACCAATTGAAGGGAGCAGCAGTGTTCTCGAAGATTGATTTGAGATAAGGGTATCATCGGGTACACATCAAAGAAGAGGAAATCTACAAGATTGATTTCTAGACCAAGTATGGGCATTATGAGTTTGTTGTAGTTCCTTTTGGTTTGACTAATGCTCCAGCTACTTTCATGTGCTTGATGAATAGTGTGTTGCATCCTTATCTGGACAAGTTTTTTATTGTATTCATTGATGATATATTGATATATTCTAAGAATGAGGAAGAGCATGTCGAACACTTAGCAGCAGTATTGATATTGCTAAGAGAGCATCAGTTGTATGCCAAGCTTAGTAAATGTAGTTTATTTCATACATAGGTACATTACTTGGGACATGTGGTTTCCAAGGAAGGCATAACAGTGGATCCAGAAAAGATAAGAGCTATCATGGAATGGGCAGCTCCTAGGAATGTGGATGAGGTCAGATCATTCATGGGATTAGCAGATTACTACGAAAGGTTCATTAGGAAATTCTCACGGATTTCCTATCCTATTACATCATTGCAGAGGAAAGGAAAGAAATTTGAATGGACAGAGGAATGTGCAGCAAGTTTTGAGTAGTTGAAGCAGTTGTTTACAAATGCTCCAGTTCTCAAGATTGCAGATCTGGATAAATATTTTTTGGTGTGTATAGATGCTTGCAAGAGAGGAATTGGTGGAGTCTTGATGTAGGAGGGATAGGTGGTATACTATGAATCAAGGAAACTAAATGAGCACGAGCATAACTATGTGACACATGATCTTGAGCTGGCAGCGATCCTCCATGCATTGAAGATGTGAAGGCACTATCTTCTTAGGAGGAGGTTTGTGTTGATGAGTGATCACAGTGGGATGAGGTACTTGTTTGACCAACTGAATCTAAATTCCAGGAAAGTTAGATGGTTGGCCACGATCAGTGAGTCTGACTTCGAGATAAGTACATTAAAGGAAAAGATAACAGGGTTGCAGATTCTCTTAGCAAAAGAGTGCATGTAAATCACATAACAGTTATGAGTTCATATGGGATGGATTTACAGGATTGAGTCTTACAGGCATGACAACAAGATGACAGGTATAGAGAGCTTAGGCACAAGTTATAGCAGTAGGGTACAGGTGATCAAGATGTGGACTAGCGTCTCACAACATATGGTTTGGTCAGATTTAGGGACAAGATCTATGTGTCAGGCAATGGTGAAATCAAGAAGCTTACCTTGAGGGAATTTCATGTTAAGCCATATTCAGGTCATCCATGATATCAGAAGACATTAACAGCAGTGAAGAAATTCTACTTTTGGCTGAATCTGAAGAAGGAAGCTACAGAGTTTCTGGCTAGATGTTTGGATTGTCAACAAGTAAAATCAGAGTGTAGACATCCAGGTGGTCTACTACAGTCGATTTTGATTCCAGAGTGGAAATGGGGGGTCATTTCCATGGATTTCATTACAGGTTTGTCAAGGACATCTAGACAGCATGACTCTATTATGGTTTTGGTTAACAGTTTGACAAAGGTAGCACACTTCATTCCAATGAAGTCTACTTATTCAGCTAGTGATGTAGCACGGGTCTTCATCAAGGAGATAGTGAGGTTGAATGGTGTTCTGAAGAAGATTGTATTCGATAGAGATGCTAAGTTCACTTCCAAGTTTTGTAAGGAATTATTCGTTTGGGTACAGATTTGACATTCAGTATAGCTTATCATCCACAAACAGATGGAAAAATAGAGAGGGTTAATAGGATTTTGGATGACATGTTGAGAATGTATGTTATGCATTAGCAATGAAGGTGAGAAGAGTACCTTCCACTGGTAGAGTTTTCTTACAACAAATGGTATCAGGAGTCACTGAGGATGACTCTGTTTGAGGCAATTTATGGATAGTGTTGTAATACTCCCATCAGTTGGAGTGATCCAGTAAACAAGGTGTTGATAGGACCGGATGTGTTGACAAAGATGGAACAAGAAATGCAAGTTATCAAGCAGAACCTAAAAGGAAACACAAGATAGGAAGAAGATTTATGTACATCAACATAGGTCATTTAAGGAGTTTTAGGTTGGGGAACATGTGTACTTGTGCATCAATCCCAAGAAGAGCTCCTTAAGGATTGGGTCATGTGTGAAATTGGCACCTTGTTATTTCATGGCTTTTGATATCCTTGAGAGGATTGGACCAATGGCCTACAAACTTGTACTACCTCTGACAGTGAAAGTCCATGATGTTTTCCATGTTTCATTGTTTTAAATACATGTAAAGTATGTTGATCATGTGATTAATTGGTCTATATTATAGGTTGATCCAGAAGGAGAATTCCAGTCGAAACTCAGTGCATTTTGCAGTGGAAACAACTCATGCTCTAGAATTGAGCAATCGAGCAAGTTAAAGTGCATTGGAAGAAATTTATGCCCGATGAAACTACATGGGAGATGGTTGATTAGATGTGGGCTATGTATCCTTCATTATTTTCCTGTGAAGACAAATGAGTTTTGGTATATGTACATATTTATTTATGGTTGTTATTGTAAATATTGCAACGACTTGTGTTATAAAGCTCCAATAAGCAGTACGGGGATCATGTTGTTATGTTTGTCATGTTGGTTTTCTTTTCAGTAGGTTGATCATTGTAAATATTGCATCCATCTAAGTTATAAATCTTCATGGGCATTATGTTTTGCTTTTCAACGGTCGCACTAGTTGTAGGTGTCATAGAACACCGAGGACAGTGTTCCCCTAAGGGGGAGGGATCTGTAACAACCCTGGGTCAAAATTTAATATAATAAAGTTAATAAAGGAAAAATAAGACCAACTTCATGGGACACATATTCCAAGTTGAATGTTGGGAAAAACATCCTAGTGGGTGTTCATTTGGTTTATTATGGCTAAAGGAAATTGGAAAAGGCAATGACAAAGGCTTTGAAAAGGAAAAGAGGCATTAATTAGCATTTTATTAATGGAAAATATCAGAAAAGGAAGGTGAAAGGTCACAAGTTGCATGTGAGGAAGAAATTGAAGGAAAATTGAAGAAAATAGAGGCCTCAATGATAAAAAGGTTTATGAGGATCAATTCACAGCTTTTGTGAGTTTAACCTATTCAGTTCAGTTTTGGAGCTCTCTCTCTATTCTATCTCTCCCATAATATTGCACACTTAGAGCATTCTTGGAGCATAGGAGAAAGCAAGGCAAAGGAAAGACAAGGAAGCAAAGGGAAGAAAATATCAAGCAAGGAAGAGTTGGATCAAGCGACTACAACGGGATTACTTGTGGGTATAGAGTTGCATATATGATTTCCTTGCTAGTTTTGGCATGCATGGTACATGCATGTGAGTATTTGGTTCTCTTATTTTCATTGGCATGGGTTTTTCTAGGTGTGACTATGGTTTCAACTTTGCCTTGCCATTTCTGGATAGCCATGGTGTGATGGGGTTATTTCATTTGATTTAGCTTTAGATTGCCAAATGGTTTTGGAATTGGCTGAGGTGGTCTCAGGAAAATTCCCAAGGGCCTAGGAATCGCTTGATCGGTAATAGTGGGATACATAGTAAATCTTGAGGGTTGAGATAGGAAAATTCCTCAAGGTATTAGTGAAGAAATCTGGATGCATCCAAGCTTGTTTAGGGCCTAGTGATTCCTTGACCAGTTTTGGGGGGATTGTGGTAAAGCCTGGTAGTGTATGTTTCTTTGTTTGGGCCTAGGAATTCCTTAACCGATAATGGAGGGATTGCGATAAAGCCTGGTTGTATAGATGAGGGTTTTGGGCCTAGAAATCCCTTGACCAGTAATGGCAGGATATGTGGTAAATCTTGAGGAAGCCTTGGTTTTTTTGTTTTGAATCCCACATTCATGCTTGGAATATGTCACGGGGGTGATTGTCTAAAAGAAAGGTTTTTTTTAGCCTAATCTATGGTCGGATGGTATGTGGAAGTCCCTGACTTGGTTGCCTTTTTCATATGTTAATAAGAGCTCTTTTTCCCCCCGTATTTCATGAGTATTTATACTTATTATTATGCAGCTTTGAATGGTTGTTCTATCATTATTATTATTCTAGTTATATGTTGGTTATAAGCATGGTTTATGACAGACTTTAGTTATGGCTCTCATCATGTTTTTATTAGTAAATGAATGGTTAATGAATGCATGACCTATTAGATGACATTGCAGCTATTGAGAGAAGGCATGAAACCTTCTTGACAATTCTCAACTAAGTATGAGACCCCTATGTTCAGATATGTAATTATGACCTGTAGATTACATGTTCATGATGTGTTTGACGAAATGTCTATCATGGTTAGGATGGTTCAAGTTAAGTCCTTGATCAAGTTTTGAATTAAAGGCTTGTCTTTGTGTTAATTATCATTTCTGAGAGTTTCATCGAGTTCTGGGCATAGGTCTGGATCCTAGCCCTAAAAAAGTGGCTCATATCTTGAGGCCACTGGCACAAAACTGCGTAATTTAGTCTACAGCCTCTCAGAAGTAGCATTATGGGAGTGACTGGAGGGTTATATTCACTAGGAAGCAGGCTTATGGGAGTGACTGGGAATCCAAATCATTAAAAAGTCAAGTTAACTTTGGGGCTAGGCACCTGGAGTGGTTTGTTAGCTCCTAGGGGTCCTGTAGTCCCTGAGGGTGGTCAGTAAAGTTTTTGTTGGACGATTCCACTTCCTTAATTGTACCTAGGAGGTTGAGTCATATCATAGTAAACCTTTGTCACATATTTACCCCGATGGACCGATGAAGTTGGGTAAGTGTGGGTGGAGGTTGTTACATTAATGAGCTTGTTGGAAAGTGTACTCAATAGGATATTAGGATGATTTCTAGAGGGATAATTCAAAATCATGAAAAAAGGAGAATCCTCTACATTTGTTGCTCAACCTAAGAAGAATAAAGGAATAGGAGCTCCATCAAATTCAAGGAAGTCTGCTCCAACATCCAAGGACTCTAATAGGGGATTTAAAATGGATCTAACAAAAGTTGAATGCTACAATGACCACAAGCATGGTCACTATGCCTGAAATTGTGCAAAAAAGAGAAGTGCTCCAAGGTCAAACTACAACAGCAATAGGTTCAATGATAGAAGAAGAATATATGCTCATGTTGATCATGAAGAAGGCCACCATCGTCAAAATATATCAAGGAACTCAAGGTATGATAATAATGTCGCTACCACTCAATCTGAATATTTTCTCATTTTCTCTCTCTCTAGTTCCTCTCCTTTGGATTCATTTGATAGCTGGTTGGTAGATAGTAGGGCCTCTAGACACTTCATTGGTTATCATGAAGTCCTCCCAAACTTGGTTGAGAGGGAGACAAACTTGAAAATCATTCTTGTGGACAATTCTACTTATCATGTGAAGGCCTTTAGTTAGGTTTCATTTCACTTGGATTATGGTGAAACTATAAATCTACAGGATGTTATGTATGTGTCGAGATTGAAAAGGAATCTAGTGTCTATATCTACCTTGGAGGAAAAAGGAATGAAGGTTGCTTTTATAAATGGAAAGGTCCTTACCTAGCCTATGGAATCTCGCTTGAGGGATGCCTTCGCTTTGGGATCAAGAATCAAAGGCTTGTATAAATTTAATAGAAGACCAATCCAAGCAGTGGTTCATGATAGTAATCATCAATGTGAATTGTAGCACCGAATATTCACTCACCTTCACGATGATGCCTTGCTTAAGGTGAGGAATATGGATTCGGGAATGCCCCAAGGTTCAAACAAATCATGATGGAGTATGTATGGGATGTGCTAGTGGAAAGAAGTCAAAGCAGCCATTCCCTTCTGGCACAAGCAGGACAAGTGATAGTCTAAAACGTATACATTTTGATCTATGTGGACCCATGCTAGTGACATCCCTTGGTGGCTACATGTACTATATAATATTTGTGGATGACTAGTCTCGCAAGACATGGATATTCTTCTTGAAGCACAAGGACTAGGCATTTGATATGTTCAAGGACTTCAAGGAACTAAAAAAAAATCAAACAAGGAAGAGAATCAAAGTCTTCAAGTCTCGTAATGGTGGAGAATTCATTTCAAATGAGTTCACTGACTTTTGTAAGAAAGCAGGAATCAAGAAGGAGACTATCGTACCTTACAACCCTAAAAAAAATGGAGTATCTAAAAGAAGAACAAGACCCTTATGGAATTTTCCGGGACCATGTTGCATGATCAAAAGTTTTCAAAGTTTCTATGGAGTGAATATTTTAATACTATAGTATATGTACAAAACATGACTCCTCATCAAACATTGGGTGACAGGACCCCCGAAGAAGTTTTCACGTGTGTAAAGCCTGATTTTGGAAATTTGAGCATGTTTGACTACCCTATATACTTTCATGTGCCGAAGGACAAAAGGAACAAGTTGGAAGCTTTAGGAAATAAAGGTACATTTAGCAGGTATGTGACATTTGATGAAGATTTTTCCCTTGGGACAGCAAGGGACACTCCTCCCCCTGCCAATATTGAAAGGAAGGATGATGTTATGGATACATAAGAAGGCCCTTCTATTCCTGGACCTAAGATTGAACTTGTTGAAGACCCCTATGAACTTATGGGCCCCTTGGATCCCCCTCTATGTGATCCTCCTACCAGGAAGAGGCCATTATGACTTCATGACACTTTACAGGATGCTGAAAAACACACTACTACAAGAGTACCTCCAAGGAAATTAAGAAGCCATCTTGATACCAGGGATATGTTGTAGCTATGAGAAACATGATACAGGTTAAGCCACACACTTTTGAAGAAGCAATGAAAGCGCAGGTATGGAAGGACACTATGGCCAAAGAGTATGAATCAATCATGAATAATTATGTATGGGAAGTGGTTCTTAGACCCGAAGGAAAGTCTGTTGTGACTTCAAAATAGTTATACAAGGTTAAGCATGATGCAAATGGAAGTATTGAGAAATATAAGGCAAGGTTTGTGGCTAGATGTTTCTCCTAGAAAGAGGGAGAGGACTATGATGACATATTTGCATCAGTTTCCTACTATACTATTATTCGATTTATTGTTGCCCTTGTTGCTAGCCAGGGATGGACTCTTCACTAGATGGATGTGAAGACTGCATTTCAAGAAGAAGTATATGTTGAGCAACTACGAGGTTTTGAGGAGAATGAAAGAAAGACACATGTATGCGGGATGAAGAATGCTCTCTAGGGATTGAAGCGAGCCCCTAGGGCTTTATATGCCTGCATTGATAGTTATTTGTTGAAGCTTAGATTCATAAGGATAAATGTTGACTTGATCCTCTACTTCAAAGTTGTCCTAGGTGTGCCTGTGATTTTGGTATTATATGTTGATGATTTGTTCTTGATAGGTGGAGAGCCTCTTATTCTCGAGTGTGAGAGGGAGTTTGCCTTTGAATTCAAGGTGAAAGACCTTAGATTGATCCACTACTTGTTGGGCTTAGAGGTGTTGCAGAGACCTAGCGATATTTTCCTTTCTCAAGGGAAATATGTCATTAAGATGCTAGAAATATTTGGAATGGTAGAGTGCAAGTCCATGGCCACACCAATGGAAATGAACTTCAAGAAGTTATGTGGTGAAGTTGCGGGACCCGATCTGGAAAATCCTTCTGGGTACTGACAGTTGATTGGGGCATTGATGTTCCTTGTGAACACTCAACCGAACATATATTTTGCAGTTAATACTCTAATTCAATTCATGACTAAGCCTCTACATGCACATTGGGTTGCTGCTAAGCATGTGTTGAGATACTTACATGGGACAATTAATCTTGGACTGAGATATATTGTCGGAGATGTGAGACTTCACGAATACGATGATGTTGATTGAGTCAGAAATGTTATTGACAGGAAGAGCACATCAGGGTGTTGTTTTAGTCTAGGATCTGCAATGATATCTTGGATGAGAAGGAAGCAAAAGTCCATTGTTGCCAGCATGGCTAGCTACGAGGCAGGATGGTTGAGGAAGCTCTTTGGAGATTTGTTTGAGCATGTACTAGATATGACAATAATATATTGTGACAACAAGACTGGGATTTGACTTTCAAAGAATCCCATGTTCCACAATAGGTCTAAGCACATTGAGATTAGATGTCACTATATCTGGCATACGGTACAGAGAGGAGTTGTAAGAATCCATCACATTTCTATTGATGAGAAAAAAACAAATATTCTCACCAAGCCTTTGCAAAAAGGAAACTTCTTGGTCTTCAAAGAATGGCTTGGATTGATGGATGTGACCTTCCTGGGTAAAGGCCATGACTGATCAAGAACACTAAGCTATGCTCTTCCCCACTGTTTGAGCTCCTAGGGAGAGGAATTGAGTTGGAGAGCTCCTAGGGTTGAGGGAACTCTTGGAATATAGGATAGTTGTGATCCTTACCTCATGGTAAGTAGTATCCTGCCTATTTTCTGGCAATGGAATAGTTATGATCCTTACCTCTCATGATAAGTAGTATCTTGCCTATTTTCATGATAGTGTGTGTGTGATCTTTGTCACTCATGAAAATTTGGGTATCTTGTCCTATTGTCAAACCTAGGACTTGACAAAGAGTATACCCAAGTATGCATCCTACCCTCAAGTTAGGCTTGTAGGGATTACTACCCATTTGGCCAATGGGTGAGGAAACTTGGGTGTGTGTGATCCTTACCATTTATGATAAGTGGTGTTGTAACATTCTTTATTTTTGATAATTTAGTTTTTATTTATAAAAGAGGGTATAAAAAATATAGAATATAAAATGAAAATGAAAAATAAAAAATAAAAAATAAAAATATGAAATGAAACCCCATCAAAAGAAAATCAAAATTTGTACAAGTGAGCTAATTTAAATGCCACTTCAAAGGAATAAATTACATTGTAATAAATTAAGGTTTTGTGTGCAGCTTGTTTAAATGCCACAACCTGTTTGTTTTTATTTGAATTATATAATTTAATCATGATCAAATCATTTAAATTTATGTTTTAGATTAGTGAATAAGTTCACCAAATTGTTTAATCTTGGTAGAACATCATTAGATAGGATAGAATAGAATAAATGATGGCCTAACATGCTCAAAATTTGGCCAAGTGATGTATTAGATTAGGGTTACAAAGAAATTAAGCAAAGAATTGGTTGCTCCAAATGCGCCAAAATTTTGATTAAGATTGGTTTGATTAGGACTTAATTACCTATTAAAGGTGATTAATTTTGTATAAAGAAAATTTTACAATGTTTTTAACCAGAGTCATAAAACAACAAAGGAAATTTGTCGTGAAGCGCTAATGCGCCGATACCTTTGGACGGTGATCCTCTTCCCTGCCCAAATCAATGGCAGGGAAGCCATTTCACACCCCCTTCGACTGTTGTTCGATAACAACAAGGTGGGCCGGAAAAGCGATTTCTATCATGGCGGGCCCATTGCAATGTGTCACTCCCTCCTTACTTCACACCCCCCCCTTTCCGAAATCAACTTATCCCACTTCATTCATACATCATCCTACCAACGATTATTCCCTTTTCTCGCGCCTTCCATCCACTAATCCTTTCACTCCACGTGTCCATGTCCGTTACATTCCTATCCACCTATCCGTTTATTCCAACCGTTACCAGCTTCCCGTTGGCCATAAATTAATATCCTCTCGTTCAGTAACGGTTTCCTTTTAACGGTTATACATTTCCCGTTATAAATAAACCCATCATTCCCTTTGACTGATTTCCCTGTATTTGTTTTTATTTCTGATTCACAGGTTTCCAAAGCTCGACTACTCCTTGTGCCTGCTTTGCGGCATAACCAGATTTACCATCAAAACAAAACCTCCTCTCTGTTAGGTATTCTTACTCCTAGCCTTCTATTATTTCTTCCACCATTTTTACAAATAATGGCACCAAAAAGAAAAGACCAGCCCTCTGGTAGTAAAACCTCATCGCAAGAAAATCCCAAAGTCATTGATACCCTAGACCTTGACCACATTCCCTTAGCTGACCAATTTTTCAAAATTATAGACATAGAGTGCGAATTCGATATGTTTGAATTGCACCATTGGTTAAAACAAACTTATCAGGACTCAGAAGATGAAATTAACCTATGGGAATCTTTATTTCCCATGTTCATGTTTCCTCAGACCCATCCATTTCCTAATTTAGTCATGTGGTGTCAAGCTAGGTACAATCCCCTGCAGAGAACTGTGGTAGCTCAAAATGGAGACGTTGTGATATTTATCACCCTTGAAACCATTAATAAAATTCTTCTTATCCCTGAGAATGATTCCCTTAGCTTTTTCTCCACTGTTGTCCTAATGGATCTATACCATAAGCTCACTTTCCCCCAAAGAGCTCAAATTTTTTAGATCTTTCTTCCAGAAGATGTTGAACTTCCTAAAAAGAACCCTCCTTATTCAGCATCCATGTTACCTGAAAGAACTAAACATATCATTTCTTTAGTTTCTTGCTTGTTAGGTTACCAAATAGATCAATGGGTAGATGAATATATTCTAGGTTATCTATCCATCTTCTCCAAAGAACACAAACCAACTTTCATGTATAATTACAGTCAATTTTTGGCTAAAAGTATGCATGAACAATTAATGAAAATCGCTACTGAAGGAGTACTCAAATATTCTTCTGTATTAGTGCATACGACCCTATAACTTTACACAAGCAGGATGATCAGCAAGTAAGTCAATTAGTCACACAGTGGACTTCATTGATCAGGAGGAACTCAACTGAGTTCAAATTTTCAGATTTCATTGATTGTTTTATTCATCCAGTTGCATAGATTCTCAACAACCAGAGTGAGCCTAGAATCAGTCCAGAAATTAAAATAATTATGCACCTAAGTGACCAAGCTAAGATAGGAGACTGGTATCTTTACCAGAATTACACAGAAATTAGGGTGTATGGTTGTGAACTAGCTCCATACAAATTGCCTAAATATGTTCCAATGAGAATTTTCTCTCTAGAATATATAAGGCAAATGATCAATATGGATGAGCTACATTTTATTTCAGGGAAGAGGAAATCTTAGTTTAAAATCAAGTCCCAAGTGGGATCATTTATTTGCAATACCAGATCAGCAGGCATTGAAGCAGACTCAATCCTCAGACAGATGGGATTCCAACCAAGTTTCACCTGGTCTTATGACCCATTTAGTATAATCTCCAACTTAAGGGTGGAACTCAAAACCACACCTTACAATCATACTCCAAGACCAGAGATTGAAAAGTACAGAAATCAGGAACAATGGGAGGAAAACACACTTTAGGAAGCAAAAGAACAGATTTTACCTCCTTCTACCCTCCAGACTCCCACTTCTCAAAGAAGGCAGGAAAAGAGGCCAAGAGAAGAATCTTCATCTTCAGCAAAGGGTGCAAAGGAATTCGTTATTTATCAGAAGAAACCAAAGACTGACTCCAAAGGTACTACTACTCAAGGTCAGAAAGAGCCTATAATCATCAATTTGGATGATTCACAAGTTTCTATAGGGTCAGAAGAAAATGTAATCACCACTCCATCCTCCTCTTCAATTTCACAGAATTTGTTGGAGATCAACCAATTTGCAGGAGTAGCTAAGCAAGAGGAGCCAAACATATTCTCCAATTTCCTTGACATTAAACAGAAGAACGAATCTTTGAAGGCAAATATCTATGCTCAATTTTGGAAACAGACGTCCACTTCACAACATAAGTTATTGACAGCCTTTGACTTTGAAAAAGGCAAGATGCAAATGGAATTCCTACAAGCTCAAGTGAATTTTCCAAAGGCTTCTTCAGAATACAAGAAGACCATATTTTCCTTTGATGCCAATCAGATACACCCAATCGAACAGATGGGCATGCACAGACAGTCTAGTGAGATGCTTTTCTCTACCATGACTAACACTGCTATGGCATTATCAAATTAAAGATAGAAAAGTTATCCTCTCTCACAAAGGATAACAGGGTAAAATCATTAGAAGACTTAGTGATCAAAATTGGGTATGATCCCACTGATGTTAAAGTTGCAGAGGACATTATAAAAAAGAAGAATGCAGATATTTCAGCATTAAGGAAGCAACTCAAACTACCTTCTACAGAGGATCCTCAAACTAAGGAGATAGCAAAAAGTGAGCAACACAAAGAAGAAATGCTCAAATTAATCATTGAGCAAAATGTACAAATAAAGACAATGGAAGAGAAAATTGAAAAATTACTTAAAGAAAAGGAAGAATTTTCTCAAGTAGCCATAGCTCCAATTACAACTATACCCATTACAGTGTCAAGGACAGCAGGGGAATCAACATCAGCAACAACAGAGTCTGCACCAACATGAGGTTATTTAAATAAATTCATACAGGAGTTGTCTCTCCAGAGACAGGAAAATGAAAGGCTTCACAAGAAATTCAAAAATCTGGAGACACAAAAGATTAAGAATGATACACTTTATGTTGAATAGATGAAGAAGTCCCATAGATTGACAAGAAGGATTGAAGAATTGTAAAATGAATCATTAATGGCTTGAACCTTGGCCCAAGCCAAGGAAAATATTTGGGCAGATATCAGTCAAGCTATAACAGAAGTTTGGCCCTCCATACAGATTATTTTTTAACAAGAAGAGCTCATCAATAGATGCCAGACAACTATTGAAGAATTTAGAGAACTCCTTAAGGAAAAAACAAGTGAAGCTACAGACATGATTAAAGTGCTCAATTCAAAAACCAGGGTTGAATTGGAAGAGATTTAGATTTTTGACAGGACAGAAACTATTCTGGAGATTAAAAAGGTTTTGTAGAAAAATAATCTCATGACTTAGTTGGAGACAAAATTCCAGACTTTGAAAATCGATGTCCAAAGGTTTCATTTCAAGTTTAACTTACTCAACCAAAGAGGACTGCCAGGTTTGGTGGCACCAAATGACAGGTTAATCGGTTTGGAGGAATATTGTTAAAAGATTTATGCAATTGCAACTAATAAAGCTAAATTTGCAGGAATTAAGGGTCGCCTTATAGGGAAGGAATTCTTAGAGGCTTTGAACTTTGATTTAATAATCAAGCATGAAATCAAACATATCTTTGTTAATAATCCTACTTTTGAAAAGTATATCGAGGTTGATGAAGTCTACAGAAAATGATTAATCTTTCTATACCAAGTGAAGATAGATGGGATCACTTGTGAAATCATCGAGTAGCTTTCATCAACAACTGACAGACAGCAAGGCAACACATTTTGGGTTCCAAATCATCAACAAATTCCTTGAAGATAATGTCAGCAACTCAGCAGTTTTAGAATTCCTATGTTTTTTTTACTTTTTTGTATTTTTGTTAAAGAATGTCTCTAGAAGATCTTTCATTTTGTATAAATAACTCTTCCTTCGAGTTATTAAGGGTTGAACCCTTGGATGAGCTTTCAAAGTAGAATTGTAACTGAACTGGAGATTTGCTTCAAATTAATGAAAGGATTCTGGATTTGCCTGAAATAGTTTGTCTCGAGAAAGATTTCGGCAAAAATCACATGGAATCTCATTTGTCGACGCGTTTCGAACCAACCAGTGTGGTTCATCGTCAGGACAAGTTGAAGAAACAGATCCAGCTTAGCATGTTAAATAGACCGAGCAGAGCCTCCAACGGCTAGTTTGACCAACCATAAATATTGACTAATGGACCGGGATCAAAACATTTTTAATATTAAAAAAAGGAGATAAGTTATATAGGAGACCAATAAATCATTTAAATTAGTGATAATAGTTTATTAATAAATAGTTAAAAATTATAGGTTAATTATTTTTAAAAGGAAAATTAGTTGCAAAGGACCGCTTCTATGAATAAATTAAATGTGAATACGAGTTAAAAGGGAATAAAAATAACTAAATGAATAAAAATAAAATAATAAATAATAATAAAAATAATAACAAAATAAATAACAATAAAATAAATAAATGAATAAAATAAATACAAATAAAAATAAAAATAAAATAAAATGTGAATACGAGTTAAATGGGAATAAAAATAACTAAATGAATAAAAATAAAATAAAAATAATAAATAAATAAATAATAATAAAAATAATAACAATAAATAACAATCAAATAAATAAATGAATAAAATAAATACAAATAAAAATATAAAATAAAAATAAAAATAAAATAAAATACGTAAATAAATAAAAATAAAATAAATAAATAATAATAGATAAATAAATAAATAATAAAATAAATAACAATAAATAATTAAATAAAAATACAAAAAATAAAAATATTAAAGGAAAAATTAGAAGTATAGAGTAATGTATAAAATTAATTTTATTTAAAAATATTATAAAAATTGTGTGTTAATAAAGGTAATAAAGAAAATCAAAGGATGATATGATAGATCGGAAATTAGTTAAAAATATAAGCAGTAAAGAATTAGAAAGGAAATTAGTTATACGGAGGCCCTTAAATAAAATAATCAATAAAAATAATAGGAATGGAAAGAAAGGCATTAGAAGAAATAGGTTGCTATATACACAATTAAAAAAAAAACAAAAAAAACAAACAAACAAACAAAAAAACAAGAAATAAAAATAAAAATAAAAATAAATAAATAATAATAAAATAAATAAATAAGTGAAAATAAAGATAAAAGAACACCAAAAACCAAAAAGGACGAAAAAACGACTAGGAAGAGAGGGCTGGGACCCAACACCTACTGACTTTCCAACCATCCTCTCTATTGAGATTGCTTGGTCTCTTTTCGATCTCAAGCGCTTCCCTGAATTTTCGATGATGGAAATGCGAAACCTTAGCAATAACACTGGCTTCTTCAATACAAACATGATGATTGGTTTTCTCAGCATGTTCAGCCAAAGCGGAAGACTTAGATCTCCTATGCTTCAGATCCGCTGCGTGCTCGCTAATCCTCTGATTAATGGAACGACCAGTCTCCCCAATATAGGGGGTCCCACAGGAACAAGGGATCATATAAACACCCTTCATATCTTTAGGGTCGATGGGATCCTTCACCGATCTGAGGGACGAACGAATGGTGTTCAGGGGTCTGAAGGACACAGGGATACTATGTCTCCTGAGAATCCTACCAATTCTATCAGTGGTCCCTTAAACATAAGGAAGATGGACACCAGGAACACGATCTTTAGGCTCTCTTTTCACCAGAGAATTCTTGGAAGCTTTAAGGAAAGCCCTATGACCCATGTATCTACTGTACCCATTCTCCACAAAGACATCCAGCAGATGGGATTTTTCCTTCTCAAAGCTCTTCTTGTCCGAGATCCTCAGGGCCCGAGTAGCAAGGGTACTAAGAACACCCATCTTTTGAGCCGGGAAATGGTGGGAACTGGCATGAAGATACTGCTCCGTATGAGTTTTCTTTCGAAAAACTTGATGGGCGAGGGAACCATCATCATTCCTAGAAATAAGAATATCAAGGAAAGGAAGGCATCCCTCAACTTCCTGCTCCTTAGTGAACTTAATGGCTGAGGACTGCCTGTTAAGATGATCAAAGAAGAGATCAAGCTCATCCTGGCCATGAGACCATATGACATTGGTGTCATCCACATACCTCTTCCATAGTTTAGGAAGGAGCCGGGAAGAGTTCAGAGCTTTGGACTCAAAATCTTCCATAAACAGATTAGCAACAACAGGGGAAAGGGGGGATCCCATTGCAACCCCACATGTTTGCTCGAAGAACTCCCCTTCAAAACTGAAAAAGGTGGAAGTGAGACAGATCTCAACCAACCTAGCCGTGTCAGGATCCGTTAGGCGGTTGATCACAATCATGGCCTCATTAATAGGGATGCAAGTGAACAGGGAGACAACATCAAAACTGACAAGAATGTCCCCAGGATCAAGCTTAATGTCCTTGAGCTCGTCGATAAAGGAAGCAGAGTCTTTTACGAAGGACTCCGTCCGACCAACAAGGGGCTTAAGCTTTAAAGCCAGGAACTTCGCAAGAAGATAGGTAGGACCTCCAATGGTGTTGACGATGGGCCTTAAGGGGGCTCCTTCCTTGTGAATCTTTGGGAGGCCATAGATTCTAGGAGTAATAGGGTTGCTTTCAATGAGCTTATGGTGCAAGGAACTCAACGAGCCAATGGATTTAATGGCCACAGCCACATTTCTAGCAACCTTCTTCAAGGGATTTTTGGAAAGCTTTTTGTAGTTACCACTATTATGAAGATGATCCAACATCTTGCTGCGGTAATCAACCATGTTAAGAATCACGGCAACACCACCCTTGTCAGCCTTAAGAACAATGATATCCTTGTTCTGGTTTAAGGATCTGAGAGCTAAAGATTCATCTCTGCTGAGGTTACTCTTAGGCGGCTTAGCCTTTCTCAAGGCCACTGCACAATCCTGCCTGATAGTATCCTTTATCCTATCAGGTAGACCTCGGATCCCAAACTCAATATCACAGATAATATCCTCCACAGGGATTTTTCTAGGGGCTAAGGCAAAATTTAAGCCTTTGCCCAAAACTTTAAAAACAGCAGGGGGAAAAACGAAACTGGAGAGATTAACAACCTTATTACTAGAAGGAGAAGAAGGGGTAATACCAGCAGACCGATTTTTCTTTTTATAATTCAAGCTAGAGAATCTTTTGCTCATACCATTAATATTATCATTATTGTTATAACTAATATTAGAATTAATATTATTATTATTATTAATGCAAAAACTATTATTATAACTATCGTAACTACTAATATCATAATTATTATTCAAATTATTGTGATTCTTAATTAGGTTGTTATTAATATTAAAATTAATATTCTTATTATTATCAATGCAATAACTATTATTATGACTATCGTTAATAATGTCACAATTAATATTCAACTTATTGTGATGCTTAGTATTACTACTATTATTATGACTATCGTTAATAATGTCACAATTATTATTTAAATTATTGAGATGCTTTGTATTAATACTACAATTCCTACTTAGGTTATTAGCAACATAAGTGTTAGAATCATAATTAACGTTAGGGCG
Source organism: Pinus tabuliformis (assembly GCA_031772625.1). Classification (NCBI taxonomy): domain Eukaryota; kingdom Viridiplantae; phylum Streptophyta; class Pinopsida; order Pinales; family Pinaceae; genus Pinus; species Pinus tabuliformis. Next base: position 150,740,893 of record CM062811.1, on the reverse strand, counting down.
ATCACAGCAATTTTTACCTGAGCTCCTACCGCTGATGAAGAACCGGTCCATCGAAATAGCGCAATCATCGGGTCCAGCGGAAAATCCAACATCGAACGAGGGGTGGGGAGCGGTGATTGAACCCCCGCTGGCCTCCCCAACTCTGTCAGCAGAACCGCTAATAGTGAACCCGGCCGAGTTATCAGAGGACACCGAGCCAACGATCAACGAATTTGAAAACGGCTCCATGCTAGCCACACCCGACTGGTTTGCCAGATCATCAACCAGTCTCCTATGCAGCGCCGATGCATCAGAACTCCTAGTGGGAGAGCGAGGATCTATAGATGTCGATTGGGAACCTTCGGTAACCGGGGAGGCGGAGAAAACACCAGTCAAACCCAGAGACGGATCCGAAACGCAGAGATCCTGAAAAACACCATCGTTGCTGTCCACAGAACTGCGATCAGGATTTCTGGTAACCGGATGGGAGCGTTCTCCCACAACGCAGTTTTCAGGATCCACGATCCGCTGAGAGCCAAACACCAAATTTTCCTCTACGCAGAGATGACCCCGCATGCATCCATCTGGTAAAACCGAACCCACTATAGTTGAATGCAGGCTTGAAGAGAGCGAGGCGGATTCATCAAGGCATTCAGAGGTGTCCAGAGATGGGAAACCAGAGCCCCCCCCCGAATTGCCAGATAACCAATCATTCAACGCAGAGATTTGCCCAGAGGAGATGCAGCTATGGGAAGAAGCTCCAACCGCTCTATTCAGAAACTCTGAGTCCCCAGCTAGCCTAAGAAATTTGGAGGCTTGTTTCTGCTTACGAATCTCCTCTACCCTAAGAGACTTTAAAGCAGAACAAGCATCTATTCTGGCCCAAAGGGAGGCCGAAAATAAGTTTCCAAGATCCAAATGAAGATCCAAAAGAACCCGAGAAAGCTGACTCAAGGAATTTCTGACCCTACTGATCTCCGCCCTTATTAAAGCCAGACTCGCCTTAAGGAAAACCTGATGGTTTCGTGGAGTGTGAAGGCGGTGCTTAATCCGGGCGAAGATAGGAATGATGGAGGAGTCTCTGCAACGTTTAAGAAAAGCTAGATCCGATTTCAACCTTGAAACCTGCAAGCGAGCCCGTTCAAACTGACGAACTTTGTTAGCAGTGGCTTCTCCGTGCAGGGATTCAATAATCGAGTTTAGGCTTTTGTGATCCATATCAAGTTAGAGAAAGATTTCGGCGAAAATCACATGGAATCTCATTTGTCGACGCGTTTCGAACCAACCAGTGTGGTTCATCGTCAGGACAAGTTGAAGAAACAGATCCAGCTTAGCATGTTAAATAGACCGAGCAGAGCCTCCAACGGCTAGTTTGACCAACCGTAAATATTGACTAATGGACCGGGATCAAAACATTTTTAATTAAAAAAAAAGGAGATAAGTTATATAGGAGACCAATAAATCATTTAAATTAGTGATAATAGTTTATTAATAAATAGTTAAAAATTATAGGTTAATTATTTTTAAAAGGAAAATTAGTTGCAAAGGACCGCTTCTATGAATAAATTAAATGTGAATACGAGTCAATAGAGAGGATGGTTGGAAAGTCAGTAGGTGTTGGGTCCCAGCCCTCTCTTCCTAGTCGTTTTTCGTCCTTTTTGGTTTTTGGTGTTCTTTTATCTTTATTTTCACTTATTTATTTATTTTATTATTATTTATTTTATTTTTATTTTTTATTTTTTTTAATCGTGTATATAGCAACCTATTTCTTCTGATGCCTTTTTTTCCATTCCTATTATTTTTATTGATTATTTTATTTAAGGGCCTCCGTATAACTAATTTCCTTTCTAATTCTTTACTGCTTATATTTTTAACTAATTTCCGATCTATCATATCATCCTTTGATTTTCTTTATTACCTTTATTAACACACAATTTTTATAATATTTTTAAATAAAATTAATTTTATACATTACTCTATACTTCTAATTTTTCCTTTATTATTTTTATTTTTTGTATTTTTATTTAATTATTTATTTATTTATTGTTATTTATTTATTTATTTATTTATCTATTATTATTTTTATTTTATTTTTATTTTTTTATTTATTTTTATTTATTTTATTTTTATTTATTTATGTATTTTTATTTTATTTTTATTTTTATTTTATATTTTTATTTGTATTTATTTTATTCATTTATTTATTTATTTATTTGATTGTTATTATTTTTATTATTATTTATTTATTTATTATTTTTATTTTATTTTTATTCATTTAGTTATTTTTATTCCCATTTAACTCGTATTCACATTTTATTTTATTTTTATTTATTTTTTTATTTTTTTATTTTTTTGTATTTATTTTATTCATTTATTTATTTTATTTTTATTTATTTTGTTATTATTTTTATTATTATTTATTTATTTATTATTTTTTTTATTTTATTTTTATTCATTTAGTTATTTTTATTCCCTTTTAACTCGTATTCACATTTAATTTATTCATAGAAGCGGTCATTTGCAACTAATTTTCCTTTTAAAAATAATTAACCTATAATTTTTAACTATTTATTAATAAACTATTATCACTAATTTAAATGATTTATTGGTCTCCTATATAACTTATCTCCTTTTTTTTTTTTTATTAAAAATGTTTTAATCCCAGTCCATTAGTCAATATTTACGGTTGGTCAAACTAGCCGTTGGAGGCTCTGCTCGGTCTATTTAACATGCTAAGCTGGATCTGTTTCTTCAACTTGTCTTGACGATGAACCACACTGGTTGGTTCGAAACGCGTCGACAAATGAGATTCCATGTGATTTTCGCCGAAATCTTTCTCTAACTTGATATGGATCACAGAAGCCTAAACTCGATTATTGAATCCCTGCACGGAGAAGCCACTGCTAACAAAGTTCGTCAGTTTGAACGGGCTCGCTTGCAGGTTTCAAGGTTGAAATCGGATCTAGCTTTTCTTAAACGTTGCAGAGACTCCTCCATCATTCCTATCTTCGCCCAGATTAAGCACCGCCTTCACACTCCACGAAACCATCAGGTTTTCCTTAAGGCGAGTCTGGCTTTAATAAGGGCGGAGATCAGTAGGGTCAGAAATTCCTTGAGTCAGCTTTCTCGGGTTCTTTTAGATCTTCATTTGGATCTTGGAAACTTATTTTCGGCCTCCCTTTGGGCCAGAATAGATGCTTGTTCTGCTTTAAAGTCTCTTAGGGTAGAGGAGATTCGTAAGCAGAAACAAGCCTCCAAGTTTCTTAGGCTAGCTGGGGACTCAGAGTTTCTGAATAGAGCTGTTGGAGCTTCTTCCCATAGCCGCATCTCCTCTGGGCAAATCTCTGCGTTGAATGACTGGTTATCTGGCAATTCGGGGGGGGTCTCTGGTTTCCCATCTCTCGACACCTCAGAATGCCTTGATGAATCCGCCTCGCTCTCTTCAAGCCTGCATTCAACTTCAGTGGGTTCGGTTTTACCAGATGGATGCATGCGGGGTCATCTCTGCGCAGAGGAAAATTTGGTGTTTGGCTCTCAGCGGATCGTGGGTCCTGAAAACTGCGTTGTGGGAGAACGCTCCCATCCGGTTACCAGAAATCCTGATCGCAGTTCTGTGGACAGCAACGATGGTGTTTTTCAGGATCTCTGCGTTTCAGATCCGGCTCTGGGTTTGACTGGTGTTTTCTCCGCCTCCCCGGTTACCGAAGGTTCCCAATCGACATCTATAGATCCTCGCTCTCCCACCAGGAGTTCTGATGCATCGGCGCTGCATAGGAGACTGGTTGATGATCTGGCAAACCAGTCGGGTGTGGCTAGCATGGAGCCGTTTTCGAATTCGCTGATCGTTGGCTCGGTGTCCTCTGATAACTCGGTCGGGTTCACTATTAGCGGTTCTGCTGACAGAGTTGGGGAGGCCAGCGGGGGTTCAATCACAGCTCCCCACCCCTCGTTCGATGTTGGTTTTTCCGCTGGACCTGATGATTGCGCTATTTCGATGGACTGGTTCTTCATCAGCGGTAGGAGCTCAGGTAAAAATTGTTGTGATCGCCCTAACGTTAATTATGATTCTAACACTTATGTTGCTAATAAGCTAAGTAGGAATTGTAGTATTAATAAAAAGCATCTCAATAATTTAAATAATAATTGTGACATTACTAACGATAGTCATAATAATAGTAGTAATACTAAGCATCACAATAAGTTGAATATTAATTGTGACATTATTAACGATAGTCATAATAATAGTTATTAAAGAATATTAATTTTAATATTAATAACAACCTAATTAAGAATCACAATAATTTGAATAATAATTATGATATTAGTAGTTACGATAGTTATAATAATAGTTTTTGCATTAATAATAATAATAATAATATTAGTTATAACAATAATGATAATATTAATGGTATGAGCAAAAGATTCTCTAGCTTGAATTATAAAAAGAAAAATCGGTCTGCTGGTATTACCCCTTCTTCTCCTTCTAGTAACAAGGTTGTTAATCTCTCCAGTTTCGTTTTTCCCCCTGCTGTTTTTAAAGTTTTGGGCAAAGGTTTAAATTTTTCCTTAGCCCCTAGAAAAATCCCTGTGGAGGATATTATCTGTCATATTGAGTTTGGGATCCGAGGTCTACCTGATAGGATAAAGGATACTATCACACAGGATTGTGCAGTGGCCTTGAGAAAGGCTAAGCCGCGTAAGAGTAACCTCAGCAGAGATGAATCTTTAGCTCTTAGATCCTTAAACCAGAACAAGGATATCATTGTTCTTAAGGCTGACAAGGGTGGTGCTGCCGTGATTCTTAACATGGTTGATTACCGCAGCAAGATGTTGGATCATCTTCATAATAGTGGTAGCTACAAAAAGCTTTCCAAAAATCCCTTGAAGAAGGTTGCTAGAAATGTGGCTGTGGCCATTAAATCCATTGACTCATTGAGTTCCTTGCACCATAAGCTCATTGAAAGCAACCCTATTACTCCTAGAATCTATGGCCTCCCAAAGATTCACAAGGAAGGAGCCCCCTTAAGGCCCATCGTCAACACCATTGGAGGTCCTACCTATCTTCTTGCGAAGTTCCTGGCTTTAAAGCTTAAGCCCCTTGTTGGTCGGACGGAGTCCTTCGTAAAAGACTCTGCTTCCTTTATCGACGAGCTCAAGGACATTAAGCTTGATCCTGGGGACATTCTTGTCAGTTTTGATGTTGTCTCCCTGTTCACTTACATCCCTATTAATGAGGCCATGATTGTGATCAACCACCTAACTGATCCTGACACGGCTAGGTTGGTTGAGATCTGTCTCACTTCCACCTTTTTCAGTTTTGAAGGGGAGTTCTTCGAGCAAACATGTGGGGTTGCAATGGGATCCCCCCTTTCCCCTGTTGTTGCTAATCTGTTTATGGAAGATTTTGAGTCCAAAGCTCTGAACTCTTCCCGGCTCCTCCCTAAACTATGGAAGAGGTATGTGGATGACACCAATGTCATATGGTCTCATGGACAGGATGAGCTTGATCTCTTCTTTGATCATCTTAACAGGCAGTCCTCAGCCATTAAATTCACTAAGGAGTAGGAAGTTGAGGGATGCCTTCCTTTCCTTGATATTCTTATTTCTAGGAATGATGATGGTTCCCTCGCCCATCAAGTTTTTCGAAAGAAAACTCATACGGAGCAGTATCTTCATGCCAGTTCCCACCATTTCCTGGCTCAAAAGATGGGTGTTCTTAGTACCCTTGCTACTCGGGCCCTGAGGATCTCGGACAAGAAGAGCTTTGAGAAGGAAAAATCCCATCTGTTGGATGTCTTTGTGGAGAATGGGTACAGTAGATACATGGGTCATAGGGCTTTCCTTAAAGCTTCCAAGAATTCTCTGGTGAAAAGAGAGCCTAAAGATCGTGTTCCTGGTGTCCATCTTCCTTATGTTCAAGGGACCACTGATAGAATTGGTAGGATTCTCAGGAGACATAGTATCCCTGTGTCCTTCAGGCCCCTGAACACCATTCGTTCGTCCCTCAGATCGGTGAAGGATCCCATCGACCCTAAAGATATGAAGGGTGTTTATATGATCCCTTGTTCCTGTGGGACCCCCTATATTGGGGAGACTGGTCGTTCCATTAATCAGAGGATTAGCGAGCACGCAGCGGATCTGAAGCATAGGAGATCTAAGTCTTCCGCTTTGGCTGAACATGCTGAGAAAACCAATCATCATGTTTGTATTGAAGAAGCCAGTGTTATTGCTAAGGTTTCGCATTTCCATCATCGAAAATTCAGGGAAGCGCTTGAGATCGAAAAGAGACCAAGCAATCTCAATAGAGAGGATGGTTGGAAAGTCAGTAGGTGTTGGGTCCCAGCCCTCTCTTCCTAGTCGTTTTTTCGTCCTTTTTGGTTTTTGGTGTTCTTTTATCTTTATTTTCACTTATTTATTTATTTTATTATTATTTATTTATTTTTTATTTTATTTTTTTTTATTTTTTTTATTTTTTTTGTGTATATAGCAACCTATTTCTTCTGATGCCTTTCTTTCCATTCCTATTGTTTTTATTGATTATTTTATTTAAGGGCCTCCATATAACTAATTTCCTTTCTGATTCTTTACTGCTTATATTTTTAACTAATTTCCGATCTATCATATCATCCTTTGATTTTCTTTATTACCTTTATTAACACACAATTTTTATAATATTTTTAAATAAAATTAATTTTATACATTACTCTATACTTCTAATTTTTCCTTTAATATTTTTATTTTTTGTATTTTTATTTAATTATTTAATTATTTATTGTTATTTATTTTATTATTATTTATTTATTTATTATTTTATTTATTTATTTATCTATTATTATTTTTATTTATTTATTTATTTATTTTTATTTTTATTTTTATTTATTTTATTTTTATTTATTTATGTATTTATTTTATTTTTATTTTTATTTTATATTTTTATTTGTATTTATTTTATTCATTTATTTATTTGATTGTTATTTATTTTGTTATTATTTTTATTATTATTTATTTATTTATTATTTTTATTATTATTTTATTTTATTTTTATTCATTTAGTTATTTTTATTCCCATTTAACTCGTATTCACATTTTATTTTATTTTTATTTTTTTTTTATTTTTTTTTTTTTTTTTTTTTTATTCATTTATTTATTTTATTGCTATTTATTTTGTTATTATTTTTATTATTATTTATTTATTATTTATTATTATTATTATTTTTATTTTATTTTTATTCATTTAGTTATTTTTATTCCCTTTTAACTCGTATTCACATTTAATTTATTCATAGAAGCGGTCCTTTGCAACTAATTTTCCTTTTAAAAATAATTAACCTATAATTTTTAACTATTTATTAATAAACTATTATCACTAATTTAAATGATTTATTGGTCTCCTATATAACTTATCTCCTTTTTTTTTTTATTAAAAATGTTTTGATCCCGGTCCATTAGTCAATATTTACAGTTGGTCAAACTAGCCGTTCGAGGCTCTGCTCGTTCTATTTAACATGCTAAGCTGGATCTGTTTCTTCAACTTGTCCTGACGATGAACCACACTGGTTGGTTCGAAACGCGTCAACAAATGAGATTCCATGTGATTTTAGCCGAAATCTTTCTCTAACTTGATATGGATCACAGAAGCCTAAACTCGATTATAGTTTGTCTCCTTATGAGTTTTTCTTGTGTGTTCATTTCATTATGTTTTTCTTCATGTATTTAAGTCTTTATGCAGAAATTTGGGTAAGATAAAACTGAATACCAGTCCATCTTAAATCCCCTGTGAAGTTATAAACAATAATTAGATATTAGTTTATAAAATTGTTTGTTATTATAAACTCCTCTATATCTATAAATTGTCACACCCGTCTGCATAAGATTAAATACATTTTGTTGAGCAAGTAAACATTGTTTACCTACATTCTTTCTTATAATTAATTAAATATTCAGTTTGAATATTTAGTAAGTTGTAATTCTTTAAAACTCTGTTATTCATTCAATTAAAATCAATTAACTATTTGAAGACAAATAAACAACCCTTTCATTTTATTTGGAAATTGTTAAAGTTTAAGCACATGTTTTCAAATTGTTCATAGGATTGGTCATCCAAAAACTTTAAAACAAACCAAACATTTTAGATGCTCTGACATGATTAATTAACCTAGAATCGTCTCAGAGGACAACAAGTGGTATCTCTCCCAAGTGATGGGATGTAGGTGTTCTACCACTTGAATCTTGAGGGTCAAGGTGGGAAGATCAACAGAAAATAGGATAGATTTGATCCTTACCTCATGGTAAGTAGTATCATGCCTATTGTCCTTGGATATACGGTGGTAGATTTATCTCCCCTATGGTGATTCTTCTTCTTTAGATTTGAATGTTTAACATATGAGCATAAATGAGCAGAGATGAGATATGATATGATAAAATGATGATGATGACGAGACAGTTGAGATGAGACTTATGATGCAATCGGTAATTCCTCCCTAGTTGAGAGGGAGTGTTGAAATTTGGTAGCTCAGGGAGAAATTTCCACCTTTGGGAAGCCCTCCTCACCCTCTGGAAACCCAACTCGACCTTGGAAGAATTTAATTTGCTAAAGGAAAAATATTATTTTTGACGTGGAACCACATAATCACAAAAAGTACAAGTCAGCCTAGGCAAGGAAATTCGACCTCATCACACATTCATATTTTCTCTTGATTGGTTTGATTAGCTCTGAAATTGCAGGTCTAAGTTCAAATGTGCGAAGGAGATAGAGGCACTTCTAATTTAATCAGCGTTGACTTGATGTTTGGGATTGGTTTTACTAGCATTGACTTTGAAGCTTTTGAACTTTTTTGACCTAATTTTGGATCTGTGTGGAACGCTGAGTAGATTGGGATCTTCACCCGAAAAATTTAGACCATTATTGACCGAAATTTTGAGCTAGGTTTTCCACAGTTAAAGTTTTGCTTTGACCAAATTTGAAGACATAATTTGAGGGTTGATTTGACTAAGTTTGACTAAAGAAAGGAGATCGCATATTTTGACTGGTTGAACGAAATATTTGGGAGCTTATTTCACCATTGACCAGGTTTGGTTAAGGCATCGTTAACTACTATTGATTTTGACTAGAATTTGTGGGTTTGACTTTCAACAAAGTTACTGATCAAACGAGAACTATTACCTCAAAACGAGATCTCTAGCCGAAAAACCCCAAAAAAACATGAAAAATAGGTTGAAAATGAAAAGTGTTGATGCTGGAATAACATTTTTTTCGGAGTAAATTTTCAACATTTTTTAAAAATGGCAGTAAAAACCAATTTTTTTTGTGCAAAGACACCCTGAAAACGAAAAGTGTTGATGTTGGAATAACGTCTTTTTTTTCAGGGTAAATTTTCAACACTTTTTAATAATGACGTTAAAGATAAAATATCATCGATTCAGAAAAAATTTAAATTTCCAACATTTTCAATCATGACATTAAAGATAGAATACCACGTCTTTGAAAAAACTTAAAATTCCAACAATTTGTAGTCATGGTGCTAAAGAAAAAATACTTATAATTGTTTTCAACTACAGCATTAAAGATAAAATATCATGCCTTAGAAAAAGCATTAAAAGCTTGACAATTTTTCAACCATGGAATTAAAACCAAAGTTTATGACTATAAAAAAAGACCTCAAGTTTTCAAAATATTTCAAGCATGACATTAGGTAAACAAACTATGACTAAAAAAACTTTAAAAATGAACACCTGAATGAAATAGTTATTATACCAAGAGTAATTTATTTCTTAAATGTTAAATGCATAGCGATTTTAAAATCTTAGCCTAAGACAACTTGATACATTGCAACAAAAATTTAAAAATCAACCATCAAATTAACACGCAGTGTAGGTGAACTCGACCCATTGTAATGAAAACTTAAAGACCAAACACGAAATTGACATGCTGTGAGGCAAACTCTATTCATTATAATGGAAATTTTAAAATCAACTATCAAATTGCACATAATGGGATTGCGTTGCTAGTCGAGCATCAACACGGACCCTACAAAAAAAAAAAATTCAAACATTGGAAAAATAAAATAAAAAAAACACAAAAAATTATTAAAAAAAAAAGCACTATAAAAATGTAAAAACAAAAAAAACAAAATTAATTTGTAAAAAGTAAAAATAGGGGGATAATATTAAAAAAATACGTAATTGAAGAAAAATAAATAAATAAGACACCAAAAACAATTATTTTTAAAGCTAAAAAAATAAAAATAAAAACCTCATAATTAAAAATTAAAATTAAAACAAATTTTAAAAATTAAAAATTTGGAAAATTCAAAAAAAAAAATGAATATATATATATATATATATATATATATAAATTTAAAAAAAAAAAATCAATAAAAAATTAAATAAATATAAATAAAAATAAATAGATAAAAAGTAAAAAATAAATAAATAAATAGGCCCCTTGGCGACCTAGGTCGATTCTCGAAATCGACCTAGGCCGTAGTGCCTCGAGTCTGGCCGGGGTCGCGCTGCACAGCGACAGCCCCAGCCAAGGTCGAGCTCAACCATGGCCGCCCAGGGCCATGGGGCCTCAAGCCTAGCCAAATTTTTTTGATTTCTTTTTTATTTTTAATTTAAACTTTTTTAAATTTATTTGTTTTTTATTTTTTTTATTTGTTTTTTTTTTAGTTTTTTTTTGTTATTTTTTTAAAAAATTTAATTTAGTTTAATTTTTTATTTTTAATGTTTTAAAACTGTTTTAATTTTTAATTTTTTAATTTTTTTCCTTGAATTATGTTTTCTTAAATTTTTTTGTGTTTTTATTTTTTTGTTTAAATTTTTTATTTTTACAATTTAATTTCGTTTTTTTACATTTTTATAGTTTTATTTTGTCATTTTTATATGTTTTTTATATCTTTTTTTTTTTTTTTTATAGTTTAATTTTGTTTTTTTTTTTACATTTTTATTGTTTTATTTTGTCATTTTATATGTTTTTTATATTTTATTTTTTTGTCTTGTTTTTAATTTTTTTTTTTTATGTTTTATTACTTGTTATTTTATGATATTTATGGCTTTTTTTGTTTAAATTTTTTATTTTCACAAATTAATTTTTTTTTCTTTAATTTTATGGTTTTATTTATTTATATAATTTTTTATATTTGATTTTTTGTCATCTTTTTTATTTTATTTTTATGGTTTATTACCGACATTAAAATCAACAACATTTAAAAAAAATTATCCATGCTTAATACATTAAAAAGTTTAAGTGTAAAAAATAAGCCCTCTAAACAAAAAGGGTTGATGTTGCATCAACACTTTTCAAAATCAGTATGAAAATCACTAACATTTAAAATATATATTGAAGTGTCAAAAATAAGCCCTCTAAAAAAATGTGTTGATGTTGCATCAACACTTTTCAAAATCGGCATGAAAATCACTAATATTTTTAAAAAAAAATGTTACATAAGAAAATTTAAAGTGTCAAAAATATACTCTAAAAAAAAAGGTATATTCTGAATAGCCACTTTTTAAAATCGGGTGTTTTTTTTGCTACCTCAAAAAAAATGGTTAATCGGTAATTTTCTCGTTTGATAGGTAACGATGGTTTTTTACCAGATTTGACTATATTACTCATATTGGTTTGGATATTGGATAGTTGACTTGGTTGGTCAAGGGTTTGATCCTTTGACACATTGCTAATGTACTTGGATTATGTATCTCTCTACTGAGCATTTGATGAAAATCTAATAGAAGAAGAATTTGGAAAGGGTTTGATCCTTTGACACATTGCTAATGTACTTGGATTATGTATCTCTCTACTGAGCATTTGATGAAAATCTAATAGAAGAAGAATTTGGAAAGGGTTTTCCCCCTTGTGGGATTTTTCCCTGGTCTTTAACCAAACTCATGTGTTTCTATTGTTCTTGGTTGTTTTCTATTGTGTATTGTGCATTTGATTTATTGTTCTATCTACAAATTGCTTACTGTCATTGGAAGATTGAAATTATTGGATAAAGTGATTGCTATTGAAAGAATAAATTAATTAAGTGATTGTTACAGCATAGAACACTGGAAAATTAACACTCCTAGACATCTGCAATGTCCATAATGAAAAAACCTATGCAATAGACCTACCAAGCCTTTTTCTCACAGCAACATATTAAAAAGCATCAACATTATTAGGTTGCCTGAAATATGAGGTTAAACTTCCAACAACATATGCCCGATGCTTGAAAGGTTGAGTCGCTTCTCACAAAGCTTGCGGTCAAGAGAGAATCATTGTACTATACCTAAAATTTGATGCCAAGGCTCTCATAGAGGTACATAAGCCTAAGAAACTCCAATTTTTATCCATGGTCACATAGATACAACAAGATTTTAAACAACCAATGACAACTTTAATAGGAAAATGCAGAGGGTTAGAATTACAACCAAACAGGTTTTGAATAGGCCTTGCAATCATGATTTGTTGTGTTTAGAAAATAATAAGCTCCCTAATTAATAGTAGGTTGCTACAGAGGATCCCCAATTCAAAATGTTGGTCCTCCTTGAAAATTCCACCCCTTGAATGCCTCAAAATCTCCAATTCGATTGACTCAAATAAAGAGGACTAAGTGGTATGTTAAGGTCAAAACAAGCTAAGGAGGTGCGACAAGGAGGCTTTCAAGACATTCAACTTTTTGCTCACATAGAAGACTAGTAGAAGGGAAAAGGTGATCCAAAGAAAACATATACTGAAACATTGATTGAAGCAACTTACAAGATTACCAAGTGCATGAATCCAACCTAAAACACCTTGACACTTAGTCCTTATCCCAGTCATTACCCACTTCAATTGTACCAAGACATAAAGAAACATTCAATTGTCATGAACCAAGGTTGATTTCACATGAAGAGGAGGAGGATATGCACCCTTGGGTCACCCTTCCCAAGGCTTTTCCATATATTAGTTAATTGTGCATTCATTCCAAATTTAATATGCATTGAAACCCACTTAAACAAAAATTTCGGGGATGACCCTAAAGTCGTGAACCCCATTTTTATCAAGATGTCAACGCTAAACTCAATCGCTCATTTGGCCTATAGGTCTGGCTTCTTGTTCATGTCCCACATTATATGTAAGAAAAAGACTAACAAAATAGCTAATTTCTTGCTTGATTTAGAGATGGTGTTTTTAATTTTGATCTTTAATGAGTGGATTTACCAATCATTACTTTAATGACAATTATTGAATCCCATAACACTAAAAAAAACTCTAATATCCACCTCCTTGGCTATAGAAAAACGATAAAATAAAACATTTGCTTTAACCAAATTATTTAATATATTACATAAATCCATGATATAAGAAATTAGAAATTCGTTTGAGATCATACAAACTTCACTCTGCTCCTACCACCCGACATATAAAATATCATTCTTAACTAACAAATCACTACCTATGTGTAGAAAAAAAAAAAAAATTACATATTAATTCGATTAAACATTCATAATCTAAATGTAAAATTCAATAACCATATAATAAAAACATAATATGATGTAAGGTGGGGGATTATTAGAGATCTTCAATATAAAATAAAATATAACATTATACACCTACTATATTCAATATAATATAATGACCTCATGAGGAATTCCTCTTCACTAACTTCTCTTGAGTTGCATCCTCATGTGACTACATGTATCGTTTAAAGTATGAGCATAAGAATATACTCATTATTAAAATCTTAAAAATAGATTTTGAAAATATAAGTTTATTTAGTTTCACGATTTTTTTTCTTTTCTATTTTTTATTTACGTGATTTGGGGTTGAATCAAAGATTATAATACAATTTGAGTGGGCTTAATTGTTAAAAACATGTGTTTCCTCCTAAAAGTTATAGGTTCAAAACCAAAAAGAAGTGAATTATTTATGTTTTGTAGACTTAGTAGTCAAATCGCTACACGAAGGTGGGTCCCCTTGTCTCACAAACAAAAAAGTCTTATATACTGATTTAGTGTTGCATGAAAGTGGGTCTCCTTGTCTCACAAACAAAAATATCTTATATACTAATTTAGTGTCTAACTTGACTGTGATCTTAGAATTAGATAATAATAATAACAAATATTATGTAAAAATATTAATTAAATGAAAATAAATCAACGTAAATAGATTTTTAATTCATTTTTCATAAACTCCCTCAAGTCTAGGAATTCATCACGAATAACGACTATGATGGCATCAAAACATTTTGTGGTGCTTAAAGATGGCAAGCCATATTTCCCATTCTATTGGGCCATAAATGAACAGTGAGTGTATATGCCCACCGTTCGATTTCAGCCTTAACAAAATCGAACGATGTACATATACACCCACCGTTCATTTATGACCCGATATTATGTACACCCACCGTTCATTTATGACCCGATAACATGGATTTATTAATCCCATTAAAGATGGAGGACGTACATATCTCGTGGAAACTGTTTTTCAATAATTTAAAATTGAAGTGGACCTCTTACCATCCATCTTTATGAATCATCAAACACGAATTTTATTATTTTCATACTAGCTGTCATACATTAAAAAAACATACATACATTAAATAACTAGCCGACAATAAATTAATAAACAAACCAAATAGAACCTTCATGAAACTAATAAATAAACCATTATACAGCTTTGCCTTTCATGGGGAGAAGAACCCTTGAATGCTTCGAATAAGTAGCCAGCGTAGGTAATGACCATTTCAAAAAGACTTGATATCGCGGGAATATTTCTTTGGTTTTATTCAAGGAAACATCAATACTACCTTTGTGAGTAAGTTTAAGTTACCCTATCCCTAATAATAAGCTTTGAATATAGGGATATATAAGCTATTTAATATTCTTAATTGTTTTATAAACTCTACTTATATTCTTCGTTATTTATTTGAGAATCATGATCCAACTCTACATATTAGATAGTTTATTATTGTAAGCTTGGAATGTGTGCGCATATAGAGATACATCCCCCATTTAATAAAGACTCATTCTAATTTTTCATTTATCTCTAATTTCAATAACAAACTTACTTATTTATTTTAAAATATTATTTGTATTAAAATTTAGATTATAAAATATAAGAAAATGAATTTGTAAAATTATTTAGTTAAAATATATAATATTTTATTGGAAGAAAAAATTACCTGTAAATATAAAAGTTTAAGTCATTAATAAAAACCACTTATTTTAATTTTTAAATAAAATTATACACCATATTTTAAAATTAAATATAATTTCACATTTATTTTTAATATAATATTAAATAATCTACAAAATAATTATATATAGATTTAAATTCACTAAAAAATAAAGTTTTAAATACTTATTAAATAAAATTGGCATATATATTTTATATTGCTTAAGGTAATCACTTTTAAATAGATTTTATTGAAGAAAATTTAATACCAAGAGAGTTTTTAAAAAAATAATGTTCAAAAACAACAAAACAATTCCAAAATAAGTAATTTAGATTTTTAACAACAATCATTAGTAAAACCTAATTTGTGCACTTCTGGGAAGGTATGCTTTGCAACAAGCATTTATATAAAAACCACAATTTATAAAATAATTTTAAAAACCACAATCTTAAAGTTGATTTATTCTCTTGACTTACTCAAATTAAAATTTCTGTTTCTATTTTTAAAAAATAAGTTAAAATTTCCATTTCTATTTTAACTTCTTTTAAAAATAAGAAATCTCATTTTAAAATTCATATATTTCTATCTTTTCAATAAACATATTATCTCTTTAATTAAAATCATATATTAAATAATTTTTATTACCTAAAATTATATATTAAATATTTTAAATAACCAAATTATTTAACCATATTAAACCATATTCTCATATTATATTTTGCATCACCGTGTATCCCTATCATAAATATTTTTTTTAAACCACTTTCTTATAAATCTCCATAGATATTTTCTTTGAAATCTTCATAAATATTTCCTTTTAAAATCACTTTCTTATAAAATCTCTTAAAAAAAAATGTGCTAAAATGGAAAGGTATACTTTCCAAGGTCACACTGAATAACAAACCAAATAACTTTCTTAGAAAGCCACCCATCCTAATAAAAGATTAGAATTACCTTCTTCCTAGTTTACCGGATACTTCATAAAACCAAAAAAGTAGATGCTTCACAGAACGTATAAGCCGTTAATTTTAAAGTCCCACAAGGATTAAATAACATCATAGTGCATAAACAGGTCTCCGCTCATATTTTTGTGAGATCCATATATATATATTTTATGTATAATCAATCTCTTCCCAGGTTCATCACAGAAGAAATACCTTACCATTCATTTGGCTAAAGGTTAGCTCCTTGAACCATGATAACAATAAGGAATAAGGTCTTAATTACCATGATGTTTGTGAAGTATACTTCAATAGGTTAAAGAAAGAAAATGTTTACCTTTAAACCTAAATTAAGGGAAAATTTTCTCCCGTGGTTGACTATGTTGTGTGTTTTAATAATTAATTGATATAAGTTTCTCACACTTGAGTTTTCCTAGACATTTCCTTGCCATGCTATTATGGAATTTAATAATGAATTCCATAATAATGACATGTATTAATATTAGTAATAATTTGTTATTTTTCTTAAATTAGAATAAATATATATATTAATAAAAAATAAGTTATATGAAGATTAGCAACAATATATAGATAATGGTTTTAGGATAATACTATGATTAAATAAAATATTGGACAAAATAATAAGTCTAAACATATGAAAGTTATTCACATTTGGTTTAATTTGATTCAATGTTTCTTATGGCATTATATATTTCGAAGTTTTTGTAGGAGTGTGATTAACTATGTAATTTGCACAATTAATAGCTTTCACCCAATAATGAAGATTTAATCTTATAGATTGGATCATATAATTTTCCATTTCCTTTAGTGTGTGATTTTTTCCCTCAACAATATCATTTTGTTATGGTGTATATGGAATAATATATTACATTTGAATATCGTATGTAGGATAGTAAGTCGTAAAATTGTTGTTAGCATGTTCACCTTCATTATATGACCTTGACCTTTGAAGTTGATGTCCAAATTGTTTTTCTACTTGGGCCTTGCGAGCCAAAAACATGTTAAAAGCTTCACTCTTAAGTTCCTAGAAATAAACCCAAGTGCATAAAGAAAAGCTATCAATGAGAGTTAAGAAGTACTTGAAGCCATAGAAAGAAGCAGCAGGAAGTGGACGACACAAATCACTATGAACAAGTTACAAGGGAGTCAAGGCATGTTTGTCAAAATTGTCTCGATGATGATTTCAAGTACACAAATGGGAGAAAGACCATCATTACAAGAAATAAGAGGAAGACTAGTCACCATACTCTAATTACATATTTGTTGCAATAAGCAATGGTTTAGATGACTAAATCACTCATGTCAAAGTTTACTTAAGTTGTTTCTATTAGCAATAAAAACTGATAGAATAATTGATGACCCAAAGTTGTCAAATTTGTACAACCTAGTAATATCATGACCAATTCTAGTTGTTCTTTTTTCAAGGAACGGATAAAGGTTTATATATTAATAAAATTTGGAATTTGGGCCAAAACCCTTACAACGTTCCTCAAAATTTTGACATGCAACTCTTTGACTAGTCCAAAAAATGGATATTTTGGTCCTGTGAAATTTTTTCCTTCCTATTTTAAATACATATCTACTAAATATTCAACAAAAAACCCTTAATATCACAATGTACTTACACAACAGCATAATTCGCAAACATTTACAGAGCTACAGACAAAGATATTATCAATTTCAAACACTAAGGCCAACCATTTTGCTCCAACCTTATCTTGGGGTTCTATACCTCTGTGGGCAACAAATTTTCTTCCTTGCAGGGGAAGCGTTGGTCCCGACTGCCTTCGTACCATGTTGATCACCACAATTCTTCAGTTCCTCCAGAGAAAACACCCTAATGCTCAGAGTTGTAAGTTATGCATGCATGTTGTCCATGAGTTGCTCTAGATTACTTTGTTGACATTCTTGCTTGGCTTCCATGTAAAGTTGAAAAGATTACCTTTTTTCACTACCATTTCCTTTTTCTATTGCATTGTCGCCAACAAGCCTTCAGCGAAATCCAACAACCTCTCTAACAACAATTTGACATTAACATTCTCTAAATTTTGTGTTGGGTATGCAATAGAAGGGAAGAACCACTCCACGTGATGAGCCAAAGAACAAGCGAACTTCTGCCACACACCAAAACCCACATAGAAAAACAACAAATATTGAATCTGAGGGACCTGATGACCCTTTAAACAATCAAGGCGGGACATTTTCCATGAACTTGAATGGAACGAAGAATCCATACCCTGACGAGAATCCAAATGAAACTAGAGAAGAGACAATCAAGGGATACAGAGGGACGACGAAATTAACTCCATCCAACAGCAAAATGAATGTTTCTCCAGAGTCGAGGAAGTTCACATCAACTCCCATCCCAATAAAAATAAATTCACATACTGCATAACACTAGGGTTCACAGGTTGGGAATGCCACCTGTGAAAATGATTAAGACATAGGGGAAGTGCCTTAAGTCTCCATAGCCAAGAGTTAAATGTGTGTTGCATCCCAGTGCCAGTCTTTTCCGAATGTGAGCTGCGATCCAAGCAAAAAGTGGGATATGTGTTGGATCCCCCACACGATTAAGTACTAGTGTTCTAATGATGAGGAATTGGAAATTAAAACTATGATAATAAAGGTTTCCAACCATAATTATGCGATAGGAGTGTGTTGAATTAAACTTTGATCCAATTCAATTATACTCTTTTCCATCATTTCCCCTTTTTTTCCATTAAATTTGCCACTAAGTTTAATTGCATGTACACGTGGAAGAACACTAGCTACTCAAACTAACTAGCAATTTGAGTGACTCTTTGAGAATAGGAGGATGATTTGGGCTTCACATTTTCTTGGTCTTTGACAATTAGTGAATAACAATAATTAAATCTCAAAATTGATAGTTTGGGAACATTTTTAGCGAGTGCAATTTCCAGGCCTTTCCATAGTGCTAGGTATTTGGCTTGGTTATTGGTCGCTATGTCCAATCCCCAAGCATATTGAGACTCAATTTTACTGTTGGGGCGAAAAATAACCCCTCCCTCTCTTGCCTCCCCTAGAACAATTCCAGTTGTTAGGACATCCTTAAGATCTTTTAAATCCTTAATTACACCTTAGTGAGATGAAAATGCTTCTCTTTGACCTTCACTTGAATGAGTGATTTGATGCATTGTTAAAAGGTTGTGAGAAATACTCGGGACACATATTATATTATTAAATTGGCCATCATCTACTTGAACTATTCCAAACCCTACAATATTAAGAGATCCATCCTCGCCAACAAATATTTGTTTAGTGTTACATTCATTAAGAATAGAAAAGATGGCTTTAACCTTGACCTTATGTTAAGATTATCTAAGATCACTAAGCCAATCATTAGAAGAAGTAGATGTTGCATTGAAGAAAAAACTAGAAGCAAAATGCACATTTCTATGAGAAGAGGAGTTATAAGAAGAATACTCAAAATTGATGTTGTGCTTCTTCATTGTTGCTTTTAAATCTTTCATCTTCTTGAAACATCTAGACTAAAGATGACTATCTTGACGACAAAAATTACAATAGCTCTCAATCTTCTTACCTTTTTTATCTAGTTCCTTTATTACCAATGGAAAGAGGGATTGGATTAAAGAATCGAGACCCTTGGTTTATTTGTTTTTACAAGGATATTGCTTCTTTGAATTCTTGGTTTTATCCCTCTATTATGCCACTAAGGCTTTGCTAGATATACCTATAGTGTTAATCACTCCAAGATGCAAGACCTTATCTTGTTCTATAATCAAATAAACAAGATTCAAAAGTGGACATTTTATAAGTAGCCCTTAAACTAATAAGAGTTTCTCTAGTAGAGTGAAAACTAGATACAAAAGCAGAATTAGTGCTAAGCTTAGGAAGAATAACATATACAATTTGATCATCTATATTGATTATTTTATTTTCTATAAGTAAAATTCTAAGCATTTTGAACTTAAATAAAAAATCTTCAATGTAAGAGAAATCACTGAGAATTAAAGCAATCAATTGGTTTATGAGATGGTGGGACCAAATCTCGTTATACTTGGCATACTCAGTTTTCAACTTTTGTTATGCTACATCTAGGGTCTCAATTCCTTGAATGTGAAATAGAAGATTAGTCGAGATGGCCATTCCAACTAATCCACATGTGTTTCCATTTTTATTATTCCATTTGATTTTGTTATCACATTCGATTATCTCTAATGCATTAAAAGATAACTTTTTGTTTCCAAGGTAAATAGTTAAAATCGACTACTTCTATTATATCTTCCATATAGTATTTCCATGAAAACTAGTTTGAATTGGGAAGTAGGAGATCACCTAGACTAGCCATGTTACTATATGCAAGTAAGATGATTTCAAAAGCATACTCTTATTGTATGGATAGAAAGCTATGAAAAAAATTGACACTAAAAGCCGAGTGTGGATGTCAAAATTATGTCATTTTGAATAAATGCATAAAAATGAACCAAAGTGCCATGTGACAAGTGGAAGTTGATTAACATGGTGATTGATACACAATGAGCTTGTTGAGTAAAAAATGTTCCTTTCTTCTATAACTTTCATTATAAGCTCACATTTACAAATAAGTTATTGTTTAATATAACTAATTTACTTTTATAAAATAAGTGAGAGTCATTTTTATAATGAAATTATGTTATAAATTAAAGTCAAATGCAAAAACAAATTTTCTTTTTTTATTGGTTTGACCCATAAGAATTTGAACCTCAAATCTCATTGTTTTCATAATACTTTATATCATGGCAATTGCTAATTGAGCTACCCCCATGGGCTCCATGTAAGAAATAACAAATAAAAACACACTAAAATATAATTTTAAAATACATGAAAAAACACCCATTAGAGTGACTTTATGAATTATTTAATTTTATAATTTAAGTAAAGTGCACTTTAAATTAATTTATAGATGTTTTATTTTTATAATTTGAGTGAAGTGCAATTTACAATAAAGCTATGCTACAAGTTAATTTTATAATTCAAGTGAAATAATTTTTACGTTAATTTATGAGTGATTCACTTTTATAATTTAGGTGAAATGCACTTTATTATAAAGTTATGCTATCATTTAAAGTTGTATGAACTTTTTTCTGAAAGCAATTTAATGAAAAGAATGACTTCAACTTAAACTTCTAATTTAATAAAGTAACATTTAACTAAGTGGATTAATAAAAATATATAACAATAGTTAAGAAATAGAACATGGGTTGCTTCTTCTTCTTATTTTGCTTATTCTAGAAGTGTGTGCTTACCCGCAAAACTTTTCTTTTGCTTGAAAAAAAAATCAACACAGTTGCAGACAAAATAAACATTTTTTTTTTCAAAAAAAGAAAATCTAAAACTTTATAAACTCGGGGTTAGATCTCAGTTCGTCCACACACACACACAAAATGCAACTTTCATCACTATTTTTTATTTGTTACAATCACACAAAGTGGAGGCAAAGAGCATATGCAACAAAAGTAAACATTTTTCTCTATGTTTCTTATTTATCAAGATAGCACATGGCACACAAGAAATAATATATACAAAGTAGGATTTACAAAAAAAAAAAATGCAAGTTTAAAACATATTGAAATAGATTTAAAAACCATAATAAAAATATATACCTATGGATTTGGTATAAATAGTCATGTCTTGGGTAAGAAAAAACCTTTTTGAGTGAGATGAAAAATGTTTCTAATAAAAAACAATGTTCCAAGCACACTATAACAATTCTCTTGGCCCCAAAATGCTCACAAACAACAAAATCTAGAAGTATATTGACGCATGCAAAGACAAAGATTCAAGGCCTCAATTAGTTTATTTTTTACTAAACTTTTTACCATGCCACGAAAGCATTTGAACCACCATTGATGGAAAAGGTATTGGAAAAGGGAGTAGGAAAGGAAAAACTAAAGTGGGTAGAGAAGAGTAGTCCATAGCACCATTTTTGTACTAGTTCTTCGTCTTGATCTCATATTGGGTATAGCCTTATCGCAAGAATGGGATCGATTCTTCATAAGCGCTTTGTAACATACCCACTACTATTTGTAGTCCCTAATAAGGGTAGAAGGAGATAGTTTCTATGTTGGCCCACCCTCCAAAGTCCAGTTATGGAAATTGGGTCTAAATTTTTCAACCCTTCTCAACTTTCTTAAAACTTTAAATGGACAACATCGTTGTATTCGTCTCGTCAAGAACTTTCCAACGGCATAAAAAATGCCTCATTCCAACTCTTGAATCAAAAGATAAAGTTAGTTAAATTTTAGCCAATCATATAGTGTCATGTCATCTACTTGCCATGTGGTGCCAACATAGTCTCCACATGGCTACCTAAACCAGCCATCTCACCGCCACATGGCAGCATCACCTTAGCTTACGACCTGTTCATATTAGGTCACAAATTAACCCCACTCCACGGCTATCATGGCCCAAACTATAACATAATGTACATTATATATTCGATGTATGCAGTTACAGGCCCGATATGGCCACATCACTCCAGGAATATAATCCCTATGGGTTCTAATACAACTCCCCAATGAAACTACCAGGGAACGACCTTCTGGGCTATGCGGATCATGTTGAATGGTGTTGTAATTGATGCCAACATCAGTTCTTGAACACTCTTAATATTTATCTGAATTGCTTAAGTTGGAAACACCAATAGTCAAAAAGCTCTTGAATCCCTACATTTATTGATGCTTTTCGGGATGAAGATCAATGAATTTTATTCAGAGACCACCATCACTTAATGTTCCTCATCATGTCGATTCTAACGATATGTGTCACGCCTCGAGGCTCCTCACAATTTGGGAGTTATGATATATTTAAGATTGAAACCCCTATTTGTGGTCAAATTTCCCAAGATTAAATAATATTGTAACTTGATTTCTGGTTTACTGGAGATACATATTTGGTTCAAAAATATAAATTAATTTAATATGGACTAAATCAATCTTATTGACAAAGTCAACTTAAAAGGGGGAATTAAATTTGGCTCCAAAAGAAGTTGGCCTCACATTTTGACCCCAAATATTTTAAATTTGAAATTTAGTTTTCCCTCTCATTTTCACTGGTCGGCTCCATGTTTTGAGGGATAGTCAACCCCACTTTCACTATAAATATGAGGTTCGTTTCACCTCCTATGAGAAATCAATTGTCCATGAATTTTATTTGAGTCTAGGGCAAATTATTTTATCTAAAGGAGGTCGAAATTTGAGACCTAAGGGTTTTATTGGGTAGCAATTGATCTATCTCTAAGGCTATTTTGTTGCACATTCATTTGACACTTTAAGGCACTTCATACTGGTTTTGAGGCATTTTTCTGTGACTTCTAATGCAACCATTCTATGGAAAAAATTGTTGCTTCCCTCAACTACTCAATGAAGGTTTTTTAAGGAAATTTTTGGACATGTTTTTCTTGAAAAAGGGTGACAATTCTAAGGCTCGCACAACAATGTTTTATGACATACTTTTGAGCCCATGTTCATGAGGTGAATCCACTAGAATGAGCCCATTTGTTGCAGTAATTCAAACCTTATTTTCGTCTCTGTGGTAGGGTTCTGCGAAGTTAACCTGAAGTTCAATCTCAGACTCAAGCAAGAAAAATTGCGACCTATTGAACAATGATCCAAGAACAAGGTTTTAGACACCACAAGCCTCACATTGAAGAACATGTCTGAGGTTTATTGTTGATCCTTGATAATCAAAGTCTTTGTGCCAACAATTAAGTATTGTTTCCTCACATCTCACAACAAGCATAAAAGTCATAATTTGTTAAAGCATTTCTTGAGAAAATCAATTGCACAAAGTGGTTTGTTGATGGGAAACATGAGTTTTGAAGGAAAATGGAGTGACTAATGCATCTTTAACAAAATAGAAAACAATAAAGAAGAGAATTTAGAAGTCAGGACTTCTATTACAGCATGCTTCATTTAAACTCTTAATACTACGAAATCATGAGTCTCGAATTGGCAACGCAAAATTACCTAGAATTGAGGGTCTTCTGCCAAAATTGAATCATTTACCTTAAAATAAATCTTTTTGGTTTCCATATTCTCTCATAGTCAAGGAACTTTGTAAATCTCTAACACCATCTGTGAATTTCGTGGTGGATAGGGCATCTGAAGATGAAATTTTCCTTGGACTCGGGCCCCTAAAGACAAAGTCACAAGACATATCACTCCTCTAAATGTTGAATCTGACTTCATCCAAAGTGAGTGAGAGAAAACGCAAGGTTGTGCTAGAGAGGCTCTCAAACAGGTCATCAATCTTTGCACAAGATGTGTCAGGGTTGATATTTGGCTTAGGTTTGGTCATCATGAGGTAAATCAAAGTTGTGCAGTGGAAGCGCGGTCCACCGGTTGATTAAGATGGCAGGTGGTGCTAGGGCAGATTGGAGCCTACATAGGGTGTTGGAGCATCCTTAAGGTTGGAGCTTGTAACCAGGGCATTGGATAGTCCTTCCAGTTGAAGTTGGTAAATCACGCCATTGGAGTGCCCTTTTAGTTAGAGCTATTAAATCACAACATTGTAACATCCTTCAAGTTGGAGCCTGTAAACCAAAGGGTTGGAGCCTCCTTAAGTTGAAGCTGAAAATCTTGTTGTACATTAGTGAAGACAAATATTAAGAAGCGTTTAGTGGTTTTTCTCCCGGAAGGGTTTCCACCTAAAATATCTTGTGTATTGTCTTGATGTCATGCATTGTTGAATGGTGTTATTTACTGATGTGAGGTTGATTTATATTTGAAATAACACTAATGTTAATCTGAATGCTCGGAAAATTAAAATTAATTAATTAAAGAGAAATATTGATTCACCCCCCTCTCAATATTTCCTACAAATCCTTAGTGGTCCCTCCTCCACGTGCCTTGATGCCACTAGTTACCATAGCAAGCTTGGGGCTCCACCAATGTTGCCTCACCCCACTAATTGAATCACGAGAATCTTTCCCCAAGTCTTCCTAGTAAATTTCCAAGGTGCCTCTTTTGGAAATGTCAGGGTTACGTGTCAATGCACCTTAGACTCTTGCTTGACCTATAGATGGAAATGTTCATGTCACACAACATTTGTAACCACCGAACAGGCCTCAGATGCCATGTCACCTAAGGACTTAAAGATTGGGAGTTCTACCATGTCCTCCATTTTAAATCTTTGGGGTTTAGGGTTCGAGGGTGACATCATTTATCATCACACCCTCCACATGGCCTGGGTCCCACATAAGTATTGAAACCTTATGATGTTATTTCTTACACATTATATGTGATTCGTGGATCTTCCACCTTGCCGCATCAATGCTTAGTATCTAACCATGCCCTCCACATCATCCTGGTGGGACTTGTCCAACTTCCCATTGAATTCTCTGGGGTCCTAAACCTTTGGGGCATGTGGACAGTTATATAGTGCTTCGCTCAAATTAATGATCCAAATACCTTTTTCCTTCACGCTTGTTTATAGTGCTTGAATGCATGGTTGTATCCTGGCTTAACACCTTCATCTAAAATTCTAGGGGATTACCACCCCAAGCAAATACATGGGCTTACACTTGTTTTGTCTTTGCATATCTCTTTATAGTTATCCCTCCTGAGATTGATATCCTTTCAAACCCCATTGGCGTGCGACATATATATGGAGTATTAGCAGTGATTATGCCTTCACCGACCTTTCATTATCTCTTCCTAGATTATAGTTAGACTCCGGCCTATCTCATCAATATATATATACACATAACTTTCCCTCCTAAGCTTAGAGGATTTAAATCAAGGTCGAATGGTTGATTCATTTCCATTTTAATCATTTGTTCAACTAACAAAGATGTTCCCATCGCACCATACACAGAACTTAAGACAATTCCAAACTCAAGACAAGCACAGAAAATGAGTTCATTCCTTATATATATATATATATATATATATATATATATATATATATATATATATATATATATATATATATATATATATATACACACGTTTTAGGCACCTGCAATACATTTCTATGTCAGATTGACATTCTTGGTTATTTACTAGAGTAAACTACCAGCCTTGCGCCAAACTATAACAATCATTACATAAAATCATAAGCAACATAGATATATCAGTCCTCCAAGACTGAACCGTTCCTCATCCTAGGCATAGATCTTGGCATTATACAAGAACCCATTCCCTCAACAAAGCATAAGTATTAAATCAACACATTACCTTATGCAAAACCTCTAGCATTCCTCGGCTTACAGATTAGAAACAAAACCTACTAGCATTTTTTTAACATAGTATATTAATTACAAATATTTATCCATCTCTACATTATTCAAGCATCTAGACTATAGTTATGATTGAAACACTAACAAGGTTCACACATTCCTTGCATAAAATCCATTTTGACTAGGATTATACTCAATTTAACACACAAATCTAAACCATTCTATGCCCATGCCTGTAAAACAACAATGTTCATTCATACATGAATACCTCATTCCTCAACATTTCAAGCCATGATAAATCATCACATTAAATAAGCATAAAGCATTTAGAACATGAGAGTTGTAAGCAGACACTTATCTTTGATAGATTGAATTGGGCCATTGATATCGAGATTTCAACTCTCCACCCAAACATAGACACATTGCAACCAAGTATTTCTTGCATTAGTCACCCACGAGCCAGATTCTCGAGCTTGAGGATGAGCGCTTAAGGGATCAACCGGATTTGCCACTAAAACAGGGACTCCAGAGGACCATCCACCTCCACCCACCAACTATTTCATGTAGTCAGTGTCTCTCAGGGAATCCAAAGGTCCACCACCTCCACCCTTCAAGTCAAAAAGGGAATCCAGGGGTTATATCTCCACCCTCAATATAAGAAAGGAGTCCAAAGATCATTGAAAAGGCCAAGAAAACAAGCAAGGGGATAAATAATTATCCTTATCAGGAATCCAAGGAACATGCCTCCACCAAAGTTGTCAAGAGAATCCAAAGAAAACCATATCCACCCTCCAATCTTACATGGAATCTAGGGACTACTTCCCTCACTTGAGAGATATTAATCCACCCAAAACCAAGTGATGGAATCTAGAGGCTTACCACCTCCACCCTCAATAAATTCTTTCACACATTGGTTCCACCCAATCTTGGGAATCTAGAACCCTCTGTAAAAACAAGTAGATGGAGTTAAGAAGAAAACTCTTCTTACCATGAATCTAAGGAATGAGCCTCCACCCAAGTTATCAAGGGAATATAGAGAAAACCATGTCCACTCTCCAGTCTTACAGGGAATCCAGAGACTATTTTCCTCACCTACAAGCTATTATTCTACCTCCCAATGCTCAACCGAAAGGTGGCTCTACTCCCTCCGTTTTCATAGCAACACAGATATTTTCTACCCTTTTCCTTCTTGCACTATGGCTTATCTTCCTCTATAACACATTTGTTCCTTCTATCGTTCTTATATAGCAGTGTTCACCTATGTTCTTCATCTTCTTTGTATCATAATAATTTCTTTCTTAATGCATGTGATAACTCTCTTCATGTATACTTTTTTTCCCTCCATGGAATGTCCCCCGGGATAATGCTTGTTTCTCTATTTTCGTGGAGTGTGATGGTCTCCTCGATTACGTGACTGCAACCATTTTTTGTTGTGTGGGTTGACCTTGTTGTCACCCCTCCCTTCTTAACTATGGTGGTTCTATCTTGCGTGGTTGACTTCAATTGTCCGTACTACCGACGCAACCCATTCTCCATTTAAATTTTGTCCTTTATGCCTTGTAGATTTATCTAAGGAAAGCATGGCTCCTTCTTCTTCTTCTTTAGCTAGATTAATGGCATAACCCCTCCATTTAATCACACACCAAAAAACCTTCAATGGTTGTCATGAACTATCAAGCTTCCTTCAAATCCCAAGCAACCTCCTTCCTCAAACTCTGGAATTTGTGTCCCGATTCTCAGGCCTTTTATTTCATAAAAATATATGAAATATTTACAATGGAGAAGAATTAGCCTAGGGTTGTCACAAACCCCTCCCCCTTTGAGGAACATCAACCTCGATGTTCAATAACCACATACAAGCAACACATGGTTTAAACTAAGCACAATTTGATATGGAGCTTTATACAGATAGTTATGTAAAACATTTACAATGTATTTTCCCATACATAGTTGCTTACCTAGCAACTATTTATATATATATATATATATAGGCCATCTTTCAGTTGCGTTTTTTGTAGCCTTCTTGGTGCTTTTTCTATGAACTCTAATATCTTCAAGTTGTTACTTGTTTGTCCTGTAAACAACTCCATTCCGCCAGACCAGGAAACTCCATGCTTTCCTACATCATAGCACATAAATCTCCATGATTTTCATCATAAAGAAAATGTGATTAGTTAATCATACCTCATTAACAACTTATTCACGTGGTGATATTTGCAATTTTAATTTGGTTCTTGTCTCAACATGTCAGATTATCTCATAGATCAAATCATCATAAATTAGAATATCAAATCATGTTCCTAGTTGCGAATTTTCATGGAATCAAATGAAACATTGATACTTTTCTTTGAATTGGTATTTGCTTCTATATTTATTGGATCGGTTTCCCAACCCGACAAGCATCAAATGACCTTTGCTCTTCTCGTACACACATTGGATTGGTTTCTGAACTCAACAAGCATTTGATGCTATCTCCTCTCTTCTCTTCAACTTCCACGTCTTAGATCACCAAAGAAACAAGGGAATCCAGAGGCTAACATGTGTTTGTGTGTGTGTGTGCGCGTGCGTGTGTGTGTGTACGCGTGCGTGTGTGTGTGTAAGCCTAGTTTCTACCCCGTGAATATGGGCACTACCAATCCTAGTAGTATATGTGTGTGTGTGTGTCTAAGTCGGGCACTACCAATCCCAGTAGTCTTTTGTTGACAAAATGTTATCATCGGAAATCCAAGAGGATAACCTGCCTCCACTGGACATATTACATAGCATAAGGACCCAGACAATCCCATACATGTCTGTCCCAACACATTATACAAAACATACACATATACATGTGGCACAATACAACGTATACACATATACAACACAACATTCACATATGGCATAATACAAAATTTACACAACACTGTAACCAATTGCAAGCCCGCAGTCTCATATCATTAGGAATCCAGATATTATACCATCTCCACCCGTATAAATCAGGAATCCAAAGGATATAAGGCCTCCACCTAGACCGGGAACTAATTAGACCCTATTCCTTCACTTAAACATTGTCTTTCTCCATGTTTCTTCCATGTGCACCCACAACCCAAATCCTAGTTCCATGTCTCCTTCAATTGTCCATGCTTATCCTAGCATGCCACAGATCACACTAGTTTCATTTTGTTGATATATCGTTCAACATTTCCTATCTTGTTCATAATGCAATCATGGGCATAGTATGAGAACCATAACCACGTGACATCAAAATCATAATTTGGTAAAGGCTACTTCTTTCCCAATTGATTCCTCACATAACTGGGAAAACATGTCATCCAATCATATGTTAAATGCATAAGCATAATTAGTCATTCTTTCATGACAATGATCCAGACAATAAGCTATCAATCACAATGGCATCATATACATTTATTCATTCATCAACATGATCATGATCACAACACAATTACTTGTGTCCATAAAGTCAAGGTTAAGAGAACTTCCTTTATCCGTTTATTGTACCCTTCCTTTCTGCTACCATCAACATTATCAACTAATATTATTGTTGCTACAATGACCAACAGTTCCATGAACTTTGTATCTCTTGCTCAAGTTGTTCACACGAAAGAACATCATTCTAACAGAGTTTTTGGCAATGGCCTTTCCTGCCCACTTGCCCAATAGTGTTCCATGTTGTCTAGAACCCCTTAAGTAACTTCACCTAAACATCACAATCATAATTTCTACCATTTGCATTGTCATTTTTTTAAAGATAACTTTCTTATCCTACTACTGTGGTGGCTCTTAACTAAAATATTGCCATACAAGGCAACATTAGTATTCCTTCACTACATCATAATACAAGGGATGCATTTGTGTGTGTATGTATATATATATATATATATATATTAGCCACTGTCCATTTATTCCCATGGACCCAACCAACCCAACATCATATTTTTCCTTTCTACCTTCAATTCCCCTTTATTCATGTGTTGGGCTTCATCTGGGTCTTACATTTCTTATTGGGTTCCACTCAGCTCTCCCCACGCTTCTTTAGTTTTATTTTTCCCCAACAAATTCCTAAGACCCCCAGAAACACAAAAGGAAAGAACGAGAAGAAAATGAAGAAAATCATCATAAAAGAAATAGAAAACCATAGATAAGGTAGCATGGCCATGCACATACAATAGTCAAAATGGAAAATCAATCATAAAATCAATTGAAGAACGCACAACATAAAATATACAACAACTCAATCCCCATGAGTCCCAGTGTTTCTAATGGTTCATGAATAAAAGCTCATCCTGAGCCTTGTTCAATATTTCATGGAAGTCCCTTTTAACTTTCAATTCCCCTCCAATTTCTCCCAGGAGGATTCCTTCAATACTTATCAGAGGGTCTTGAAGGAAAACCACCTTCTATTGCCTCTCTTCTAGAATTAAAATTTGCTGTCTCAAGTGCTTGAGAGTTCTTATGAGCCACTCTCTTCTAGTTTTACCAATATTTTTAAACGTCACAACTTACATTCAATTGTTAGCATTCTTAATGCAAATCACACATTTGTTGTTGCCTTGTCATACTATACCAAGCATGTTGTCCTACAATTGCAATCGGTAGCCTAATGTATGCAATGGTCTGTATTAGACCATACATTGCACACACAGTGGGAGTATTGAGTAGGTTTATGTCAAAACCAGGGAAGGAGCATTAGACAACAGTGAAGCGAGTTTTCAAGTATTTGCATGGCACTATGATCATGGTATGTACTACCAAGGAAGACCAGGATTGGATAGATTTTTGGACATCTATGGCTTTGTTGATGCACAGTGGGTTAGAGATCTGGATCAGAGGAGATCTACAAGTGGGTATGTGTTTAACCTATTTAGAGGTGCAATCAGTTGGATGAGTAAGTGATAGTCTGTAGTAGCACTCTCAACTACAGAGGCATAATACATGGCAGCCACTCATGCAAGCAAGGAAGCAATTTAGTTGCAAAGATTGTGTTCAAGTATGTGGTTAGTACAACGAGCTATAAGGATAGACTATAACAACCAAAGTGTAATTTTCTTGGCAAAGAACCCTACTTATCATTCAAAGACAAGGCACATAGATGTTCAGTATCACTTTGTAAGGGATATGGTTGAGGACAAAAAGGTGTTGTTAGTAAAGGTGGACACTTTGAAGAATACTGCAGATGCATTGACAAAGTCTGTGAGCACTGAGAAGTTCTCTTGGTGTAGAGAAACAGTGGCATTGCAGCGTTGGACCAATGGCGAAGCTCTCCTCTGGCCCCTTGTGGAAAAAAAAACAAGTGGGAGAATGTTGGGTGTGTGTTATATTCTTTCCACGACTAGCTGCCCCTTCGTTGCATTGGGCACAGGGAGGGGGTCACAGGGTGGGCCACAGTCGTGCCACGAGGAAAAAAAATGGACACTATATTAGGTGGGCGAACCTACCTATGGTTTTGTGCATTGATTTCACACATGGTTTTGGGCATGATGGTTTTCTACCCATGGTATTTTATAGATTCGGTCAAGGGAACTACGGTTATGTTTTAATCCAAGGTTAATGGATTGGGGTTTATAGATGCTTCGGCATGTATATATGTGTATTGTAACATTGAAAGGAATATAATGAAAAATCAATTTGGTAGTCCTAGTTTTGGGATCCAAGGGAAAATCTCTATATATATATATGTTTCATATTTTATGTTCTCGCCATTGTTTATTTTCTTTTTTTAGAATTCGTATGTAGGTAATTTCTGTACATGGTTAAAACCTACACGTGTGATCTTTGTCACTCATGAAAAGTTGGATATCTCCCTCTATTGACAAGCCTGGGACTTGACAAAGAGCATACACAAGTATGCATCCTACACTCATGTTGGGCTTGTAGAGATTGCCACCCGAATGGCCAATGGGTGAGGAAACTTGGGTGTGTGTGATCCTTACCTTCTATGGTAAGTGGTAGCTCTCCCAAGTGACAAGATGTAGGTGTTCTACCACTTGACTCTTGAGGGTCAAGGTGGGAAGATCAACAGACAATAGGATAGATTTTATTCTTACCTCATGGTAAGTAGTATGTTCCCTGTTGTCCTTAGATATAGGGTGCAAGATTTATATCCCCTATGGTGATTCTTCCTCTTTGGATTCAAGAGTGTTTAACATATGAGCATAGATGAGTAGAGATGAGATATGATATGATACAACGATGATGATGACGAGACATTTGAGATGGTAATTCCTCCCTAGCTAAGAGGGAGTGTTGAAATTTGGCAGCTCAGGGAGAAATTTCCTCCTTTGGGAAGCCTTCCTCACCCTCTGGAGACCCTACTAGCCCTTGGAAGAAATTGATTTTCTCAAGGAAAAATATTATTTTTGACATGGAACTGTTGACCCTCAATTTTGATCATCTTTGCCTATCGTAAATCCATTTATTTACCACCATATTCCATCCTATTTCACCTATATATGCCTCATTTTAGTCCTATTTTGCATATTCAGGTAACTAAATTAAGTTTTTCAATTTTTTGAAAATTTTGTAAAAATTGAGTTTTAAGAGTAAATTTGGACTACGTTAAAAATTCTCGTAATAGCTTCATGGAAGTCATATGTGCAGGACATCTGGGTGAGATATGAGCACATATTTGGAAATCTTGGGAACCACAGATGAAGAAACACCTATTGGTTCAATCAAACTGAGTAAAAACAGGCCTGGTCAACACTGGTCAAACTTGACCTGTCATTTAGGAATTTCTAGTAAAAAGGAGCAGATTTATTATTTTGTGGGATTTTTCCTAATTTTGTGAACCAAACTTGATGAGATCGACTTGTATGGATGGATTAGGATTGATAAGGTTGTTAGAGCCATTATAGAAAAGTTTGTTTATGATTTTCTTATTTAAACAGATTTTATGGACCATTTAAAAGAGTGTAATTTTGTATTAAGATTATTGGAGACTTTTTAGATAATTTGAAGAATCATTTCTATTGTTCTATTTGTTGTTCAAGTTGTGGATGATTTATTAAGTTAATTGTAGCTGAAGAGTTATTCAGGTGTACAAGGCAAGGTTGGAGGGCCCCATACCAAGCTAAATAAACTTTGGTTAAATTTTGTATAAATTAGCATAGTTTTGATTCAATATTTCTTGTTTCAATTTTATGATTCGATTACTTAGATGTGTTATGATTTATGTATGATTTTTGGATGATTTTGGTTTAAAATATAATTTGCATACAAAAGGACAACCAAAGATTTAAGTTAAATTCTCTTTCTATCAAATTACGAATCACAACTAAAAATCACCCTTTTGCATTTCTTGAATTGTTTCTTGAATTCCAGTTTATGATTTGATGCAATGGTAATGTTGTTGGAGTAGAACTGTGAGGAAGTACAACCAAGACCTCCTAAGTTAGGAGCCTCTTCTCTTGCCTTTTACACATCACAAACTGTTGCTCTTCAGTTTCTCTTCTCGAGGACAGTACTGTGGAGAAGGACAACTAGGACCTCCTAAGTTAGGAGCCTCTTCCTTCGCTTACTACATCTTGAATCAAATACTTTTTTTAGTTTCTTTAAACTTAGAACTTATTTTTAATATGCATTTTCATTAACCTTTGAGCCTTGCCTTCCGAAATTGACTTTACTTGAAATCCATATACTTTGGACATGCTTCCAAGTCTACAAAACAGGATTGACAAGTAAAACACTTGTGTTAGTTTACTTAGTATATTGACCTAACATTTTTGGTGTCGTTGCCAGGGAAGCACATTCAGATTTAATCAAAATAGGAAGCTTTAAACAAAAACAAAAAAATTTAAAAAATTAGTTAGGATTTTTCCATTATGATTCTCTATGACTAGAAAAAGAGACGAAAAGGGTAGATAAATAAAACAAGACCCCCGAACTACTAAACCATTGGTAGAAGCAGGACTACCTACATTCGAATTAACTACACCAATTGCTGGAAAACCAACTTTGGAAGAGTTAGAGGAAAAACAACGTTCAGGACAAAGGTTAATGCTTGTTGAAAGACAAACTTTGTTAGCTTATGAAGTGAAGAGAAAACAAAAACAAACAAGAACATCTTCCATAGGAAAACAAAGAGAGACAAGAAAACCAATTGATCAACCTATTCTTGAATAGTTAGATCAGCCTATCCTTGAACAACTAGATCAACCTATCTCTGAACAAACAAAACAATTTGAAAATACACATTCTCAATTTGTTACTAAAACATTTAAAATTGTTGAGAAAGATATGGCAGAAGAAGGGAAAGGATCTAATATCCCAATACTAATTCTAGAACAAAGGTTACAATATGAAAAGAAACAAAAGGGATGGCAAATAAACAAAGAGGAAGATATGAGAAGAGAAGCAGAAAGAAAAAGAAAGGAAGATTCCAAAAGAGAATATGATCATAAGAGAAGACAAGATGCAGAAATAGATAATGATGAAGAAGCTAATTTTGGATTCTGAATTTTAGATACTAGAGAAATTCTTGGAGAAGAGGTAAAAATGAAGAATATTCCACCTTCGGTTTTACCAAATTTCTATGGAATGTCTTTAGAAGATCATTATTCATTCATGTTTGAATTTGATATCTTATGTCGTACTTATGGTTATATTGATGATATACATAAGCTTCGTCTTTTTCCTACTACTCTTAAAGCAGTTGCATTAAAATGGTTTATGGGATTAGGAGAACACCCTATTATTTCTTGGGAATACATGAGGAAAATTTTTCTTAAGAAATATCAACCCTATTGTAGGCCTAGAGATTCAAAAGAAGATATTTTTAGGATGCCTCGACAAGATGAGAGTTTGGAAGAATACTTAGAACGATTTCTTTACAACTTACAAAAATTCAAACAACATTCTTTAAATCCTGATACCATTCGAACAATTTTTCTCAAAGAAATACAAGATGAGAATTTTGATGTTCTTAATGTTGAGTTGTGTTATATTCTTTCCACAACTAGCCCACATAGTTAACGGGGGGTTAGAAGGGGGGCGAAGCCCCCCTTTCATTGCGCCAATTGCATAGCGAGGGGAGTCACAGGGGGTTTGAGGGGTGCAAGTAACCCCACTTTATGGGGTCCGAGGCAATGCCCCATAAAATTTTGGTTTTGGACCCTATGTTAGGTTGGGCAGACCTACCTATGGTTTTGTGCATGATTTTCGCACATGGTTTTGGATGCAACGGTTTTTGGTCCATGGTTTTGGACACGATGGTTTTTAGTCCATGGTACTGGATGCTTTAGCATGTATCACTATGTATTGTAACATTGAAAGGAACATAATGAAAAATCAAGTTGGTAGTCTCGGTTTTGGGATCCAGGGGAAAATATCTATGTATATGTGTTTTATTTGTTATGTTCTCTCATTGTTTATTTTTTGTGTTTTAGAATTCGTATGCAAGTAATTTCTGTACGGGGTTAAAACCTACATGTGGTATCAAAGCTATTTTGGCTTCAAGGGGATGCCTTTGTTGCTAAGGGGTTTCGCTTAGGCCTGTGGTAGACCCTATTCAGTGGGAGATCTACGAGATCGATTCTGGTGGTGAAAGAAGATGGCGAGCAGGGGAAAGATAGAGATAGAGAAATTTAATGGTCAGAGTTTTGAGTTATGGAAACTCAAGATGGAGGATCTGTTGGTGGATAAAGATTAGTGGATCGCAGTAGATCCAAGTACTAAACCAACGAGAATGTCTGATGAAGAATGGAAGAAGTTAGATCGGAAGGCAAAGAGCACAATACGATTGTGTGTCTCAGATTCAGTATTGTTGAATGTATCAGGGGAAGCTACGGCTAAGACTTTGTGGAACAAGTTAGGGACTTTGTACCAATATAAAACTCGAGTGAATAAATTGTTCCTGTGAAAAAAGTTGTATAACCTAAGAATGAAAGATGGAGACTCAGTGACAGAGCATCTGAACGCATTTAACACTGTGGTAAGTCAGTTATTATCTGTTGATATTAAAATTTCAGATGAAGATAAGTTCATCAGTTTGTTGTGTTCTCTACCAGATTCGTGGGATAGTCTGTTTATTGCAATAGGTAGCAATGCAATTGCCTTACAATTTGATGAAATAGTCTCATCCTTGCTGACGGAGGAGATGAGACGAAACATATGGAAAGCCAGAATGGTGATGCTTTGTTTGTATGAGGACGGTCCCAGAATAGAAACAAAAATAATTCATCGAGTGGGAGATCTAAATCTCCAGGAAAACCTATAAAGGTGGTGTGCTAGAAATGCGGAAAGGAAGGGCACTACAAAAGGGACTGTAAATCTAAAGCTCCTAATAAAGGAAAGGGATCTGATGATGCTCCTTCTGTAGAAGCGAAAACCACCTCAGATGAAGGTGCAGATGTGTACTTGGCTTCTTCAAGTACACATGTAGATCATGAGGCATGGTTGATTGACTCAAGTGCATCCTTTCACTTCACTCCCCATAGAGAGTGGTTCTGCGAGTATGAGAAATATGATGGTGGTGATGTCTTCTTGGGGGATGACGGGAAGGCTAGAACCGTTGGTCGTGGAAAATTAAAGTTGAAGTTGAAAGGTGGAAGGGTTAGAACACTTCCGGGTGTTCTGAATATTCCTGTATTAGCCAAAAATCTGCTTTTTATAAGCAATTTGGATGATGCAGGTGTAAAAGCAGTGTTCGAGAAGAATACTTGCAAGATGGTTCGGGAGCACTGGTATTGATGCGGGGAGTTCTGATTAGAACTCTGTACAAGCTGCAAGGTAGCACTGTTGTTGATGGGTGCAACAATTCTGTGGTTCCTGAAAGTGGAGCAGAAAATCTAGTGGTCTCTGGAGAGAAGACCATGTTGTGGCATCAAAGGCTTGGACATATTGGAGAGAAGGGACTTCGAATACTTCATGGTAAAGTTATGGTAGAAGGTATGAGTAATAGCTCTTTGGATTTTGATTTCTGTGAAAATTGTGTATATGGGAAGCAGAATCGGGTGAGTTTCCCCTCTAGTGGTAAGAGGGCGAAATATATATTAGAGCTTGTGCGTAGTGATGTGTTTGGACCTGTGAAGGTTCCATCACTGGGTAAGTCTATGTACTATGTATCATTTATAGATGACTTCTCAAGGAATACATGAATATATTTCCTTAAGAAGAAATTTGAAGTCTTTGACAGGTTTAAATAATTTAAGACTCTGGTGGAAAACCACATAGAGAAGAAGATAAAGGTGCTAAGGACAGATAATGGTGGAGAGTTTTGCAGTAAGGAATTTGAAGAATTATGTAAGAAGTGTGCTATAGCATGGCAGAAGACTACTCCATATACACCTCAGCAAAATGGAGTTGCAGAAAGAATGAACAAGACGTTGATGGAAAGGGCAAGAAGCATGCTCAATGGTGCCAGGTTAGGATAATAATTCTAGGTAGAGGCGGTGGAGACTGCATGTTACCTAGTCAACAAATCACCTTCATCAGCATTGGAGGATAAGACTCCACAAAAGGTATGGACTGGTAAGAAACCCTTTCTTTCAAATCTGAGGGTATTTGGATGTGATGCACATGTACATGTTCCAAAGGAGAAACAAACCAAGTTGGATAGTAAATCTAAAAATTTCATCTTTATTGGGTATAAGGATGGTTTAAAGGGTTATAAGCTTTGGAACCCAGTAACAAGGAAGGTTGTGTACAACCGAGATGTTGTGTTCAGAGAGGTGAAAGATGTTATTAAACATGAAGTCCAACCAAAGGAACCTGAGAAGATAGAGTTTGAGCTAAAGGAGGAAGAATCAAACTCTACAACATAAGAGGAATCAGAAGATGAAGAGCCACAAACTCCGGGTGTGAGAAGATCAGTTCGAGAAAGAAGGCAGCTAGAATCTGCTTTCTGTTCAAATTTTTCTTTATCTATTACTAATAATGATCCCAGAACTATGAAGGAAGTAGTAGATTCAGAGGATGGAAAACTCTGGAAAGAGGCCATGGTTGATGAAATGGCATCTTTGCACAAAAATGAGGCTTGGGATCTAGTGGAGTTATTGGCTGGAAGGAAACCCATTGGCAGCAAATGGGTGTTCAAGAAGAAGACAAATGCAAAAGGAAAGGTGGAGAAATACAAAACTCGGTTGGTAGCAAAAGGTTATTCCCAGGTGCCAGGAATTGATTTTGGTGATATTTTTTCTCCTATTGCCAAGGTAACTTCTATTAGATTACTTTTATCTATTGCTGCTACTTTTGATTTTGAGGTAGAATAGATGGATGTGAAGACAACATTTCTTCACGGGGATCTGGAAGAGGAAATCTACATGAAACAACCTGAAGGCTTTGCGGTGAAGGGTAAGAAAGAACTGGTTTGCAAGTTAAAGAAGTCTGTATGGGTTAAAACAGTCACCAAGGATGTGGTATCAGAAATTTGATACATTTATACGGGGACTTGGCTTCACCAGAAGCAAAGCAAATCATTTTGTGTATTTTAAATTAATTGGTGACCATGTTGTTTATCTGGTCTTGTATGTGGATGATATGTTGCTGGTTGGAAATGACAAAGAAATTATCCAGGATTTGAAGACCCAATTGTCCTCCAAATTCGACATGAAAGATCTTGGTGTTGTAAACTATATTTTGGGCATAGAAATTAAAAGAGATTGAGAAAAGAGGAAGCTCTGGTTAAACCAAAGGAAGTATGTTGAGACAACATTGCAGAGGTTTAATATGCAGGATAGTAAACCAGTGAAGGTTCCTATTCCTGTAGGTGTAAAGTTATGTGCTGAACAGTGTCCCAAGACACAAGAAGAGGAAGAGGACATGTCCCGTGTTCCATATGCAAGTGTAGTCGATAGCCTGATGTATGTGATGGTCTGTACTAGACTGGACATTGCACATGCAATGGGAGTATTGAGCAGGTTTATGTCAAAACCAGGGAAGGAGCACTGGAAAATAGTGAAGCGGGTTTTCAGGTATTTGTGTGGCATTAGTGATTATGGTTTGTGCTACCAAGGAAGACCAGGATTGGACAGAGTGTTGGATATTCGTGGCTTTGTTGATGCATACTGGGCTGGAGATATGGATCAGAGAAGATCTACAAGTGGGTATGTGTTTAACCTATTTGGAGGTGTAGTCAGTTGGATGAGTAAGAAACAATCTGTAGTGGCACTATCAACTACAGAGGCAGAATACATGGCAGCCACTCATGAAAGCAAGGAAGCGGTTTGGTTGTAGATATTGTGTTCAAATACGGGGTTAGTACAGGGAGTTATAAGGATAGACTATGACAGCCAAAGTGCAATTTTCTTGGCAAATAACCTTGCATATCATTCAAAGACAAAGCACATTGATGTTCAGTATCACTTTGTGAGGGATATGATAGAAGACAAAAAGGTGTTGCTGGTAAAGGTGGACACTTTGAAGAATACTGCAGATGCATTGACAAAATATGTGAGCCCTGAGAAGTTCTCTTGGTGTAGAGAAACAATGGGCGTGGCAGGGTTGGATAAATGACTAAGCTTTCTTGTGGCCCCCTGTGGAAAGAAAACAACAAGTGGGAGAATGTCGGGTTGTGTTATATTCTTTCCACGACTAGCACACGTAGTTAACCAGGGGGCGAAGCCCCCCCTTCGTTGCGCCAATTGCGTAGCAAGGGGAGTCACAAGGGTTTTGAGAGGTGCAGGTAACCCCACTTTATGGGGTCTAGGGCAGCGCCCCGAATTTTTTTTGTTTTGGACCCTATGTTAGGTTGGGCAGACCTGCCTATGGTTTTGTGCATGATTTTTGCACATGGTTTTGGATGCGATGGTTTTTGGTCCATGGTTTTCGACGCGATGGTTTTCAGTCCATAGTATTGGATTCTTCGGCATGTATAAATATGTATTGTAACATTGAAAGGAACATAATGAAAAATCAAGCTAGTAGTCCTGGTTTTGGGATCCAAGGGAAAATCTTTGTGTATATGTGTTTTATGTGTTATGCTCTCACATTGTTTATTTTCTGTGTTTTAGAATTCGTATGCTATAATTTCTGTACAAGGTTAAAACCTACACTTAATGTGATGGGTAAAGGAGATATTTCATACTTACCATTCGATGAAATTGCTAAATTATGTGAGAAGTATTCGAGAGGTAGAAAAAATAGATATAACTTCAAGAGCTTCTAAATCAACAACAAGAGGAGTAACAAGAACAAAAATAGTTTGTTAGAAAACTTTAAAACTGATATTTTGAGAACCTTAGGAACACAGGTTGATGTATTGAAAGCAAAGAAGAAACAAGAAGAAGAAGAAAAAATACTATCAATATTTTGTTCTAAGTGCAGGAAGAAGCATCATTTACAAGAATGTCATTTGGATAATATACATATTTGTGGACTTTGTAGAGAAAATCATGTCATAGATGATTGTCCAACATTAAAAGAGTTTCAAACAGGCCAACTAGAAGAAACTCAAGGATTTTATTATATGGCACCAAGAAGAGCTTGGCAACCACATTTTGCAGGTAAATCTCAATAATTTCTTCAACAAATTCCCCAGAATTTTCAGTATCAAAATTCATGGAATACTCCTATGCCATGGCAAACTTGGCTCCCTCAAACTCAAAACCAATGTTGGAAAGGATATGCCCAACCATCTCAACCATTCTATCCATATCAAGCTTATCCTCAACAGCCATAACAACAACCTTACCCTCAACATCCATACCCTTAACAACCAATGCCATTTCCACAACAAAATCATGCACCCTTATTAAATCAACCACAACAATGTTAGCTACCATCTAACCAACCAGCACCTAGACCAACTCAATTACCAGCACAGTTAGTATCAAATCTGAGTAATAGAGTGGAAAGGCCAACATATAATGTGGAAGAAACAACATTATTTCCTACATATTCTATTCTTCCTATTCAAGACATCCACTTGAGGTCTGGAAAAGTTCTACAAAAATATTCTCCACCAATCATAGAAGAACAAATTGAAGAAGGAGAAAAATCTGAAAAATATAATCCAAAGAATCAAATTCAGAAAAGTAAAACTATTATGACTCAAACACCACCTTTCCTAGAAAGGTTAGTAGAGCATAAAACTTCAACTTCTCTTCCTGAATTTGATATATTAGATGAACTAAAGAATTCTTATGTCAAAATTCCTTTGTTGCAAGCTATCAAAGATATTCCAATCTATACAAAAACAATAAAGGAATTATGTATTAAGAAAACTGGCAGAAAGAAAAGAGATCCACCCACAATCCAAGTCATTGGAAAATTAGCTAGTCTCATGTCTGCAAAAACAACAATTGAAAAGTATATTGATCCTGGGATACCTATGGTTACCATTCAATCAATAATTTTTTAGTTACTAAAACTTTGATTGATCTAGGATCTCTTATAAATGTCATGACAACAGAAACTATGAAGTATTTAAAATTTCCAAATATCCGACCTACTACTACAATCTTAGAACTAGCAGATAGATCTAAAGTTGTACCTGAAGGAATACTTGAGGACATCATTGTTTCTTTGGATTCATGGGAGTACCCTGTAGACTATGCAGACTATTGTTTCTTGGGATATGCAAGCTATTACAGAAGATTCATTGAAAACTTCAGGAAAATAGCTTTACCCTTGTTCAAATTACTTGCAGAACACATTGAGTTTCAATTGACTACAGATTGTCAAAATGCATTTGAAAAACTAAAAGAAAAAATGTCTATAGCACCCATTCTCAAAAGACCAAATCAGTGATTGCCATTCGACATATCTATTGATGCATCAGATACAACTATAGGAGCATCTCTAGGACAAAAAGAAAATCAGTTTAACTATGCCATTTATTTCATTAGCAAAAATCTAACTACGTCATAATTAAACTATACAGTAACAAAAAAATAAATAAATAAATAAAAATGCTAGTTGTTGTGCATGCAGTCAATAAATTTAGGAATGTTATCAAGTGTTTATTCATACATATCATTTAGCCATTAAATATTTAATGAGCAAAACAATTACCAATGGCAGAATTACTAGATGGTTGTTACTAATGCAAGAATTCAATCTCACTGTTCTAGATCATGAAAAGGTAATCAAGTGGCAGATTTCTAGTCAAGACTTCATTCTCCTAGTGATCTTATTCATGTTTCAGAAAAATTTTCTGATGAACATCTATTTGCTATAACAGCTAAAACCCCATGGTTTGCAGATGTAGCTAATTATTTATCATCTGGAATATTACCATCTCATTTCACTAGTAAGCAGAAAACAAAAATAATCAGAGAGAGTGCTAGATATAGTTGGGTCAAACCTGACCTCTTCTATATTGATGTTGATCTTTTAATAAGAAAATGTGTAAGAGAAGATTAAATTCTTGATATTCTAAAAGCATGCCATGATGAACCATGTGGTGG
The DNA here is from genome assembly GCA_031772625.1 of Pinus tabuliformis. Lineage (NCBI taxonomy): Eukaryota > Viridiplantae > Streptophyta > Pinopsida > Pinales > Pinaceae > Pinus > Pinus tabuliformis. The sequence continues at coordinate 150,698,265 of CM062811.1, read as the reverse complement.
CCATTTTGTAGATAAATGAACAACATACAAGGTGCTCAAGCTTGACTACTACTGGCCATCAATTTTCAACGACTCAAAGGCTTATGTCAAAAGATGTGATAGCTGTCAAAGAACTGGAATACATGTACTATCGGATGATATGCCATTGAAACCACAAGTACTTATAGAACCATTTGAACAATGGGCTCTTGACTTTGTGGGACCTATTAACCCACCTTCAAATGGAAATAAGTACATCTTAGTGTGTACAAACTATGTTACAAAATGGGTAGAAGCAAAAGCAGTGGCACGAGCAACAAAAGAAACAGTGGTTTCATTCCTCTTTGAAGAAATCTTTGTAAGATTTGGAGTTCCAAGACAGATTGTTACAGACCAGGGATCACAGTTCACTTCTAAACTTGTCCGAGATCTTACAAAAAAATACAAAATCAAGCATAGAAAGTCTACTCTGTATCATCCTCAAGCAAATGGACAAGTGGAATCTACTAATAAGGTTCTGGAAAACATCATGACAAAGACAATGCAAATGAACATAAAAGATTGGTCAAACAAATTAAAAGATGCATTATGGGCATACATAATTACATGGATGAGTACTACTAGAATCAACCCATATCAACGGGTATATGGTAAATAAGTTATGTTACCAATCGAATTTCAAATTCATACATTTAAACTTGCAGCAGAATTGGGATTGGACCTGTTAGAAGCCCAACAACAGAGAATTATGCAGTTGAATGAACTAGACGAAATCAGACAACAAGCAATTGAGCATACATCACTAGTATAGCAGCAGAGAATCAAATGGCATGACAGATTTATCAAAAACAAAATTTTTCATAAGGGAGACTAGGCACTTCTTTTCGACTCCAAGTACAAAGATTTCAAAGCTAAGTTTACTACTCATTGGCTTGGGCCATATGAGATAGAAGAAATCTTTGACAATGGAGCAGTCAAGATCAAGACAATTGATGAAGCCGCCATTTCATTTCTAGTTAATGGTCATAGACTCAAAGTTTATAATAAGCCTATCAATAAAGAAGAATTTATGAAGAGAGTCTCAACAGAAAACAATATGGAAGTACTGGAACAACATAGTGATATGCCTTCCCTACTTCCAGAATAAAAATAAATAAATAATAATAAATAATAAAAGAGTTTGGTTGTGAAAATCCAGGATACTGGCACAATACAAACTCGAATTCATATCAGAAAACCAACTTGTTTGGCCAATATTAATTCTCTTTTATGTTTTTCAATTTCATTTTGCAGAATCATCCTCCAAAATTCAAAGACTTGAGGACAAGTCTCAAGATCAGCAAGGGGGGAGATTCATAATAAACCAACAAACTATGCAACTGGTTTAATGTCAAGCAGTTGTATTGCAGAAGGGACCTGAGACATCATAATCAATATTTATCAGTAAGGGACCTGAACAAGATCAATGTCATATGTTATTGCATAAGGGACCTGATTATTCATCTTAAAATCAACATCAAAGGGACTTGAGAAGCAGCTACAAGCATCTACAATCCAACAAAATCATTCAGTAGAATTCATTTTGAGGTCAAAGTATCATCATCATTAGAAAAATTTCAAGTGTTGACAAAAGAGATAAGGTCATCATCAAAAGAAGAAAAGCATTCACAATGAGCTATCAAACGAAAGAAAAGTATTGTAAGTTTAAAGTATTCTTAATGCCTTCGATTTTGAAATTTTTTCTAAGATTGATAAACTAGTTTAAACTTGAATATGCAATACCCCTATCCATGTATATATCATCCTACATTATCCTACATTACCCTATATCCTACATCACCCTACATTATATACATTTACCTCTTACATTATTCATTCACCTTATTACATTCATTAACCTTATTATAACCTTACATTCATCAATTCATCAGTCACTCAACCACATTCATTTGCATTTTTGACCAAACTTTTTGGCCACATCTCCTTTTTGGGCCAAATTTTTTTTTGCCTCATGGAAAATTGCCTATAAAACAAGAAGGATTAGTTTCGTATGCCTACAAAACAAGAACAAAGAGGGTTAGTATCATTACAAAAATACTTAACATCTTATTTCAAAAAGAATTTGATTTGAAATGACCCAAGATTATGGTCATTTCAAAACAAATCAATACATAAGTATATGTAAATGATGACACACAAAAAAGGACAAGTATGCAAGGATAAAGGCATAATAATGGATATGCAACATGCAATGAAAGTATAATGGATTTAAAAATTCACAATGAACAAGCACAATGCATAATCAAGAAAGCATGCAATGCAAAAGTCATAGACTAATCCTAATAGTGATGAGTATTGAAAGCTCTAAACTACAAGCAATTACGAGCTATGATGCAACATTAACAAGAAACAAAACAAGTGTCAAGACATGTTCAATGGACAACACTTTTGTTACGAAGCGATAATAAGGGTATAAAACCATGATGCATCAAGTGAAACAAGTGGCAGCCAAAGGTACAAGTGACAGGATGAACAGACAGCTAGTCAAATAAAAAAAATTTGCAACAAATGGTCAAAATATGTTTCAAATGGTTGCACGCACAGTTGAACATTGTCTGCGCATTTTTTTCATCATCATAGCTAAGTTTCATCATAACCCAGCTCAAAATCAAAGGACATTAAGTATTCATTATTTATCCAAAGCCTAAAGAAAACATGACAAAACAAACCCTATTTGACTGAGAAATACGCAGATATTGAAATAGAACTGCGTGCAAAGAGGAGAACCCTAAACAATAGAGATGGCATGAGGAATTGCGTGGAGAAATAAGGAGGTGCATTGTGTTTAAAAGGAGGGGAGATAGGAGAGTGCAAAACCAAGATTTCCTCTGCGCTGAGCAGACATATTCTCCATCAAATCCCATAAATTGCGCAGTGATCAGGTAAGAGTAGATCTCGAGGTCTTCTCAATAGTTAAAATATTTCTAAGATTGTGTTATTCTCTCGAAAAGGGTTCAACTCAATTTGTTGTTTAAATGTGTTATACTATGAGAGAAACACGACTTCAGTCTTAGATTAGCAATGCTCTCTCACCCTAAAATGGCTCTGCCACCTATAGACCAATGATTTTTCAAATTGCTGAAGACAGAGAATTTAACTAGGACTGTATGTTTACACAAGAGCAAACAAACCTTAACAAGATAATCTCTACAAGGTTTCAACAATCATTTGCAACTCAAGTATTGTTCCAAAAACAATTTCCTCATACATCTTTAAACACATTTTGCCAAATTTTGCACATAAAAAAACACAATGAGCATCCTTTTGTATACACCATGAGTAGTTTTGTATGAAATTTTGCAAACAGAGAAGGTTTTTCATCGATTTTTATGAGCAATTTTTCAAACAAAGAGAATTTTTAAACACAATTTTGCAAACAGTGAGAGATTTTTGTAGTGGAGATGTTTTTACATGGTTTTTCACACAGTGAGAGTCTTTTTACCCAGTTTTACAAACAATGGTTTTTTTTTTTTAATACCATTTGTCGTAGGAGACAAAGAAATTGAAGACCTAAAGGCAAAAGAATTAATATCATTCCTTTTTTTCAAAGCTACAAAGGTCTGGTAAGTACATTCACCATGAATTTTATCTAAAGATTGCATGAATGAGAAGGTCAAATATATATATCTTTCTTGTTATATTCATGATGAGGTTATTTACTAGACAAGGCCATATTAATTGGTACACTAATCAGATGCAAATGGAAACCAAAATTGAATCTAAAGACTTCAATATAGAAAACTGGAGTAAGGATACAGTAGAAAAACTATACCAGGTAGGGCTACTAGAGTTTCTTAAAAAGTTCAATGGTCACAATGATAAAATCACACAAAGGTTCATAGAGCATTTTGAACATGGCTAAACCAGAGTTGGTGAACTTTCTATACCATTGAACCCAATCTTTATTTCTCAAGCATTGGACCTTCCTTTAATAGGAGAAGAATATCACAAGGGTCTGCATTTTAAGGAGAAGGGATGGACCTTTTTCCTGGAGAAACAAAGGAAGGGTTCCTTTGACAGGACAAGAGGGATTCCAAGAGATTGGCTCAGAGAGCCATGGTTAGAGTTGGTTTTGATTATCCAGAATTACTTCACTTGTGATAAGTGGTACAATGTGGTATACCTATATCATATCAAATTGCTTCAACATATGAAGGGAGATTGTAAAATCAACTTACCCTACTTCTTTTCAAAAATCCTAATCAAAATGATAGAGAATGTCAAGAACAAAAAAGAAGCCAAGGAAGCCAATATTTATCATCATGGGCTAATCAAGATACTTGTTGAGTATCGGGTAAGGAATAAGGGGCTGATTTGGAAGGAGTTTTTGGCTAAACATCATTTTGAAGAACAAACAACAGGGAATGAAGAGAAGTTTGAGCAATTGCATGTAACAAGAAGTATCATGCATTCTCCTTTGTATCCTAAGACAAGATTGAAGAAGAAGCAAGATGATATTATGATTGAAAAAGAGAAATCCTTTATGTCCATTCCTAGGAGGCCTAGAATAAAATCATAAGAGGAACCAAGCAACAAAGGAAAAGATCCAGAAATTTAAATTATTAGAACTGAGCCTCCACAAACATCAAAGCAGATTGATGAGATTATATAGAGATTGGAGGAGGAAGTCTAGGAAGAGCCCATAGAGAAAGACTCCTATTTTGAGGATGCTTGGGTAGGAGCCACCTCATCTCACTCATATGCCAAAGAGACTAGGGAAGAATCTAAAGAACTGCACAATGAAGTATATCTTAAGAAAATAGCAGAGCTGACAAGTGAGCTAGAAGACAACAAGATCATGGAGAGACATTTGAAAAAGGAGAACAAAATGTATAAAGAAAATAACAACAACATAATCAAGGAGAACAAGAAATTGAGCAAGCAGATTAAAAAGCTTGAGACTTAGAATATCCTCATCTCCAAACAAGCCTACAGATGGCTAAAGGAGAAAAAGTTATGGCAGTACAAATATGAGAAACAAAAAGTGAAGACTACCATCTACAAAGAAGAGAAACATGAGGGTATTGACATTCTCCTTCAGGCTGCATAGGAAGAAGCTACAGGATCAGGAACAGCAGGGGCATCATCACTCAGGAGATCCAAACAAAGGAGGCAAGCATGAGGACATGCTTGAACATCAGCAAGGGGGAGATGTTGGCCCTCAATTTTGGTCATCTTTGCCTATCCTAAATCCATTTATTTACCACCATATTCCATCCTATTTCACCTATATATGCCTCATTTTAGTCCTATTTTTCATATTTTGGTAACTAAATTAAGTTTTTCAATTTTTGGAATTTTTTGTAAAAAATGGGTTTTAAGAGTAAATTTGGACTGCATTAAAAATTCCCATAATAGCTTCATGGAAGTCATATGTGCAGGACACCTGGGTGATATCTGAGCACATATTTGGAAATATTGGGAACCACGGATGAAGAAACACCTATTGGTTCAGTCAAACTGAGCAAAAACGGGCTCAGTCAATGATGGTCAAACTTAACCTGTCATTCAGGAATTCCCAGCACAAATGAGAAGATTTATTATTTTGTGGGATTTTTCCTGATTTTGTGAACCATACTTGATGAGTTCGACTTGTATGGATGGATTAGGGTTGGTAAGGCTATTAGATCCATTATAGCAAGGTTTGTTTATGATTTTCTTATTTAAACAGAGTTTATGGACCATTCAAAAGAGTGTAATTTTGTATTAAGATTATTAGAGACTTTTGAGATAATTTGAAGAATCATTTCTATTGTTCTATTTGTTGTTCATGTTTTGGATGCTTTATTAAGTTAGTTGTAGCTGAAGAGTTCTTCAAGTGTACAAGGCAAGGCTGGAGGGTCCCCATACCAAGCTAAGTACACTTTGGTTAAATTTTGTATAAATTAACATAGTTTTGATTCAGTATTTCTTGTTTCAGTTTTATGATTCAGTTACTTAGATGTGTTATTATTTCTGCATGATTTTTGGATGATTTTGGTTTAAAATATAATTTGCATATGAGAGGACAACCAAGGATTTAAGTTAAATTCTCTTTCTATCAAATTATGAATCACGGCTAAAAATCATCCTTTTGCATTTCTTGAATTGTTGCTTGAATACCAGTTTATGATTTGATGCAATGGTAATGTTGTTAGAGTAGAACTATGAGGAAGGACAACCAGGACCTCCTAAGTTAGGAGCCTCTTCTCTTGCTTTCTTCACATCACAAAGTGTTGCTCTCTAGTTTCTCTTCTTGAGGACAGTACTATGGGGGAGGACAACCAAGACCTCCTAAGTTAGGAGCCTCTTCCTTCACTTACTGCATCTTGAATCAGAGACTTCTTTTAGTTTCTTTAAACTTAGAACTTATTTTTAATATGCATCTCCCTTAACCTTTGAGCCTTGCCTTCCGAAATTCTTTACCTTAAATCCATATACTTTGGACGTGCTTCCAAGTCTACAAACTCGGATTGACAAGTAAAACACCTGCGTTAGTTTACTTAGTAAATTGACCTAATAGGAACCACATAATCACAAAAAGTACAAGTCAGCCTAGGCAAGGAAATTTGACCTCATCAACCACATATAAATACACCACATGTCACATCACTTGGAGGCATCATCAGACATTCATATCTTCTCTTGATTGGTTCGATTTGCTCTAAAATTGCAAGTTTGAGTTCACACGTGCAAAGGAGAGAGAGACACTTATATTTCGGCCAACATTGACTTTATGTTTGGGATTGGTTTGACGAGCATTGACTTTGGAGATTCTGACTTCATTTGACCTGATTTTGGATCTGTGTGGAAGGTCGAGTAGACTGGGATCTTGACCAAAAATATTTAGACCATTTTGACCAACATTAACTGAAATTTCGAGCTAAGGTTTCCATGAGTCAAAGTTTTACTTTGACCAAATTTGAAGACAAAATTTGAGGGTTGATTTGACTAAGTTTGACTAAAGGAAGGAGGCCGCCTATTTTGACTAGTTGACCAAACTATTTGGGAGCTTATTTGACCATTGACCATGTCAGGTTAGGGCATCATTAATTTGTGTTGAATTTGACTAGAATGTGTGGATTTGACTTTTGACCATATATAACTATATTGCTCATATTGGTTTGGACATTGGATAGTTGACTTGGTTGGTCAAGGGTTTGATCCTTTGACTCATTGCTAATGTACTTGGATTATGTATCTCACTATTGAACATTTGATGACAATGTAATAGAAGAAGAATTTGGAAAGGGTTTTCCCCCTTGTGGGGTTTTTCCCTAGTCTTTGACCAAACTCCTGTGTCTCTATTGTTCTTGGTTGTTTTCTATTGTGTATTGTGCATTTGATTTATTGTTCTATCTACAAATTACTTATTGTCATTGGAAGATTGAAATTATCGAATAAAGTGATTGCTATTGAAAGAATAAATTAATTAAGTGATTGTTACAACATAGAACACTGGAAAATTAACACTCCTATACATCTGCAATGTCCATAATGAAAAAACCTACACAATAGACCTACCAAACCTTTTTCTCACAACAACATACTAAAAAACATCAACATTATTGGCTTGCCTGAAATATGAGGTTAAAGTTCCAACACCATATGCCCCACGCTTGAAATGTTGAGTCGCTTCTCACAATGCTTGCGGTCAAGAGAAAATCATTGTACTATACCTAAAATTTGATCCCAAGACTCTCATATAGGAACACAAGCCTAAGAAACTTCAATTTTAATCCATGGTCACATAGATACAATAGCATTTTACACAACCAATGACAACTTTAATAGGAAAATGCAGAGGGTTAGAATTACGACCAAACAAGTTTTGAATAGGAACTTACAATCATGATTTGTTGTGTTTAGAAAATAATAAGCTCCCTAATTAATAGTAGGTTGCTACAGAGGGTCCCAATTCAAAATGTTGGTCATCCTTGAAAATTCCACCCCTTGAATGCCTCAAAATATCAAATTCTATTGACTCAAATAAAGAGGAACTAAGTGGTATGTTAAGGTCAAAACAAGCTAAGGAGGTGCGACAAGGGAGGCTTTCAACACATTCAACTTCTTGCTCACATAGAAGACTAGTAGAAGGGAAAAGGTGATCCAAAGAAAACATATACCAAAACATTGATTGAAGCAACTTACAAGATTACCAAGTGCATGAATCCAGCCTAAAACACCTTGACACTTAGTCCTTATCCCAGTCATTACCCACTTCAATTGTACCAAGACATATAGAAACATTCAATTGTCATGAACCAAGGTTGATTTCACATGAAGAGGAGGATGATATGCACCCTTGGGTCACCCTTCCCAAGGCTTTTCCATATATTAGTTAATTGTGCATTCATTCCAAATTTAATGTGCATTGAAACCCATTTAAACAAAACAAAAATGGGGATGACCCTAAAGTCATGAACCCCATTTTTACCAAGATGCCAATGCTAAACTCAATCGCTCATTTGGCCCATATGTCTGGCTTCTTGTTCATGTCCCACTTTATATGTAAGAAGGAGACTCTAACAAAGTAGCTAATTTCTTGCTTAATTTAGAGATGGTGTTTTTAATTTTGATCCTTCACAACTGGATTTACCAATCATTGCTTTAATGACAATCATTGAATCCCATAACATTGGAAAAAAAATAAAAAAAAATAAATAAATAAAAAATAAAAAAATAAAAAAATCTAATATCCACCTCCTTGGTATAGAAAGACGACAAAATAAGACATTTGCTTTAACCAAATTATTTAATATCTTACCTAGACCTGTGGTATGAGAAATCAGAAGTTCATTTGAGATCATAAAAAACTTCCCTCTGCTCCTGCCACCCCAACATATAAAATATCATTCTTAACTAACAAATCACTACCTATTTGTAATAAGTAGAAAATCGAAATAATAAATTTACAAATTGATTCGAATAAACATTCATAATCTAAATGTAGAATTCAATAATTATATAATAAAAGCACAATTTGATGTAAGGTGGGGGATTACTAGAAATCTTCAATATAAAAAATAAAATATAACATTGTATACCTACTATATTCAATATAATATAATGACCTCATGAGGAATTCCTCTTCACTAACTTCTGTTGAGTTGTATCCTCATATGACTACATGTATCCTTTAAAGTACGAGCATAAGAATATACTTATTATTAAAATCTTAAAAATAGATTTTGAAAACATAAGATTATTTAGGTTTAGCACTTTTTTCTCTTCCCTATTTCTTATTTAGTGATTTGGGGTTGAATTAAAGATTATAATACAATTTGAGTGGGCTTAATGGTTAAGAGCATGTGTTTCCTCCTAAAAAATTGAGTTTAAAACCAAAAAAATAAAAATATATATACTTTGTAGACTTAGCAGTGAAATAGTTATACGGAAGTGGATCTCCTTGTCCCAGAGACAAAAAAAAATTATACAACAATTTAATGTATGACTTAAATGTGAACTTAAAATTAAATAATAATAATAATTAATATATAAAAATACTAATTAGATAAAGATAAAACAACGTAAATGATCAAACGTCGTACTTGATAAAAGTGGATTGGCACATTTAATTCATTTTTCTTGAACTCCCAAAAGTCTAGGAATTCTTGAACTCCCAAAAGTCTAGGAATTCATCACGAATCATGAGAACTTTGGCAAGGGCTAACCAGCCTGCCATCGGGCATTAAATGCCCAGATATATACGTGCTCTATAACAAAATAACAAATAGTGTTTGGTGGCTACATAAATTAAAAGTAAAGGCTGTGTGTTATTTTATTATAGAGCATGCATATACCCAGGCATTTAATGCCCTATGGCAAGCTGGTTAGCCCCTGCCGAGAACATTTTGTGGTGCTTAAAGATGGAGGACGTACATATCTCGTGGAAACTGTTTTTCTATAATTAAGAACCACCGGAAAGATTTAAAATTGAAGTGGACCTCTTACCATCCATCTTTATGGATCATCAACCACGAATTTTATTATTTTCATGCTAGCTGTCATAAATTAAAAAAACATACGTACATTATCTAACTAGCCGACAATAAATTAATAAATAAACCAAATAGAACCTTCATGAAACTAATAAATAAACCATTATACAGCTTTGCCTTTCATGGGGAGAAGAACCCTTGAATGCTTCGAATAAGTAGCCAGCGTAGGTAATGACCATTTCAAAAAAAACTTTCTTTGGTTTTATTCAAGGAAACATCAATACTACCTCTGTGAGTAAGTTTAAGTTATACCCTATCCCTAATAATAAGCTTTGAATATAGGGATATATAAGCTATTTAATATTCTTAATTGTTTTATAAACTTCTACTTATATTCTTCGTTATTTAATTTGAGAATCATGATCCAACCCTACTTATTAGATAGTTTATTACTATAAGCTTTGAATGTGTGGAGCATATAGAGATACATCACCCATTTCATAAAGATTCATTCTAATTTTTCATTTATATATAATTTCAATGACAAAAATGAACGTATATTTAATATTTAGTTAATTATTTTAAAATATTATTTGTATTCATTAATTGCAAAATTTAGATTATAAAATATATATAAAAAAAAAAAAAAGAATTTTTGTAATTATTTAGTTAAAAAATATAATATTTTATCAAAGAAAAATATTCACTGTGAAATGTAAAAATAAAAGTTTTAATCATTAATAATTTTTTTTTTTTTTTTTAAATTAAATATTTCTTTTTAAAATAATTATTTGTCTACCTGGGTAGTTCAAGCGGCGATGCCTGGGGAATGAAGTCTCACAAAACCAGAGAGCTTGGGTTCGAATCTTGTACTACCCTCCTAGACTTGCAAAGTAAATAATAGACATGTAAAATCGAACATGAGAAAATCCTACTAAGCTTAACAATATATATATATATATATATATATATATATATATATATATATATATATATATATAATAAAATTGGCATATATATTTTATATTGCTTAAAGTAATCACTTTTAAATAGGTTAAAATTGGCATATATAATTTATATTGCTTAAGGTAATCACTTTAAAATAAGTTTTATTGAAGAGAATATAATATCAAGAAAGTTATACAAAATTCTAATGTTCAATAGCAACAAAACAATTCCAAAATAAGTAATTTAGATTCTTAACATCAACCATTAAGTATTATTAGTGAAGCCTAATTTGTGCACTTCTTGGAAAGTAAGCTTTGGAACAAGAATCTATGTAAAAAGCTACAATTTATAAGATAATTAAGAAAACCACAACCCTTAAAGTTGATTTGTCCACTTGATTTACTCAAATTAAAATTTCCATTTCTATTTTAAAAAAATAGGTTGAAATTTCCATTTAACTTCTATTAAAAATAAAAGAATCTCATTTTAAAATTCATATACCTTCATCTTTTCAATAAACATATTATCTCTTTAATTAAAATCATATATTAAATCATTTTTATTAACTAAAATTATATATTAAATACTTTAAATAACCAAATTATTTAACTATATTGAACTATATTTTCATATTATATTCTGCATCACCATATATCCCTATCATAAATATTTTTTTTAAACCACTTTTTTTATTTTTTTTTAAATCTCCATAAATCCCTATATTTTTTAAAACCGCTTTCTTATAAATCTCCATAGATAATTTCTTTGAAATCTTCACAATATTTCCTTTTGAAATCACTTTCTTATGAAATCTCTTAAAAAAGAATATGTGCTGAAATGGAAATGAATCCTTTCAAGACCACACTAAATAACAAACCAAATAACTTACTTAGAAACCCACCCATTCTAATAATAATATTCTAATGCAAACAAAGGATTAGAATTACCTTCTTCCTAGTTTCCCGGATACTTCATAAAACCAAAAAACTAGATGCTTCATAGAACGTATAAGCTATTAATTTTGAAGTCCCATGAGGAATAAATAACATCATAGTGCATAAATAGGTCTCCGCTCATATGTTTGTGAGATCCATATATATATATTTTAGTATAATCGATGTATTCCAAGGTTCATCACAAAAGAAATACCTTACCATTCATTTGGCCAAAGGATAGCTCCTTGAACCATGATAACAATAAGGAATAAGGTCTTAATTACCATTATTAGGTTAAAGAAAGAAAATGTTTAACTTAATGTTCACCTTTAAACTTAAATTAACAGCTCCTTGAACCATGATAACAATAAGGAATAAGGTACATTTCAATAGGTTAAAGAAAGAAAATGTTTACCTTAATGTTCACCTTTAAACCTAAATTAATAGCTCCTTGAACCATAACAATAAGGAATAAGGTCTTAATTACCATTATGTTTGTGAAGAACATTTCAATAGGTTAAAGAAAGAAAATGTTTACCTTAATGTTCACCTTTAAACCTAAATTAATAGCTCCTTGAACCATGATAACAATAAGGAATAAGGTCTTAATTACCATTATGTTTGTGAAGTACATTTCAATAGGTTAAAGAAAGAAAATGCTTACCTTAATGTTTACCTTTAAACCTAAATTAAGAGAAAAATTTCCCACATGGTTGACTATGTTGTGTGTTTTAATAAATAATTGATATAAGTTTCTCACTATTGAGTTTCACTAGACATTTCCTTGCCATGCTATTATGGAATTTTAATAATGACATGTATTAATATTAGTAATAATTTGTTATTTTTCTTAAATTAGAATAAACAATTATATTAATAAAAAACAAGTTATATGAAGATTAGCAACAATATAAAGATAATGATTTTAGGATATTATTATGATTAGACAAAATATTGGACAAAATAATAAGTCCAAACACATGAAAGTCATTCACATTTGGTTTAATTTTATTCAATGTTTCTTATAGCATTGTATATTTCAAAGCTTTTGTAGGAGTGTGATTAACTATGTAATTTGCACAATCAATAGCTTTCACCCCATAATGAGGATTTAATCCCATAGATTGGATCATATAATTTCCCATTTCCTTTAGTGTGTGATTTTTTCCTCAACAATATCATTTTGTTATGGTGTATATGGAATAATATATTACATTTGAATATCGTATGTAGGATAGTAAGTCGTAAAATTGTTGTTAGCATATTCACCTTCATTATATGGCCTTGACCTTCGAAGTTGATGTCCAAATTGTTTTTCTACTTGGGCCTTGCAGGCCAAAAACGTGTTAAAAGCTTCACTTTTAACTTCTTGGAAATAAACCCCAAGTGCATTCAAAAAAGCTATCAATGAAATTTAAGAAGTACTTGAAGCCATAGAAAGAAGCAGTAGGAAATGGACCACACAAATCACTATGAACAAGTTGCAAGGGAGCCAAGGCATGTTTGTCAAAATTGTCTCGATGATGATTTTCAAGTACACAAATGGGAGAAAGACCATCATTACAAGAAATAAGAGGAAGACTAGTCACCATACTCTAATTACATATTTTTTGCAATAAGCAATGATTTAGATTACTAAATCACTCATGTCAAGGTTTACTTAAGTTGTTTCTATGATCAATAAAAACTGTTAGAAGAATTGATGACCCAAAGTTGTCAAATATGTACAACCTAGTAATATCATGACCAATTCTAGTTGTTTTTTTTTCAAGGAACGGATAAAGGTTTATATATTAATAAAAGTTGGAATTTGGGTCAAAACCCTTACAACATTCCTAAAAATTTTGACATGCAACACTTTCACTAGTCCACAAAATGGATATTTTGGTTATTTTGGTCACGTGACATTTTTTCCTTCCTATTTTAAATACATATCTATTGAATATTCGACAAAAACCCTTACTATCACAATGTACTTACACAACAACATAATTCACCAACATTTACAGAGCTGTAGACAAAGATATTATCAATTTCAAACACTAAGGCCAACCATTTTGCTCCAACCTTATCCTGGGGTTCTATACCTCTGTGGGCAATAAATTTTCTTCCTTGCAGGGGAAGCGTTGGTCCCAACTGCCTTCGTACCATGTTGATCACCACAATTCTTCAGTTCCTCTAGAGAAAACACCCTAATGCTCAGAGTTGTAAGTTATGCATGATCGTTGTCCAGGAGCTGCTCTAGATTACTTTGTTGACATTCTTGCTTGGCTTCCATGTAAAGTTGAAAAGATTGCCTTTTTTGCACTGCCATTTCCTATTTCTATTGCATTGTCACCAACAATCCTTCAGCCAAATCCAACAATCTCTCTAACAACAAGCCGACATTAACATTCTTTAAATTTTGTGGTGGGTCTACCATAGTAGGGAAGAACCACTCCACGCGATGAGCCAACAAACAAGTGAGCTTTTGCCACACACCAAAACCTGGATAGAAAAGCAACACATATTGAATCTGAGGGACCTGATGACCCTTTAAATAATCAAGGCGGGACCTTTTCCATGAGCTCAAATGGAATGAAGAATCCACACCCTGACTAGATTCCAAATGAAACTAGAGAAGAGAAAATCGAGGGATACAGAGGGACGACAAAATTAACTCCATCCAACTGCAAAATGGATGTTTCTTCAGAGTAGAGGTGGCCGCAGGCAGGTAGGTGGCGCGCGCGCATCCCTGTACCTGCACAGAGACAGAACATCAATATTTAACTTGGTAAATTCGGGCTCCCGCGATAGCTGTTACCATCTCCTTTCGACCTGTCGGCATCCGTTTTCCTGTGCGCATGGTCAACTATCTTTCTGGCGGTTTAGGTGGCGGTTTCCGTCAATGGAAAATATGGATATTGAAGTGGAGGCCCTTGATTATTCCCTGGATCCATTCGAGGGACAAACCATTTTTGGCAGTCGAAGCCCTAACCCTAATATTGACTGCTCTGCTCCACCTTACCCAGGTTCATCATTGATTGTCTCGCTTCCTGGAACCTCCTCCTCGCCGCTACATTTTGGATCTCTCTCATTGGAATCAACGGGCCTTGATTGCCCCCCGCTTTCCCCCAGCACTCTCGATCTCCTTACTGCCATATCGCCTCCTTCACCTGCTTTCGATCCGCTCCCCACCCATAACCCTTCGCCCCCTCTGTGTTCTTCTCCTCTGGTTTCTGCAAACCCTAATACCCTCCCTTCGGGTTGTTTCGACTCTCCGGTCATCAATTCAAAAGCTGCGACTCCTCTAAAGGATGTGGGCTCGGATCCGTTGACAGAACACCCATCGGCGCCAAGAACAGGAAAGAGAAAGGTCAAGTGCGTGAAATCTTCAACAAAGGACCTTACCATTACATTTGGCGAAGACATCCCAATGGGCGAGGTGGTGGACAAGGCCAACAGGGTTCTTGTTGGGCATGTGAGAGGAAGAGCTTACTCAGCAACCAGGCTCACAAATTGGGTAAAAGAGATCTGGGGAGGCATACTTCAGGAACTTCCAGAGGTTCAGAGCTTGGCTAGAGGTTGGTTTTCCCTTCATTTTTCTAAGGCAGACTACACTGATCTGATACTTGCGAAATACTGGCATATAGAGATGGCACCAGTCCTCCTCAAGCGGTGGTCACCACTTTTTGATCCAGAACGGGAGCAAATTGGAGCAAGACCTATCTGGGTGCAATTACCAGGCCTTCCTCTACAATTCTGGTCTGAAGCAGTGTTTATTAGGATTGGAAATGCCCTTGGGACTTATCTGGAATATGACAAGACCTATGTACAAACTAAAAACCGTGCGCTGGCGAGAATTCTGGTACATTTGGACACTAGGGAGGGTCTGGAAGAGAAGATTACCCTGAAGTGGAGGCACTACACCAGAGTACAGATTCTGGATTATGAGGGTGTTTCGTTCCGCTGTAGAAGGTGCCATAAGGTAGGGCACGTTTTCAAGGAATGCCCTCTGCTCACGAAACCAGCAGATCCCCTGGGCTCTCCATCGCCACAAAAAGGAAAAGCTATTGTTTCGGCATCTCGGATCAACACCCCGGCTCCAAAACTTTTCAATTTGGGTGAATCCTCAAAGGCTGCGGAGGAGACCTTCAAGCCGCCCTCGCCCCCTCTAACTCAGGCAAGAGCTGCTGCTGCTGCGGAGATGGCACGAAAATCGGGTACTTCTCCTCTCTTACCCCTTTCCTCACACTTATTATCATTGTCACATTCCGTTGTTTCATCTTTGGATTGTACTTCACCTCTGGCACCTGCAATTATTTGCACGATATCCTCCCTTACCGTCCATCCGACCCCATCCTCATCCGGGTTTTTGGCCAACTCCCTCTCCGTATTGCCTCACTCTTACAATCTTCGCTCTTGGCACATACCGGGTCCTGACTCTCAATCTGGGCTAGGTCTAACCCCCTTGGACTGCCTGAACAATCTTCCCGAGGGCGTAAATCTTTCCTATCAAAGGCCATTCAGAAAGCTGGAGCCAAGGTTGCCTCTGGAAAGCAATCCACCATGGAAGGGATTCTTAGTGCATGGCATACCCCTGGAGGGGTTCCACCATGAAATGCCTCTCCTTTAACTGTAGAGGTCTGGCTAGTACCTCCAAAAAACTAGCCATGCAGAGGTTGATTGAAAATGAGCCGACAGATATTATAATGTTGCAGGAGACTTTGGGCAAAGCTGATTCTATTGAGCAAACCCTTACTACCATCATTCCTGGGTGGCACTTCCATGCCCTGGATGCCATAGGTAGAGCTGGGGGTTAGCCATAGGATATAATCCTCAATCCATCAATGTATCTACCACCTGAGGGGAGGCAGGATTTATAGGAATGGATCTTTTCTCGACTGAGCTTGGTGAGACCTTGAGAATCATCAATGTATATGGCCCTTGCCAGTGGAGAGAAGATTTCTGGCAGACCTTTCTTCAATCAAACATGACATCTATGGATCAGGTTATCATAGGGGGCGATCTAAATTTCTCCATAGGATATGGGGAATCCTGGGGATCACAAGCCCAAGTTGACCCCATGTCTGATTTCTTTAAGGACATTCTAGACCAGCACAATCTTACAGATATCCCCATGAACAAGCCTATGCCAACGTGGAGGAACCGGAGAGTAGGGGAAGCAGCCCTGGCTAGAAGACTCGACAGATTCCTGATCAAAATCCCCCTGCTTCAAAGATTAACCAGATACAGACAATGGGTGGGGTCAGGGGGAATATTAGATCATTCTCCTATTTACCTGGAGATTCTTGGACCTGATGCCAAGCCAAAGGCCCCCTTCAAATTCAATCATGTCTGGCTCCAAGATGAGGGATATTCATGTTTAGTCAAGGACTTTTGGACCTCCCACCCTATCACAAATCACAGAACAGCGGCTGAAGGTTTCTGCCACAACCTATCTCAGCTTAAACAATTAACCTTGGCTTGGGCAAAGGAGAAGAAGGCTAAGGATGAACAATCGATTACAGCCATTGAAGCTGAGTTGAACAATTTGCTGGATGACAAAAATCTTGGCTTTACCTCAACAACAGAGAAAGCTAAGCTGATTGAGCTTGAAAAGCAGAAAGACAAGATTCTCAAGGAGAGGGAAGAATCATGGAGACTGAAGAGTAGGGCTATTTGGTTAAAAGCAGGAGATGAAAACACCAAATTTTACCAAAATTTTGCCAAGGGAAGGAAGACTGCAAACACTATTTGGAAAATGCCCCTTCCTGATGGAGAGCAAGCTGACAATTTCAAAAGCTCTCCAGATTGGGCACCTCCCACTTTCGGAATCTGTTTAGATCTCCCCAAGAAGCCAATCTAGCTGAAATCATACAAGTGGCTGGACTATTCCCTAGATTTGTGGGGGAGGAAGCTGCGAATGAATTAAATTCTCCTGTCACCCTGGAGGAACTTGAGGGGGTCTTAAAGTGGTTTAAAAAGGACAAAAGCCCGAGTCCAGATGGGTGGACAATCGAATTCTATTTGGCTTATTATGATCTATTGGCCCTGGACCTACTACAGGTCGTGGAGGAATGTCGATCATCAGGTAGATTGTATAATGCTATCAACTCTACCTTTATTGCTCTCATCCCTAAAACAGATTCCCCTACTTCCTTTAATGATTTCTGGCCCATCTCCCTCTACAACTGCCTTTATAAGATCATTACCAAAATCATCGCTAATCGTATCAGACCTATCCTATCTCAGCATATCCTCCCTGAACAATTTGCTTTTCTCGAAGATCGCCAGATACATGAAGCTATTGGTACTGCTCAAGAAGCCATTCATTCCATTCATGCCCGAAGACTAAAAGGTATCATCCTCAAAATTGATCTGGCCAAGGCTTTCGATCGAGTGAGTTGGCTATATATTAAAATGCTTCTTATCCACCTGGGCTTCCCCCACTTATTTACCACTTGGATAATGGCTTGCATAACCCCCACCTACAATCTTCTCATAAATGGCTCTGCTTCTCCTTTCTTCCATGCTAAAAGAGGACTCAAGAAAGGTTGTCCACTCTCTCCTCTTCTCTTCTTGATTTTCATGGAGTGCCTGAGCAGACTCATCTATCATGAAAAGCAGAATGGCAGATTATCAGGTTTAAAGATTATTGATCAGTGTTACCTGACTCATCTCCTGTTTGTGGATGATGTCCTCATCTTCTTGGATGGAAGTATTCGTGATTCGGTCGCTCTTGATAAGATCCTTGCCACTTTTTTCAGAGCCACTGGTATGATGGAAAATCATACAAAATCCACCATTTCTCAGGCATACACATCTGCACAAGAGTCCAATTTTGCCTTGCATCGATTCCCTTATAACCCTTGACCACTCGACCAGGGCTTCAAATATTTGGGTTTCTGGATCAAGCCCTTGGGACATAAGATAGCGGATTGGACTTGGCTGATCACCAAATTTGAGAAGAGGATATCCCACTGGAGCCATCGCTTTT
The DNA here is from genome assembly GCA_031772625.1 of Pinus tabuliformis. Lineage (NCBI taxonomy): Eukaryota > Viridiplantae > Streptophyta > Pinopsida > Pinales > Pinaceae > Pinus > Pinus tabuliformis. The sequence continues at coordinate 150,679,444 of CM062811.1, read as the reverse complement.
TATCCAGAGCAGGAAGGTTGGTGCTTATTAAATATGTCCTGGAGGCTACCCTGGTTTTCTGGATGGCATTAGCCTGGATTCCTAGAGGTATTCTAGCTCGTCTCAAGAAAATATGCTGCAAATACCTTTGGAATGGAGGTTAGGACAAACGAGTCTTTGTGTGGATAAGCTGGGACAAAATTGCCCTGCCAAAAAAGTGGGGAGGATGGGGCCTTAAAGATCTACCATCCTTTGCACATGCTCTGGCTGCAAAAATGGGATGGACATTACTTACCAAGCATAATCTCTGGACATCCATTTCATACCACAAATACATCTGGCCCCTTCAAGTCATGGATTGGATTAGACTGCCTAGTTGGAACAGAACAGGCATATCATCGGTTTGGAAAGCTCTATTGTGCTCACTCCCCCTCATCCGCAGCCACCTTACTTGGAGAATCAATGCAAGAACCAGTGCTCGCATTGGGATGGACCCATGGACCGGAGGAGGGGGTAGATGTTTCCTCCCATGAGATCTTATCCGATTACTTAACATACAGAACATAAAGGTAATCGCCCATATTGCGGACCATGAGAATTCATCCATTCTTTCACAAGCTTGGAAATCAGTCGCGCAACTTAACTTGCCTCCCCATTGGCACCTCATTTGGGATGAATATACTAACGCTTTGAGTGAATCTCATATCCACATCAAGGAAGGCCTAGATGAGCTCATGTGGAGCAAGGCGGATTCTGGTTTCTATTCTCCCAAGGAAGGCTACCTGTGTCTGATTCAAAACAAACAACCAGAAATCATACAGAGATGGTGGAAGCTCATTTGGAAATTAAAAACTCCACCCCGGACCAGACCTTTTTTCTGGTGCATCCTTCGGAATAAGGTTCCTACTGGGGACTCGCTTATGCACAGATCCTTGTATGGTCCAAATTGGTGCATTCTCTGCAAACAAAACTCTGAATCGACAGAACATCTGTTCCTCTCCTGCTTTACAACAAAACAAATATGGAATGACGTGGCTGCTGAGATCAGGTTCACGGGAACATGGGAAGGTGACAACATTTTAGCAGCATGGGAAGCCTGGAACAGAGCTCATGCAGGAACAAACCTGTCGTGCCTTCCTCTGATCATATGTTGGGCAATATGGTTGGCCAGGAACAAACTGACCTTTGACAATGGCACGATCTGCTGGCAGTCCACTATTGCCAAAATCATTGCATCCTATCATGAACTACCTAAATATACTCCACCTCGCCCACGCAGACCTGCTGCCCCCGACCCTATAGACTACTCCTCTCCATGGGCATATTTTGATGGAGCTGCTCAGCAACACGGATGTGGGGGGTGGGGGGGTTCATACTATACCTCACTGAACAACATTACTTCAAAGTCAAGATGGGTCTTGGCGTAGGAACGAACAACTTTGCAGAACTTATTACTTTTCGTCATCTATTGCATTTTGCTTTAAATCATGACTGCAGAGACATACAGATCTATGGTGACTCAAATAATATTATAAATTGGATTAACCAAAATACTAGATGTCACGCACACACACTCTTAAATATTCTAGATGAAGTAATGCATTTCAAATCTCAATTTTATTCATTTCTTGTTCGTCATATCTACAGGGAGCATAACCACAGTGCCGATAAAATTAAATTCACATACTGCATAACATTAGGGCTCATAGGTTGGCAATGCCACCTATTAAAATGATTAAGACATAGGGGAAGTGCCTTAAGTCTCCATGGCCAAGATTAAATGTATGTTGCATCCCAATGCCAGCCTTTTCTGAATGTGAGTTATGATCTAAGCAAAGAGTGGGATATATGTTGGATCCCCCACACGATTAAGTACTAGTGTTCTAATGATGAGGAATTTGAAATTAAAACTATGATAATTAAGATTTCCAACCATAATTATGGGATAGGAGCGTGTTGAATTAAACTTTGATCCAATTCAATTCTACCCTTTTCCATCATTGCCCCTTTTTTTCCATTGAATTTGCCACTAAGTTTAACTGCATGTACACATGGAAGAACACCAGCTCAAACTGACTAGCAATTTGAGTGACCCTTTGAGAATAGGAGGATGATTTGGCTTAGCAGTTTCTTGGTCTTTGACAATTAGCGAATAGAAATCATTAAGTCTCAAAATACTTATAGTTTGAGAACATTCTTAGCGAGTGCAATTTCCAGGCCCTTCCATAGTGCTAGGTATTTGGCTTGGTTATTGGTCGCTATGTCCAATCCCTAAGCATATTGAGACTGAATTTTACCGTCAGGGGGAAAAATAACCCCTCCCGCTCCTGCCTCCCCTAGAACAATTTAAGTTGTTAGGACATCCTTAAGATCTTTTAAATCCTTCATTACATCTTAGTGAGGTGAAAATTCTTTTCTTTGACCTTCAATTGAATGAGTGATTTGATGCATTGTTAAAAGGTTGTGAGAAACACTTGGGACACATATTATATTATTAAATAGGCCATCATCTAGTTGAACTATTCCCAACCCTACAATATTAAGAGATCTATCATCACCAACAAATATTTGTTTAGTGTTACATTCATTAAGAATAGAAAAGATGGCTTTATCCTTGACCTTATGTTAAGAATATCTAAAATCACTAAGCCAATCATTAGAAGAAGTAGATGTTGCATTGAAGGAAAAACTAGAAGCAAAATGTACATTTCTATGAGAAGAGGAGTTAGAAGAAGAATACTTAAAATTGGTGTTATGCTTCTTCATTGTTGCTTTTAAAACTTCCATCTTCTTGAAACATCTAGACTAAAGATGACCATCTTGACGACAAAAATTACGATAGCTCTCAATTTTCTTACCTTTTTTATTTAGTTCCTTTATTACCATTGGAAAGAGGGATTGGCTTAGAGGATTTGGTACCCTTGGTTTATTTGTTGTTACAAGGATATTGCTTCTTTGGATTATTGGTTTTATCCCTCTATTATGCCACCAAGGCTTTGCTAGATATACGTATAGTGTTAATCACTCCAAGATGCAAGACCTTATCTTGTTCTATAATCAAATAAATAAGTTTTAAAAGTGGACTTTTTATAAGTAGCCCTTTAACTAATAAGTGTTTATCTAGTAGAGTGAAAACTAGATACAAAGGAAGAATAAGTGGTGCTAAGCTTAGGAAAAATAACATATGCAATTTGATCCTCTATATTGATTATTTTATATTCTATAAGTAAAATTCTAAGCATTTTGAACTTAGATATAAAATATTCAATGTAAGAGAAATCACTGAGATTTAAAGCAATCAATTGGTTTATGAGATGGTGGGATCAAATCTCATTGTATTTGGCATACTTAGTTTTCAACTTTTGTTATGCTAAATCTAGGGTCTCAATTCCTTGAATGTGAAATATAAGATTAGTGGAGATGGCCATTCCAACTAATCCAAATGTTTTTCCATTTTTATTATTCCATTTGATTTTATTATCTCATTCGATTATCTTTAATGCATTAAAAGATAACTTTTTGTTTCCAAGGTAACTAGTTAAAATCGACTACTTCTATTGTATCTTCCACATAGTATTTCCATGAAAACTAGTTTGAATTGGGAAGTAGGAGATCACCTAGACTAGCCATGTTACTATATGCAAGTAAGAAGATTTCAAAAGCATACTCTTATTGTATGGATAGAAAGCTATGAAAAAAAATTGACACTAAAAGCCGAGTGTGGATGTCAAAATTATGTCATTTTGAATAAATGCATAAAAATGAACCAAAGTGCCATGTGACAAATGGAAGTTAATTAACATGGTGATTGATACACAATGAGCTTGTTGAGTAAAAAATGTTCCTTTCTTCTCTAACTTTCATTATAAGCTCACATTTACAAATAAGTTATTGTTTAATATAACTAATTTACTTTTATAAAATAGGTGAGAGTCATTCTTATAATGAAATTATTTTATAAATTAAAGTCACATGCAAAAACAAATTTTCTTTTTTTGTTGGCTTGACCCATGGGGATTTGAACCTCAAATCTCATTGTTTGCATAATACTTTATATCATGGCAATTGCTAATTGAGCTACCCCCATGGGCTCCATGTAAGAAATAACAAATAAAAACACACTAAAATATAATTTTAAAAGACATGAAAAAACACCCATTAGAGTGACTTTATGAATTATTTAATTTTATACTTTAAGTAAAATGCACTTTAAATTAATTTATAGATGTTTTATTTTTATAATTTGAGTGAAATGCAATTTACACAATAAATCTATGCTACAATTTAGTTTTATAATTCAAGTGGAATAATTTTTAAGTTAATTTATGAGTGATTCACTTTTATAATTTAGGTGAAATGCACTTTATTATAAAGTTACACTATCATTTAAAGTTGTATGAACTTTTTTCTAAAAGCAATTTAATGAAAATAATGACTTTAACTTAAACTTCTAATTTAATAAAGTAACATTTAACCAAGTGAATTAATAAAAATATATAACAATAGTTAAGAAAGAGAACATGGGTTGCTTCTTCTTCTTATTTTGCTTATTCTAGAAGTGTGTGCTTACCCGCAAAACTTTTCTTTTGCTTGACAAAAAAATCAACACCACTGCATACAAAATAAACATTTTTTTTTCAAAAAAAGAAAATCTAAAACTTTATAAACTTGGGGTTAGATCTCATTTCCTCCACACACACAAAAAAAATTAAACTTTTATCTCTATTTTTTATTTGTCACAATCACACAAAGTCGAGGCAAAGAGCATATGTAACAAAAGTAAACATTTTCCTCTATGTTTCTTATTTATCAAGATAACACATGGCACACAAGAAATAATATATACAAAGTAGGATTTACAAAAAAATGCAATTTTAAAACATATTGAAATAGATTTTAAAAACCATAATAAAAATATATACTTCTGCATTTGGTATAAATAGTCATATCTTGGGTAAGCAAAAACCTTTTTGAGTGAGATGAAAAATGTTTCTAACAAAAAACAATGTTCCAAGCACACTAGAACAATTCTCTTGGCCTCAAAATGCTCACAAACAACAAAATCTAGAAGTATATTGATGCATGCAAAGACAAAGATTCAAGGCCTCAATTAGTTTATTTTTTACTAAAAATTTTACCATTCCACGAAATCATTTGAACCACCATTGATGGAAAAGGTATTGGAAAAGGGAGTAGGAAAGAAAAAACTAAAGTGGGTAGAGAAGAGTAGTCCATAGCACCATTTTTGTACTAGTTCTTCGTCGTATCTCATCTTGGGCGTAGCCTTATCACAAGAATGGGATCAATTATTCATAAGCACTTTGTAACATACCCACTACTATTTGTAGTCCCTAATAAGGGTAGAAGGAGATAGTTTCTATGTTGGCCCAACCTCCAAAGTCCAGTTATGGAAATGGGGTCTATATTTTTCAACCTTTTTCAACTTTATTAAAATTTTAAATGGACGACATCATTGTATTCGTCTCATCGATAACTTTCCAATGGCATAAAAAATGCCTCATTCCAAATCCAGAATCAAAAGATAAAGCCAGTTAAAGTTTGGCCAATCATATAGTGTCGGGTCATCTACTTGCCACGTGGCACCAACATAGTCTCCACAGGGCTACCTAAACCAACCATCTCACCGCCACATGGCAGTGTTACCTTAGCTTATGGCCGGTTCATATTAGGTCACAAATTAACCCCACTCCACGACTCTCATGGGTGAAACTATAAAATAATGTACATTATATATTCGATGTATGTAGTTATGGGCCCTATATGGCCACGCCACCCTCGGAATATAATCTCAATGGGTTCCAATACAACTCCCTAATGAAACTACCAGGGAACGACCTTCCGGACCATGCGGATCATGTTGAATGGTGTTATAATTGATGCCAACATCAGTTCTTGAACGCTCTTAATATTTATCTGAATTGCATATGTTGGAAACACCAATAGTCAAGAAGCCCTACATTTATTGATGATTTTTAGGATGAAGATCAATGAATTTGCTTTGGAGACCACCATCACTTGATGTTCCTCATCATGTCGATTATAACGACATGTGTCACACCTTGAGGCTCCTTACAGTTTGGGAGTTATGACATATTAAAGATTGAAACCCCTATTTGTGGTCAAATTTCCCAAGATTAAATAATACGATAACTTGATTTTTGGTTTATTGGAGATATATATTTGGTTCAAAAATATAAATTAATTTAATATGGCGTAAATCAATCTTATTGACAAAGTCAACTTAAAAGGGGGAATTGAATTTGGCTCCAAAAGAAGTCGGCCTCACATTTTGGCCCCAAATATTTTAAATTTGAAATTTAGTTTTACCTCTCATTTTCATTGGTCGGCTCCAAGTTTTGAGGGATAGTCAGCCCCTCTAGAAGCCCCACTTTCACTATAAATAAGAGGTTCATTTCACCTCCTAAGAGAAATCAATTGTTCATGAATTTTATCTGAGTCCACGGGCAAACTATTTTATCTAAAGGAGGTCGAAATTTGAGACCTAAGGGTTTTGTTGGGTAGAAATTGATCTATCTCTGAGGTTATTTTGTTGCACATTCATTTGACACTTTGAAGCAATTCATACTGGTTCTGAGGCATTTTTCTCTGACGTCTAATGCAACCATTTCTGGACACGTTTTTCTTGAAAAGGGGTGACAATTCTAAGGCTTACACAACACTGTTTTGTGACATATTTTGGAGCCCTTATTCATGAGGCGAATCGAATAGATTGAGCCGATTTGTTGCAGTAATTCAAACCTTATTTTCGTCCCTGTGGTAGGGTTGTGCGAAGTTAACCTGAAGTTCAATCTCAGACTCAAGCAAGAAAAATTGCGGCCTATTGAACAGTGATCCAAGAACAAGGTTTTAGACACCACGGACCTCACATTGAAGAACACATGCTTGAGGTTTCTTGTTGATCCTTGATGATCAAAGTCTTTGTGCCAACAATTAAGTATTATTTCCTCACATCTCACAACAAGCATAAAAGTCATAATGTGTTAAGGCATTTCATGAGAAAATCAATTGCACAAAGTGATTTGTTGATGGGAAACATGAGTTTTGAAGGCAAAGGGAGTGACTAATGCATCTTTAACAAAATAGCAAACAATAAAGAAGATAATTTAGAAGTCAGGACTTCTCTTACAACATGCTTCATTTAAACTCTTAATACTATGAAATCATGAGTCTGGAATTGGCAACGCAAAATTACCTAGAATTGAGGGTCTTCTGCCAAAATTAAAACATTTAACGAAAAATAAATCTTTTTGGTTTCCATATTCTCTCATAGTCAAGGAACCTTGTAAATATATAACATCGACTGTGAATTTCATGGTGGATAGGGCATCTGAAGATGAAATGTTCCTTGGACTCGAAACCTTAAAGACAAAGTCACAAGACACATCACTCCTCTATAATGTTGTAATATGAATTCATTCGAAGTGAGTGAGAGCAAACGCAAAGTTGTGCTAGAGAAACTCTCAAAAAGTTCATCAATCTTTGCATAAGATGTGTTAGGGTTGGTATTTGACTTAGGTTTGGTCATCATGATGTAAATCAAAGTTGTGCAGCGGAAGCGTGGTCCACCGACTGATTATGATGGCAGGTGGTGCTAGGGCAAGTTGGAGCCTGCATAGGGCGTTGGAGAATCCTTCCAGTTGCAACTATTAAAAAGGGTGTTGGAGCATCCTTAAGGTTGGAGCTTGTAACCAGAGCATTGCAGCGTCCTTCCAGTTGGAGCTATTAAATCACGACGTTGGAACATCCTTCAAGTTGGAGCCTGTAAACCAGAGGGTTGGAGCCTCCTTAAGTTGAAGCTAAAAATATTGTTGTAGATTAGTGAAGACAAATATTAAGAAGTGTTTAGTGTTTTTTCTCCTGGAAGGGTTTCCACTTAAAATCTCTTGTGTATTGTCTTGATGTCATGCATTGTTGAATGGTGTTGTTTACTGATGTGATGTTGATCTATATTTGAACTAACGCCAATGTTAATCTGAATGCTTTGAAAATTAAAATTAATTAATTAAAGAGAAATATTGATTCACCCTCCTCTCAGTATTTCCAACAAATCCCTAGTGGTCCCTCCTCCACGTGCCTCGATGCCACTAGTTACCATAATAAGCTTGGGGCTCCACCAGTGTTGCCTCACCCCCCTAATTAAATCCTGAGAATCTTTCCCCAAGGATTCCTAGTAAATTTCCAAGGTGCCTCTTGTGGAAGTGTCAAGGTTACGTGTCAATGCACCTTAGACTCCCCCTTGACCTATATATTGAAATGTTCATGTCACACAACATTTGTACCCACCGAACAGGCCCCACACGCCATGTCACCCAAGGACTTAAAGCTCGAGAGTTCTACCGTGTCCTCCATTTGAAATCTCTAGGATTCATGGTTCTGGGGTGACATCATTCGTCATCACACCCTCCACATGGAATAGGTCCCACAAAAGTATTGAAATCCTACGATTTTATTTCTTTCACGTTATATGTGATTAATGGATCTTCCACCTTATTGTGTCAATGCTTAGTATCCAACCCCGCCCTCCACATCGTCCCGGTGGGACTTGCACAACTTCCCATTGAATTCTCGGGGTCCTAAACCTTTAGGGCACATGGATGGTTATATAATGTTTCACTCAAATCAATTATCCAAATACCTTTTGCCTTCATGCTTGGTTATAGTGCTTGAATGCATGGTTGTATCGAGGCTTAACACCTTCATCTAAAAGTCTAGGGGATTACCACCCCAAGCAAATACATGGGTTTACACATGTTTTGGCTTTACGTATCTCTTTAGATTTATCCCTCCTGAGCTTGATATCCTTTCAGACCCCATTGGCGTGTGACATATATATGGAGTATCAACAGTGATTATGCATTCACTGACCTTTCATTATCTATTTTGATCTTATAGTTAGAGTCCAACCTATCTCATCCATATATATATATATATATATATATAACTTTCCCTCCTAAGCTTAGAGGATTTAAATCAGGGTCGCATGGTTGATTCATTTCCAGTTTAATCATTTGTTCAACTAACAAAGATGTTCCCATCGCACCATACACATACCTTATACACACACACACACACACACACACTTTAGGCACTTGTAATAAATTTCTATGTTAGATTGACATTCTTGGTTATTTACTAGAGTAAATTACCAGCCTTGCGCCAACATATAACAATCATTACATAAAATCATAAGAAACATATATATATCAATCCTCCAAGAGTGAACCATTCCTCATCCAGGGCATAGATCTTGGCATTATACAAGAATCCATTCCCTCAACAAAGCATAAGTATTAAATCAACACATTACCTTATGCAAAACCTCTAACATTCATGTGCTTACAGATTAGAAACAAAACCTACTAGAATTGAATTTAACATAGTATATTCATTACAAAGATTTATCCATCTCTACATTATTCAAGCATCTAGACTATAGTTATGATTGAAACACTGACAAGGTTCACACATTCCTTGCATAAAAGCCATTTTGACTAGGATTATACTCAATTTAACACACGAATCTAAACCATTCTATACCCATGCCTGTAAAACAACAATGTTCATTCAGACATGAATACCTCATTCCTCAACATTTCAAGCCATGATAAATCGTCACATTAAACAAGCATAAGGCATTCAGAACATGAGAGTTGTAAGCAGACACTTATATTTGATAGATTGAATTGGGCAATTGAGACCAAGACTTCAACTCTCCACCCAACCTTAGACACACTGCAACCAAGTCTTTCTTGCATTAGTCACCCCTGAGCCAAATTCTAGAGCTTGAGGATAAGTGCTTAAGGGATCAACCAGATTTGCCACTAAAATAGGGACTCCAGAGGACCATCCACCTCCACCCACCAACTATGTCATGTAGTCAGTGTCTCTCAGGGAATCCAAAAGTCCATCACCTCCACACTTCAAGTCAAAAAGGGAATCCAGAGGTTACACCTCCACCCTCAATATAGGAAAGGAGTCCAAAGATCATTGCAAAGGCCAAGAAATCAAGAAAGGGGATAAATAATTATCCTTATCAGGAATCCAAGGAACATGCCTCCACCGAAGTTGGCAAGAGAATCCAAAGAAAACCATCTCCACCCTCCAATCTTATAAGAAATCTAGGGACTACTTCCCTCACCTGAGAGATATTATTTCACCCAAAACCAAGTGAGGGAATCTAGAGGCTTACCACCTCCAAGCTGAATAAATTCTTTCACATAGTGGTTCCACCCAATCTTGGGAATCTAGAACCCTTTGTAAAAACAAGTAGAGGGAGTTAAGAAAAAAAATCTTCTTACCATGAATCCAAGGAACGTGCCTCCACCCAAGTTATCAAGGGAATACAGAGAAAACCATCTCCACTCTCAAGTTTTAAAGGGAATCCAGAGACTATTTTCCTCACCTGCAAGCTATTATTCTACCTCTCAATGCTCAGTCGAAAGGTGGCTCTACTCCCTGTGTTTTGATAGCAACACAAATATTTTATAAGCCCTTTTCCTTCCTGCACTATGGATTATCTTCCTCTATAGCACATTTGTTCCTTCTATCATTCTTATCTAGCAGTGTTCACCTGTGTTCTTCATCTTCTCTGTATCATAATAATTTCTTTATTAATGCATGTGAGCACTCTCGTCGTGTATATTTTTTTTTCCCTCCATGGAATTTCCCCCAGGATAATGCTTGTTTCTTTTTTTGTGGAGTGTGATGGTCTCCTCCATTACATGACTGCAACCATTTTTGGTTGTGTGGGCTGACCTTGTTGTCACCCCTCCCTTCTCGACTATGGTGGTTCTATCTTGCGTGGTTGACTTCAATTATCCCTACTGCTAGCGCAACTCATTCTCCATTTAAATTTTGTCCTTTATGCCTTGTGGATTTATCTAAGGAAATCATGGCTCCTTGTTCTTCTTCTTCAGCTAGATTAATGGCATAACCCCTCCATTTAATCACACACCAACCAACCTTCAATGGTTGTCATGAAATTATCAAGCTTCTTTCAAATCCCAAGCAACCTCTTTCCTCAAACTCTGGAATTTGTGTCCCAATTCTCAGGCCTTTTAATTTTAATAAAAATATATGAAATATTTATAATGGAGAAGAATTAGCCTAGGGCTATCACAAACCCCTCCCCCTTTTAGGAACATCAACCTCGATGTTCAATAACCACATACAAGCAACACATGCTTTAAACCAAGCACAATTTGATATGGAGCTTTATACAGATAGCTATGTACAACATTTACAATGTATTTTCCCATACATAGTTGCTTACCTAGCAACTATATATATATATATATATATATGCCATCTTTCAGTGACTTTTTTTGTAGTCTTCTTGCTGCTTTTTCTATGCACTCTAATATCTTCAAGTTGCTACTTATTTGTCCTGTAAACAACTCCATTCCACCAGATTGGGAAATTCCATGCTTTCCTACATCATAGCACAGCACATAAATCTCCATGATTTTCATCATAAAGAAAATGTGATTATTTAAATCATACCTCATTAACAACTTATTCATGTGGTGACATTTGCAATTTTATTTTGGTTCTTGTCTCAACATGTCAAATTAGCTCATAGATCAAATCATCATAAATTAGAATATCGAATCATGTTCCTAGTTGTGAATTTTCATCGAATCAAACAAAACACTGATACTTTTCTTTGAATTGGTATTTTCTTATGTCTTTATACACATTGGATCAGTTTCCCAACCCGACAAGCATCCAATGACCTTTGATCTTCTCGTACACACACTAGATTGGTTTCCAAACTCAACAAGCATCTAGTGCCATCTCTTCTCTTCTCTTCGACTTCCACGCGTTAGATCGCCAAAGAAACAAGTGAATCTAGAGGCTAACCTATATATGTGTGTGTTTGTGTGTGTGAGCCCGGTTTCTATCCCATGAATATGGGCACTACCAATCCCAGTAGTCTATATTTGTATGTGTGTGTGTGTGTGTGTGATTAAGCCTAGTCGCTACCCCATGAATATGGGCACTACCAATCCCAGTAGTCTTTTGTTGAAAAAATATTATCATCGGAAATCCAGAGGCTAACCTGCCTCCACCCGACATATTACATAGCATAAGGGCCCAAACAGTCCCATACTTGTATGTCCCAACACATTATACAACACATACACATATACACATGGCACAATACAATGTATACACATATACAACACAACATGTACACATGGCACAATACAAAATGTACACAACACTATAACTGATTGCAAGCCCGCAATCTCATATCATTAGGAATCCAGAGATTATACCATCTCCACCTGTATAAATTAGGAATCCAAATGATACAAGGCCTCCACCCAGACCGGGAACCCAGAGGACCCTATTCCTTCACTTAAACATTATCTTTCTCCATGTTTTTTCCATGTGCACCCACAACCCAAATCCTAGTTCTATGTCTCCTTCAATTGTCCATGCTTATCCTAGCATGCCACAGATCACACTGCTTTCATTTTGTTGATATGTCCTTCAACATTTCCTATCTTGTTCATAATGCAAGCATGGGCATAGTATGAGAATCATAACCACATGACATCAAAATCATAATTTGGCCAAGGCTACTTCTTGCCCAATTGATTCCTCACATAACTGGGAAAACATGTCATCCAATCATATGCTAAATGCATAAGAATAATTAATCATTCTTTCAGGAGAATGATCCAAACAATAAGCTATCAATCACAATGGCATCATATACATTTATTCATTCATCAACATGATCATGATCACAACACAATTACTTGTGTCCATAAAGTCAAGGTTAAGAGAACTTCCTTTATCCATTTATTGTACCCTTCCTTTATGCTACCATCAACATTATCAACTGATATTATTGTTGCTACAATGACCAACAGTTCCATGAAATTTGTATCTCTTGTTCAAGTTGTTCAAACAGAAGAACATCATTCTAACAGAGTTTTTGGAAATGCGCTTTCCTGCCCACTTGCCCAATAGTGTTCCATGTTGTCTATAACCCCTTAAGTAACTTCACCAGATACCTAAACATGGCAATCATAATTTCTACCATTTGCATTGTCATTTTTTTAAAGATAACTTTCTTATCCTACTACTGTGGTGGTTCTTGACTAAAATATTGTCATACCAGCCAACATCATTATTCCTTCACTACATCATAATACAAGGGATGCATCCATATATATATATATATATATATATATATATATATATATATATATATATATATATATATATATATATATTAGCCATGTAGTTTAAATATTAGAGAGCTTCTCTTTGTGCCCTTTTTCATGGTTGTCCTGCCACTGTCCATTTATTCCCATGGACCCAACCAACCCAATATCATATTTTTCCTTTCTACCTTCAATTCCCCTTTATTCATGTGTTGGGCTTCATCCGAGTCTTACATTTCTTGTTGGGTTCCACTTAGCTCTCCCCACGCTCCTTTAGTTTTCTTTTTCCCCCAAAAAATTCCCAAGACCCCCAGAAACACAGAAGGAAAGAACAAGAAGAAAATCATCATAAAAGCATTACAAAACCATATATAAGGTAGCATGGCCATGCACATACAATAGCCAAAATGGAAAATCAATTGAAGAACACACAACACAAAACATACAACAACCACAACAACTCAATCCCCATGAGTCCCACTGTTTCCAATGGTTCATGAATGAAAGCTCATCCTGAGCCTTCTTCAAGATTTCATGGAAGTCCCTTTTAACTTTCAATTCCCCTCCAATTTCTCCCAGGAGGAGTCCTTCAATACTTATCAGAGGGTCTTGAAGGAAAACCATCTCCTCTTCCCTCTCTTCTAGCATTAAAATTTGTTGTCTCAAGTGCTTGAGAGTTCTTACGAGCCACTCTCTTTTGGTTGTACCAATATTTTTAAACATCACCACTTACATTCAGTTGTTAGCATTGTTAATGCAAATCGCACATTTGTTGTTGCCTTGTCATACTATACCAAGCAGGCTGTCCTACAATTACACACATATCTCAATTCATTCATTAGCCACATGTCTCAAAATCCATGATATAAGTATGCATATTCTGCAACTTTTTCAAAATCGGACTTTTTATGCATATGAGCATATCAATTCATGGATAATCATGCCTTTATAGGATTAAAATTTAGACTTTTACCCAAAGTTATCAACATTAATTACTATCAATCTCTTTACCGATACCCCTATTGTTGCATGTTAAAATCAACCTTCATTAGCTTCATTCACTCTCTTTACCGAGACCATTTTCACTAATCGAAGAATCAACTTTTTTCCACAAGCAACCATAGCAGTATATGTATATTCAACCTCTTAATCTGAGGCCAACAACAACAAAACATATGCAATCTCAAAGGTCAGTTAAAAACCATTTAACATATAAGCATCTTCCGTTTTATAACTTATCATTTTTTAATTTATTTTTCACATATATGAATGTATCATGTATATGCGGTAAATATCACAATAAATGTATATATAGCCATTCAATCACAATGCTATAGTCAACTCCTACTTTCACAAGCAAGCAATCACCATACCATTTACATTTATAGTGCTACAACCATCACAAGCAAGCAGTCATCAGGCACATCATTCTCTAGTAGAGATACAAATCCTCTATATACAAGGTCTACACAATACCTTGCCTTTGAACTCATCCAATTCAAGAATTGAACACGGATGTTGTATCTTATTTTGAGATAACAACCTTTACATGCTTCAAAATCATTCCCATATGTTACACCCCGTTCCTTAAACTAGGAAGGCATTAGCCACAAAGGTCAAGCATTCATAAGGAAAAATATAATAACAAAAAATCATCATATAGACCTCCATCAAGGTTCTTTGCCATATAAAAGTCAGAGAATGTGACTCTCACATCTCAATCAATATATACATATACATATATTTAAATTCGATTAGAAACAAGCCATGTTATCCATGCTACAAACAACACAGGGATTTCCCACATTCCTCATATCAAAGGAACATTCACAGGCACACTTATTACAAGTTTGTAAGAATATAACACTTAACCAGTAGTGTTAGTACTCTTCCAACAATTATACTCAAAACCATGCAGTAAATTCTACCAATAAAGAAGAATCAACACACATCCATAGTCGCAACAATAGACTGTCTAGACATTCAAGATGCCTAATGGAAAACACATGCAATAACGTTGCATTTTTCAATAAAATCCACCATACTAGAACATCCCTACAATTAGCATACAAATCACAATCAGATATTGACATGTAATTATATCCACATTCGGCTACAACACTTAGAGCTAGAGCTAAGAGGTTCAAAGTGTTGAACCTGGAAGCTCTGATACAACTCTGTAACATACCCCCTACTATCCCTAGTCCCTACTAAGGGTAGAAGGAGGTAGTTACTATGCTAACCCAACCACCAAAGTCTAGTTATGGAAATGGGGTATAAATTGTTTGACCTTTTTACGACTTTCTTAAAACTTTAAACATACGACATCGTTGTGTTCGTCTCGTCGAGACCTTTCCAATGACATAAAAAATTGCCTCAATTTGACTCTTGAATCAAAAGATAAAGCCAATTAAAGTTTGGTCAATAAGATAGTGCCACATGATCTGCTTGCCACATGGTGCCCACGTAGTCTCCACACAGTGCCCACATGGCTACCAAAGCCAACCATCTCACTTCCACATGGACACATTACCCTAGTTTTTGACCTATTCATACAAGGTCATGAATTAACCCTGCTCCATGGCTCGCATGGCCCAAACTATAATATCATGTATATTATATATTCAATGTATGCAGTTGCGGGACCTTTATGGCCACGTCACCCTGGGAATTTAATCCCATCGGGTTCCAATATAGCTCCCCATTGA
This sequence comes from Pinus tabuliformis, assembly GCA_031772625.1. Taxonomy (NCBI): domain Eukaryota; kingdom Viridiplantae; phylum Streptophyta; class Pinopsida; order Pinales; family Pinaceae; genus Pinus; species Pinus tabuliformis. Next base: position 150,663,534 of record CM062811.1, on the reverse strand, counting down.
AACTATCAAGGAACGACCTTTCAGGCTACTTTGATCCCTGGTGGTCCCTCCTCCACGCATCTCATTGCCATTGGTTAACATAACAATCTTGGGGCTCCACCAGTAAAGCCTCACCCCATTGATTGAATCTTGGGAGTCTTTCCCTAAGGCTTCCTATTAAAGTTTTGGGGTGCCTCCCATGGAAGTAGACGAACATGTTCATGCCACATGGCATTTGTCCCCACCAAATAACCCCCATGTGCCATCATGTTACCCTGAGACTTAAAGCCTGGGAATTCTACCATGTACTCTATTCGAAATCTCTAGGGTCCGAGTTTCGAGAGTGACATCATTCGTTGTCACACCCTCCACGTGACATGGGTCCCACATAAATCTTGAACCCCTGCGATTTAATTTATTTCATGTTGTATGCGATATGGGGGTCTTCCACCTTGTCATGCCAATGCTTAATATCCGACCCTACCCGTTATGTCATCCTGGGATTTTGACCTCGGAAAGACTTTCCCAACCTCCCACTAAAATTTTTTGGGTACCAAACCTCCAAGGCATGTGTACAGTTACACAACACTCAACTCAAATTGACAGATCCAAATACCTTTTGCCTTCGCACTTAGTTATAATGCTTTAATGCATGGTTGTATCGAGGCTTAACACCTTCCTCCAAAAGTGTAAGGGATTACCACCCAACACAAATACATGGCCTTACACTTATTTTTTCTTTACACAACCCTTTAGAGTTATCCCTCCTGAGCTTGATATCCTTTTAGACCCCACTGACTTGCGACATATATATGGAGTACTAGTGGTGATTCCTCTTTCACTGACCTCATGCTATCTCTTTTGAGCTTATAGTTAGACTTTGGCTTGTCTCGACCATATATACAACTTTCCCTCCTAAGCTTACAAGATTTAAATAAGGGTCAATGGCTAATTCATTTCTTGTTTAATCATTTGTTCAACTAACAAAGATGTTCCATCGCACCATACACAGATCTTAAGACTTCCAAACATGCGATGAGCACAAAAAAATAAGTTTATTCTTGAAATACATACATACATACATATACATATATATTATAGGTACTTGCAATACATTCTATGCCAGATTGACATTCTTGGTTATTGACTAATGTAAATTACAAGCCTTGCACCAACCTATAACAATCATTACATAAAAGCATAAGCAACATAGATATTTTAGTCCTCCGGGACTGAACCATTCCTCATCTAGGACACAAATCTTGGCATTATATAGGTATTCATGGGTATTAAATCAACACAATACCCTGTGCAAAACCTCAAGCCTTTCTGGGTTTACAGATTAGAAACGAAACCTACTAGCATTTCTTTTAATAGAGTATATTCGTTACAAATATTTACCCATCTCTTCATTTTTCAAGCATTCAGACTATAGTTTTGATTCAAACAATGACAAGGTTCACACATTCCTTACATACAATCCATTTAAAATAGGATTATATTCAATTTAGCACATGAATCTAGACCATTCCATATCCATGCCTTTAAAACAACAATGTTCATTTAGACAGGAATACCGCATTCCTCAGCATTACAAGCCATGAAAAATCATCACATTAAACAAACATAAAGCATTTAGAACATGAAAGTCGTAAGCAAACACTTATCTTTAATAGATTGAACTCAACAACTAAGATCGAGACTTCAACTCTCCACCCAACCTTAGACACATTGCAACCAAGTGTTCCTTGCAGTAATCAACCTTGAGCCATTTTTCCAGAGCTTAAGAATGAGTGCTTAAGGGATCAACTGAATCTACCACTATAACAAGGACTCTAGAGGACCATCCACCTCCACCCACCAACTATGTCATGAAATCAGTGTCTCTCAGGGAATCCAAAGGTCTACCACCTCCACCCTCAATACAACAAAGGAGTCCAAAGCTCACTGCAAAGATCAAGAAAACAAGCAAGGGGCTAAATAACTCTCCTTATCATGAATCTAAGGAATAGACCTCCATCCAAGTTGGAAAGAGAACGATCTCCACACTCCAGTCTTACAAGGAATCCAGAGACTATTTCCCTCACTCGAGAGATATTCTTCCACCTAAAACTGAGTGAGGGAATCTAGAGTCTCACCACCTCCACCCTCAACACATTCTTTCACATAGTGGTTCCACCCAATCCTAGGAATATAGAACCCTTTATAAAAACCAAAAAACAAGTAGAGGGAGTTAAAATGAAAACACTTAATACCATGAATCCACAGAATATGACTCCACCCAAGTTATGAAGGGAATCCAGAGAAAACCATCTCCACCCTCTAGTCTTATAGGGAATCCAAGGACTATTGTCCTCACCTACGAGATATTCTTCCACCTCCCAGTGATAAACCGAAAGGTTGCTCTACTCCCTATATTTTGATAGCAGCATAAAGTTTTTCTTCTATTTTCCTTCCTACACTATCACTTTTCTTCCTCTATAGCGCAATTGTTCCTTCTATCATTCTTCTCTAGCAGCGTTCTCATGCATTATCTGTCTTCTCCGTATCATAATAGTTTCTTCCTCAATGCATGCATGCACTCTCCTTGCATATACTCCCCCCCGCCCTCTGTGGAATGTCCCTTTCCAGAATGCTTGTTTCTCTATTTTCATGGAGTGTGATGGTCTCCTCCATTATGCAGCTACAATTGTTTTTGGTTGCGTGGGCATACCTTGTTGTTACCCCTTCCTTCTCTACTATGGCGGTGTTATCCTGCATGGTTGACTTCAACTATCCCTATTGCTAGCGCAACCCATTGTCCATTTAAATTTTGCCTTTTCTACCTTGTGTATTTATCCAAGGCAAGCATGGTTCCTTGTATTTCTTTTTTAGTTGGATTAATGTCATAACTAGTCCATTTAATCACACACCTACTAGTCCTCAATGGCTATCATGAAACAATCAATATTCGTTCAAATCCCAAACAACCTCCTTCCTCAAACTATGTAATATGTGTCCCAATTCTCAGGCCTTTTAATTTTAATCAAAATATATGAAATATTTATAATTGAGGAAAATTAGCATGGGGTTGTCACATGCTTCAATCCTGTGTTTTATGAATAGGGTATATCCACATAGGTTGAACACCTTAATTAAACCACTCATATAAATATATCAAATATCAATGAAACAATGTATTACTCATTATAACGCTCATACAATAACCCAACCAACATGTCCATTTGAGAAAATATATTAATGCAAACATAAAATAATTTACATGTAAGCTTTTGAAAATAAATAATTGGTAAATGACCCTCCATGCACTTTAGATAGAGAACATGGACCAAATAAGTGTTAAACCACATATCAATATAGTTGCTAGTATGAAGGAGAAGATGGGCCATCATATCTCTTTATGTCTATAACATAATCATGATCCTCAAATTAGCTATTGACAATGCATACTAAAATTCAACACATCTTACCCAAAAACACATTATACCAAGCTTATCTTAACTAACTCTTAAATGCCTAAAATACTATAACAAGATCAAGTACCAAGGCTTAGATTGGATCCATATGAGCTAAAATGCATGACTTCAATTCCTCTCTTTTAGATATAATACATAATCCTCCTTCTATAAAAGAAACAACTGTTAAAACCTTTGTACACATTGCTCTAGTATAGAGGATTCCCACGCTACCATACATAAAGAAGCTTTTTTAGCAACAACAATATTACTAAAGGACTCTTAGTCTCAATTAATCAACTTATGGTTCATGGTTGATGGCCCTAGAGCATCTACTTTCCACTCCTATTCCCAAAGGCCCTAACTCCTAAGAAAGTTGTGATTATCAATTGTATTTATCTCAAGTGGTTGGGAAGAATGATTGTTATCCTCTCCATCGAAATTCAATTCTTGCAAGTGACATGATGAGCTCATATTGAGTATGTTGTTGTAATGGATTTGAGCCTTGTTGCAAAATGGCCTTGATCCCTGTAAATTATCTTACCATTTCCCAGGGGCAAGAGGGTGGGGTGCTTTGTTACATGGTAAAAAAAACAAAGAAAGTTGTGATCACAATTGACAATATTTGTTTAGAAAGTTAAAATGACAAGAAAGTTTGTTTTTTTATGGAAATACTTACAATTTACAATTTTCAAATATTCCTTGTCATATTCTATATAAATACATCAACTAAGATACTTTTGTCATCAATAATCATGCAATTATTCATTCTTAATGCAAATTTGAAGTCTTTCTTACCAAATCTTGTGTCAATAAACAAAATCCCTTTGATTTCAAAGAAGTGGATACAAATAAGAATAGGACATGAGAAAATATGGAGTGTAAACTAGACTTTCAATTCAACATATGTACTTCAACTGAAAGAATGGCCTAGTTCATGATAAAACTTCAAGTTTATTGTGTAGCAAACAAATTTTGCTTTTGACATATATTTCAAAAAATGAAAAAAAGCAATCATTCAAGCTTCAACACATCTGTAGAAATACTTATAAGGCTCTAAAATACCAAAGGCCCAACAAAACAAATGGTTGTAAAAAGGTGTGGCTTTATTATGTTGTGGGTTTTCTTTCACAAAAGGTATGGCTCGATCACGAGTTTTCTTACACAAAAGGTGTGGATCACAAAATTTTAGCCCAAAAAGAGTGATCAACATGGTAATTTATCCAAAAAAGAAGAAAAACAACAATATCACTCACTGGGATGGGGGTTTGGAACAAATAAAAATGCTAAGAAGCATAATATACCTAAAAATTATGATAAGTCAAAGAGATCCAATCACAACTAAGAAGACTTTATAAAAATCATTCCCAATTTTGTTGCAAGTTTTATTGGAAGACTTTTCACACATGAATGTGACCTCCCCAAATATTTGGATGAATGCAACAAGTTGATAAATGCATAGTAGCATAATCCTTATTTCTTTGGTAGTTATTGGTCCATATTTATTGGTTGCTTAGAAATGAAAGATTAAAACTTGCATTCAACAATATGTTTTATGGTCAGTCAAAATGTATTGATCAGGTGTTCATGTTAAACCATGACTTGAAATTCACGTTATTACCATATTCATCCACGTTTACCCAAACGGGTATGCAAGACCAACAAGTGTAAAAAAAAAAATATCCTCCACTCATGATTCACGTGGTTTTTCGAAATCAATTTGACATGCGGTAAATATCATCTAGCCACCTAAATCAATGGTGAACAAAGCATATAAAGTACGCAATACGGGGGTGGTTAACTGTGCTAAGCGACCTGATGGGTGGGTTGGTCCCCACCACTTTGTTGATGTGGCCTCGCCTTATTTGATATTGGGCCCCAAAGGAACATGCCAAAACCACTTTGCGGAGGATTTGATAAATGCTTTTGGAAACCAAAGTGGTAAGTGGTGAGTGGTTTCATTCCAACATATAATGATCATTGAATGAGGGTGTATCAGGGAAATGTGTGGTGTAGTGGAGCCCGATATTGTATTACAGATGTGTACGCTGAGGGAGAAATGCAGTTTGTTGTGAATGGCCATAGGCCTATAAGAATCTAAAGTAGAAGAGTTTGTGTGTGGGGGACACATGTGAAGGGAAAATGTGGCATGCTCACATTTGTATGAAGAATATGAAAGCAATGGGGGCGTAATTATGACCTAGGTAATGTAGCACTTCTTGAAATCAACATGTAGGTTACTTCAACAAGACGATTACTTCCTTTATTGTTGTGAATTATTGGGAAGTTGATCCTTTTCAAGCCCAAGACATTTTGGTCATCTACATAGGTCACTCCCACAAGGGCCCTTTCAATTATGGAATGCTAGGAGAGTGGAGACCAAATGACAGATTTCACGATGACACTTCAAAGGCAGAGTTACTATTCAAGGTCAACAGAGGGACTATTGAAAAAGTTGTTCATAAGCATGCTTACAACAAACTTTATAACATTGATTTAGGGAAGTACCTATTGGAATAGGGAAAATATGAAGTGGTTATAACTCGAGTACTAACAAATACATGTTATGAGACTAGGAATAAGTATGTTGTTAATTAAGGGTTCATGGTTTCCTTATATACTGACGCCCATGCAATAAAAAATGAGGATCAACACAATTCCGCAATTGAGAGTCTCACTTAGGGCATCACCTATCTCGTCAATTATCACAAACTAGAAGATACTTTTGCTATCATAAATCTTACATGATTTCGGGCTTCTTAGGCATAAGTCTACCAAGTATACACGAGGAGAGAATGACGTGCCAGAGCAAAAGAAAGTGGATCCTAAATCCATGGTTAAATGATGTGGCAACCGCCAAAGAATATAGAATAAAAATGATCTATGTGGCATTTTGTATATTTCATTGTTAATTGCTATGCTGATTCTCGGTATTGTTATTACTATTTGGTTTTGGTCATTGTTTTTCATTGGAAGGACAAGAGCGCAGGTTTACCGGAACTTTGTATAAAGAAATTTGGCCATCAATGACTACATTTGGCGACGAGCATAAGATGCTTGGATTGGTCGCTACTGTAAAATCTATTGTCCTAGCCACCTAGTTGCGTAAACATGTTGTCAGGCATCTTGTTGCACATTGGACATACTAAAGTTTGCTTGTATTATCATAGGAAAACATCTATGGTTATATAATCATTGTGTGCACTATGGCTAGCCAATATTCATCTACTACTGTTGTGTTTATACTCCCATCAACATCCTTAGACTTAATGTATGGTGTGTGTTTCGCACGATTCAGGTCCTCGTGAAGTCCATCCAACAAATTATACTACACTATGCGGTGAAATTAATAGAACAAATTCATTAGATGGATAACCGGTTCGATAGCTATCACTGGTCTAATTCCATTTATTTTCATTCGAGAGTGTCTAGTTCCAATTTTAGTCCTGGAGCAATAATAAATAACAACAAGCGAAAAGGGTATTGCATAGGCAACAAATGTTTTTTCAAATCTTGCAACAATTCGCTTCCCATTTCAATCACAATTATTATATTCAATCTTTGATGAAGGACTTCATTGCCTTCCCCTCAATTAAGGTTATAAGCTTTGAAATTTAGAAGCTAAGAAGGTTGTGTATAGTCAAGATGTGGTATTTAGAGAAGTTAAAGGTGATATCAATTAGGAAGTCATATCAAGGGAGAAACAACCAAAAAAGATAGAGTTTGAATTGAAGGGTGACGAATCAGGTTCTACAAAAGAATAGGAATAAGAAGACGAAGAACGACCAACTCCAACACCAAGGAGATCGGTTTGGGAAACAAGGTAGCCATAAAAGGTATACCCATCCTAATTTCCATTCTAATTTTTATTTATTTATTACTGATGATAATCCTAGAACTATTAGGAAGGTTGTGGATTCATAGGATGGAAAACTTTGGAAAAAGGCCATGGTTGAAGAAATGGCAACCTTAGACAAGAATGAGGCTTGGGACCCAATGGATTTGTTGGCTGGAAGAAATACCATTGGCATCAAATGAGTGTTTAAGAAGAAGTTGAATGCAGAAGGTAGATTGGAGAAATACAAAGCTAGATTAGTAGTAACGAGTTATTCCTAGTTAGAGAGAATTGACTTTGGTGATATATTTTCTTCTATTTCCAAGCTATCTTCTATTAGATTTCTTTTATCTATTGCTACTACTTTTGATCTTGAAGTAGAACATATGGACACGCAGACAAAATTTCAACGTGGGGATGTAGAAGAAGAAATATACATGAATTAGCCAAAAGGCTTTGTCATGGATGCAAAGAAAGAGCTAATATGCAAGTTAAGGAAGTATTTTTATGGGTTAAAGAAATCACCATGGATGTGGTATCAACAATTTGATACTTATATATTGGGAATTGGTTTCACAATGAGCAACACAATCACTATGTATTTCAAATTAGTTGTTGATCAATTTATGTAATTGGTCTTGTATGTCGATGATATGTAATTGATTGAAAATGGTAGGGAAATCATCCAGGAAGTAAAAACTTAGTTGTCCTTTAAATTTGACATGAAGAACCTCGATGCTGCTAATTTTATCTTGGGCATGGAAACTAAAAGAGAGTGGGCAAATAATAAAGTCTGGTTAAGTCAGAGGAAGTGTGTAGAGACAATATTGTAGAGGTTTAATATGCAAGAATGCAAATCGGTAAAGGTGCTTATCCTTGTAGGTGTAAATTTATATGTGGATTAGTTTCCTAAGACACGGGAAGAAGAAGAGGAAATGTTATGTGATCCATATGCAAGTGCGGTTGAAAACTTGATGTATGCAGTGGTATATGCTAGACTAGATAATGCCCATGCAATGGGCGTATTATGTAGGTATATGTCAAAACCAAGGAAGGAGCATTGGGCAATAGTAAAGAGGGTTTTCATGTATTTGTGTGGCATTAATGGCTATGGATTGTGCTACTAAGGAAAACTAGGATTGGATAGAGTGTTGGGCATACATGGCTTTGTTGACGTAGACTGGGTTAGAGATTTGGATCATAGGAGATCTACAACTGAGTATGTGTTTAACCTATTTAGAGGAATAATTAGTTGGATGAACAAAAGATAATATTTAGTGGCACTCTCAACTACATAAGTTGAATAAATGTTAACCACTCATGCAAGCAAGGAAGTAGTATGGTTCTAGAGATTTTTAGGTATTAGGTTGGTACAATAAGATGTAATGATAAATTGTGATAGTCATACTACAATCTTGTTAGCAAAGAACCCAACTTATCATTTGAAGGAAAAGCATATTGACATTCACTATCACTCCAGGAGAGATATGATTGAAGATAAGAAGGTGTTACTAGAAAAAGTGGACATTTTGAATAATGTTGCAGATTCATTAAAAAAATATATGAGCATTGAGAAGTTCTCTTGGTGTAGATAAATTATCGACATTATTTTTCTGGATTGTTGATCATGTACTCCTATGACCCCCTATGTGCAAAGAAAATAAGAAGTGAGAGAATGTTGGGTATGTGTTATATTCTTTGCACAACTAGCTTTGTTTTGGTGGTTTTTGTTAAAAGTGGTTTTATGATCATGGTGATTTTGTAGTTTTGGTTAAGGAACTACAATTGTATTCTAAACCAAGGAAATTTGACTGACAGTTAATGGTTGTTGGGGCACACACACACACACACATATGGAACGAACTATGATTGTATTCTAATCCAGGGAAAATAGATTAGTGGTTCTTGGTTGCTAGGGGATATATATATTGTATTGCCAATCCATTTTCCGTACATTAGAATACAACCATGGTTATATATATATATATATATATATATATATATATATATATATATATATATATATATATATATATATATATATGCTCGTTTTCTTGGTTTTTAGGTTTTGAGGATAAAGTCTCTATGTTAATGCATGTGTTTGCCATTACACCTTTTCTGTTTTAATTAATAATTTGTTTGCAATAATTTTTTGTTCAGAGTTAAAACCTACAAAACTCTCACCAAGATAGGATCCTAGAGCATATTTTAGAGTATTTAGAACCGTGTTTACTTTTATTGTAGTCCCAAAACTATTTTGAATGTAATGCTACTAGCTTTGGCACAACCATTTTGATATAATATATTTTTTTTTGTCTTGGTTAAAAAATGAAAATATTATTAGCCTCAATCCTCTTGAGACTACTTATACTATAAAAACCCTCAAAGGGCCTCAATGATGGATTTTGACAACATAAGCTTACTTAGGATCAAACCCTTTTCTCTCTCCCTTCACCCTTATTTTTATATGAGAAAGGTAGTTTGGGGAGAGAAGAATTTTCTTGGCAAGGGTTGAATAAGATCTATACAAGTAGCCTCATTGTATTTACTTTTGCTCAAAACTTGAAAATCATGAGATTTTACCTTCTTTTTTTCTCTGAAAAAATAAGGTTGATTGTGACATTTAGGTTATAAGGTGCGATTATCTCTTTGATTGCGAATACAACGATGGGAATCCATAATCAAGAGAGAATGTAAGCTCTTTATGGGAAAAAGGATTTTACCAACCCAACATTGAAAATCAAGGGTCATATGAATATCTAGAAATATTAGGTTAGATAAGAATAAACTAACACAAATAATCAAACATTGAACTTGGTATGAGGTGACCAAATTAGCATGGCAACAATACTCTTAAATATGCTTAAATAACTTGTTATTCCCTCCACCCGGTTTCAAATCCCACACGAGACATCTTTGGCCTGTTATGTTAAGAGTCAAGGAGTAGGCTCCCGCGTCCTTGTGGAGTCTCAGTTCTTGCTAAGTCATAAATTATTGGTGTATCTGACTTATAGACTGTTGGATATACCCTTGATATTATAATAGCAACCACTAAATTTAATTCTAAACCTTGCCCAAACCACTGCAACAAATTATCAATTCACTATTAAAAAAATAAAAATAAAATTATTTGCATTCCATTTAATTAGTTTCTATATATATTATTAGATTAAGATATCGTAATTTCTACCACCGACATTGCAAATTAATTTATGGGTCCTCATGAAGGGGGATTCGTACTTTGAATTCGTTTTTTTATGAATCCCGTAATGTTTAGGAACTCATAATGCACATTGACCACGATTGCAACTAACGTTTTTGTAGTGTAAAGATGGAGGATGTACATACCTCAACCTTATAAGTCGTCTAGAAATTGGTTTTTTATAATTAGCAACCACTCACATGATCACATGATTCGAAATTGAAGTGGACCTCTTACCATACATCTGTATGAATCATCAAAGACAAACTTTATTATTTTCATACTGGTTGCCATGCATTAAAAAAGACATACGTACATTATGTAACCGACAATAAAATTTACAAATAAAACAAATAAAACCTTCATAAATTAATTAAAAAACCACAATAGAACCTTACCTTCCATTAGGAAAGGAACCCCCATGCTTAGAATAAGTACCAAGCGTGATCACCCTTAAAAAAATATTAATATTTCCGGAATCTTTAGTTTTGTTGAAGTAAGCATCAATACTTCGCAGCTGAGTTATTCTACACCTAATAAGCCTTGAACATAGGGATATATAAGCTACTTAATAATTGCTTTAATACTCCTAATTGTTTTTAAATTTCTATTTATATTCTTCATTATTTGAGAATCATCTCCAACCACTCTTATTCTTATACCTAATAAGCTCTGAATGTGTACGCATATAGAGATACATCCATTTAATAATGAATTTGAATCATCACTCAATCTTCAATTGATTTAGCAATTGTTACATTATTGAAAGCTATTAAAATAGGGTCATGTATTTCTATTTTAGTTATAGCTTTGAAAGTGATAAGAATATATTTATATTTTAGTTATTTGTTTTTTAAAACATTATTTACATTTTATTAATAACAACACATGTCCTCGTTCAATCTTCAATTGATCAGTGGCTTGGCTCTTACAACTTTGAATGCTATAAAAATATATTATTATATAATTTAGTTATTTATTTTTTAAATGTTATTTAAATTTATTAATAATAAATGTGATAGGATAAACTTTGAATGCGACAAAAGTATATTATTATATATTTTAGTTATCTATTTTTTAAAATGTTCTTTATATTTATCAATAATAAATGTGATAGGATAAAAATGTAAAAAGATAAATATATATAATTATATAAAAGTTGAAATATATAATTTGTATATATTTTTCAAAGAGAGTACTATTAATTTTTTAAACATTAATTTTTAAATGAAATTATACAAAATATTTTAAAATTAAATAATTTTATATTTAATGTTTTAAATAATATATAAATTAATTATTAAAATGAAGTTTCAAATTTTTGTTTAAAAAAATGACGTATATATTGTATATAATTTAATATAAATATTTTTGAATGAATTTTATTAAAAGGAATATGATAGTAAGAAGATTATACAAAACTATAATCTAAGGGATTTTTTTTTTTTTTTTTTATCGGGTTTTATGGGTGTATCTTCTTTTCATCTAAGGGACCACAAACAAGATTGCTAGAATTTTGAAGAAGCATAATGTTCCCTTATCTTTTAGGCCTCTTAGCACCATCCGAAGCTCCTTAGAGTCTATAAAGTACCCGGAGGACCCTACGGTTATGAAGGGTGTTTATGTTATCCCTTGTTCTTGTGGGACCCCATACATTGATGAAACATGCTGCTCTATAAATCAAAGGATTAACGAGCACTTATTTGACATCAAGCATGGGAGGACTTGTTCTTCAGGTTTAGCCGAACATGCAGAGCATTGAGGAGGCCCGGGTAATTGCGAAGATTGCTCACTTTCATCACCGGAAATGGAGGCCATTGAAATTAAAAGGAGGCCTAACAATATTAGGAGAGATGATGACTGGAAAATCAACATGTGTTGGATCCCTGCCCTTTCCTCTTAGCCTTTCTTTATCCTTGTGGTTGTTTTGGTCTCCTTGTTTTCCCTTTGTATTTTATTTTTATTTTTATTTCCCTTTGTATTTTATTTTTATTTTTATTTTTGATTGAATAGTTTTGTAATTATTTTTAGATTTCTACCCCTAGGATTTAGTGTCTCATCTTTGGCCCCTTTTCCTTTGTTTTAGTTTTGTCCCTTTAGTTGTTTTTCCTTTGATTTTATTTATTTTTACTTTCTATCTTTTGACTTTGGATGAAATTAGAATTTTATATATTTTTTGAGTTTTCTTTTATTAATCTTTTCAATTATAATATTTATATCCCATTATCTTTAGTTTTTAATTTTAATTTTACTTTTATTTTTTACCATTTGTAATTTATCTTTTATAAGTTATTCCCTGCCTTGTTTTGAAAATTGGGTAAAATCATATTTTTATTACTTACTCTTTTTATGTTTTATTTAGTTATAATTTTTAGTTTTTTCATTTCCCTTAAACAAGCATAATTTGTATATTAAAATAATATCTTAAATATATTTTTATTATGTCCCATCATTAATCCTTAATCTTATATATTTTATTTATTTGGTTATTAGTTTTTTCCTATCCCTTAGTCCAAGTCAAACATAATTTGTATATTAAAATAATATCTTAAATATATTTTATTTGATTAATTATATTACTATATTAATAATCCTTTACCCAATTTCTGACCTAGTTTAATGTAGCTGTTTCAATTTAGCCATTGGAAGGATTTTCCTCTCTATTTAACTTGCAACCATGATCTCATTCTTCATCTTGTCTTGACAATGAATCATGATGGCTGGTTCGAAAAGCGTTGACAAATGAATCTTTATGTGATTTTCACCTAAAAATATTTCTTTGAAACTTTAGTAGTCATGAGCAGCAAAACAATTCTAAAATATGTGATAGAGAATCTTAGCTTGACCATAATGTTGTTAAGTATCATTAGTGAAGATTAATTGTTAGAGTTGCTAAAAGGCCTAAGATCGAACCTAATTGTTAGAGTTGCTCATGAGCAACAAAACAATTCTAAAATATGTGATAGAGAATCTTAGCTTGACCATAATGTTGTTAAGTATCATTAGCGAAGATTAATTGTTAGAGTTGCTAAGAGGTCTAAGATCAAACCTAGTGGTTGTTGTTATAACACAAGAGTATATCTAATATCTTGTAACCCAGATATACCAGGAGTTTATGACTTAGTAAGGGCGGAGACTCCACGAAGGTGGTGGTGACATTGGGTCAAAAATGCCCTCCCCCCATGGGATTTGAAATTGAGTGGATGTGATAACATCCCATTGTGCCAACCACTTGGTCGTTTCACGACGAGACATAAATGGGGTTTTAAGATCGTGAAAAATAAAGTCAATATATTGTATGTATTGGGGGGAGGTATAAAGCATGAGTTTATAAGTATTAGCATGTATAAAAAGGGCTACCTAGTAAAAATAAGGGTTTTTGATTAGACATAAATGGGGTTTTAAGATTGTGAAAAATAAAGTCAATATATTGTATGTATTGGGGGGAGGTATAAAGCATGAGTTTATAAGTATTAGCATGTATAAAAAGGGCTACCTAGTAAAAATAAGGGTTTTTGATTATTACTGGAAAGATGTATTGGGAGGTGGTTCAACAAGATTTTGGAAGGTATTTATCAGTATCTAGTGAAAGTAAGGGTATTTTTAATATTTCATAAGCATACATGCTATGTTACTTGTTGATTACGTTAGCCTTTTTTTTTTTCCACACAAAAAAATCATATACTTGTTATTCATAGTAGAATCAAAGTATACATTAACAAGTTAGTTTTCAAAGTTGTTGTTAGCCTATCTTAAAGGTTTTTCTATCTATGTTCTTAATGTTATCTAGGTGAATTATACCTTTGTTGTTTTAGGATTATCTTAAAACGTTTATGATGAATTTTTTTTTTTTTAATATCTTTAAAGTTTTCTTACATTTGACAATTCACATTAGATATTTGACGCATAACTAATAGTTTATAGAATTCATCATCAAAGAAACACTTTACAATTTATTTAGTTAAAGGGCTACCTCCTTGAACCTTGATATTAATAAGGCCAAAACCATCATTTTGTTTTTTTAAGTTACACATACTCCAAAGTACCAATGAAAGTGAACATTCCCCTTCAAACTTAGATCATAAAAAAATTATTTCTTAGAGTTGATTGAGTTGTGGATTAATGAATGAGAAATTTTCACTATTGATTTATGTTAAATTCCCAATGAATAATGGACTCCATAGAGTAATATGTCTCAAAATTAGTAATAATTTATTAATTTTAATGGCCAAAATTTAATTTGAACAAATGTGAACAAAATTTGATAATATGTTTAAAAACAATAATATTTAATTTTCAAAGCTTAATATAAACAAGTATAAACAAAATTTGATAATAATTTGGGAGTCTTTAGAGTAACTTGTTCTAATAATAATAATTTATTATATTTAATTCTTAAAATCTAATATATATATTTTTATTATATTTAATTCTCAAAATCTAATATGAAGAAAATTTCGATATAATTTAAGAAAAATTGGGAAATATAAATTCTCTAAAATATAAAAATCATTAATTCATGAAATACACATGCACACCATTAATTCATTCACATCATCGTGCAATCCACTTACCACTTTCCCGCTAACAATGGGTTAAAAAAACATTTTAGGATGACAAACCAGAGATACCATACTAAAACTAAACCTAGTCCATAAAAGACTCGGCCAACTTACGAAAGTTCTCCTCGTTACCTGCCGACACTTTCAATGTTGATGTCGTGGATACTCACATAAAGGGGTTGGGTTGACTCACCCACACATTTTTCAGAAGGGAAAACAACTCGACCGTTTGGCTGTATCATGATGTTGACTATAAAATAATCTTATTAAGAAAAATACATTTAACTTATTTTAAGTAAAGCCAACTAATACTCCGTCCATTCAACCCATTATTCATCACGTTGTTGTTGTAAAATGAAAGGAAACCATGTCATTATTACCTTTCTAAATCAACCTTATACGCGTGTGGGCCCACTTCTGTGTGTTTTTTTTTTCTCCCCCAAAGACGTTGTAGAAGTCCATTTAATTAATTTCATCTAATTCCTTTAGTGTGAACATTACAATGGAAAAAACTTAATTTAGCGATGTGACTTGTGTATTGGACTTGTACCTACAAAATAGGCAGGCCACGTTCTGAACAGATATTTTTCTCCATGTTCTCAAAAGTAACTAACTATATCCTTTGCTTAAGCGTCAATCTTCCATGTATAATGTTAAGTATAATAATTGTTTTTTTGCCCAGTATATAGTTGAATGTGATAAATATTTTTAATGTATTATTTGTATTTTGAAATTTATGAAATAATTATTTATAAAATAATTGGATAGATTTTAGTAAAGTTCATATGTACATTTGAATTTTATTAATATTTTTAAAATTTCTTTATTATTATTAAATATATTTCTTTGTAATAATAATTCTATTATGTTTAGTTGTGATATTAGTATTTATTTTTTATTATAATATTAAAGATTTAATTTTTTTTTTGAGTTCATTATTAAGTGAAGATAGTAATAATTATCACATATTATATAGCTAATGTGTTTTTAGTCTTTTTTTTAGTAAGTAAAAAATAAAATTTGAAATGAATATTATTCACAAATTTAAACTTTTTACTTATTCCTAAATCCATAAATTCAATTTCATCAAAAATCTCTGGTACATATAGAACAAAGGAAACATTTCTCGAAGGTATATTTGATATTAGAGGTTATTTATTATGGAAAAGAATAAACTCTGATTAAAGTAACACTATTTTTTATTTCTTTATCTATTTATTTATTTTTATTATTATTATAAATATTTTTTTGTTTCGGATGGAGACCATTCTTCTCATATTTTGTATATTTTTTTCTTTCTTTTCAACTATTTTTTTTAATACATTTTTACATTTTTAAATTATATAATCATAATTATATTTTTATTTTTAATATATATATATATATATATATATTTGATTGAATTTTTAAAACCAAATTTGAATATACTTTCTTATTTAAAGGGTTTTAATTAATCTTTTAATTTTTATAATATTTTTTTAAAGTTTCATTTTCTTATAAATTTATGAAAAAAACATGAAACAATGAAATTAATATAGAATTTAATTGGTTAAAGAAAGTAAACACAATATTAAATAGTAATTATTTTATTAAATATGGTATACATCAATAATTTTAAAAGTGTTAAAAAGTAAACCATCAATTATACGAAAATCAATAGTTTTAATAGAAGTTCACCATTAAAATGTAAATTTATTAAAAGTTAAAATATTATGGAAGTTAATATATTATTGAGTGAAAGGTAAGTGATGGTAATTAAGAATTAATTTATAAAAATAAAGATGTAAAATTTGCACGAGATGTTTTAATTAATTAATTACTAAATGTTTTTGATTTTTTAGGAAGTTAAAATATTATGGAAGGTAATATATTATTGTGTGAAAGTTAAGTGATGGTAATTAAGAATTAATTTATAAAAATAAAGATATAAAATTTGCACCAGATGTTTTAATTAATTAATTACTAAATGTTTTTGATTTTGATTTTTTAAGGATACTGAATTACAAAAGTACATTAATTTCACCAGATTTTTTATTGTGAATTCAAAAAGAAAAAAACAAAAATGTTGCCTAAAACTTGAAAATGGGAACAGCTTAAATGTAAGGAATAGCAAGAGTGATGAAAAGTTATGTGTGTGGAAATGAGAAACTAGATATTGAACAATGCTCTCTTTTATTGTGCAAAATATTGGTATTTGAAAAATTGAGAAAGTAGAAATGGAATGATACTCTTTTTTTTTTTTTTTTTTTTTTTTAATTACACGAAGTATTGGTAAATTACAAAATAGTTAAAATTGCATATAAAATACTGGTTATCAATAATTTTAAATATAATAAAATTTAGAAAATATTTAACTAATAAATTGATATTAAAAAAATAACACATTTATTGAAAATAAGGTAAATAAGACAACCATTTTATTAAAAGAATAATTTTATAATTTATATTCTTATCATTACAATATTATTATTTTTTATATTAGATTTCTAAAAGTATTATATAATATAAATTTATATAATTTCAATGTCAACTACAAAGGAGTTGTTTTTAATATTTCTTGGATTTCGGAAAAATTTGAAGTGAAATCTTGATTTGTGTTATTTAAACTGGTTTTTATTGTGAAAAACCTTTAGGGCACTTCGATTATGCAGGGGTTACCCATCAAACTTGTGATTTCAATAAATTCCTGTTGGATTTTAGAGAAATTAGAGAGGAAAAACCCACCAACAAAACTTCCAAAAAATCTCTCTAAAAACACCTCAAATTATAAATATCATTATTTTTTATATTAATTAATTATATATATATATTTGGAAAGATATTATATTTAATACAAATTTTGGATCTTTAGAATTATTTATATTGAGTGTGGTAGAAGATTTAATAAAATAAATTTAATTAAACATAATAAGATCTGAAAAATAACCTATATCCAAATGTCAAGATCTCATCATGAAATGTTTGAGGTAAGGTATGTGATTGGGATGAAGGTATAAGTTAAGACAGATCATCATGATGATAAACTTTGAAAATTAATGATGGAGTAGGTAAAAGCCAATCAATTTGATGGGTATAGCATGTTGTTTTTTGCAAGATGGCAACCATTTTTTTTCCCTTTCAGAATACTTAGCTATTTATAATATTAAATTCAATAAGCCTCTGGGCTATATTTATTCCACGAACAAAATAAGATATAAAAATATATTTATTATTATTACAACATTAATATCAACTTTATAATTTACCATAATACAAAATATATATATATATTTTTAATTTTTACCCTAATACAAAATATTTTTTCATTTTTACCGATCTGAATCGTCAGAAAAATGTGGATGTATTTACCTAAATAAAAATTTGTGAATACAATGAAGAGAAGCGAGATGGAGCGAAAGTATTTGCTATTAATACTCTGCGACGCAATGCAATCGCCAGTAACGCGGAAGCAACGAAAGCAAAACAGGTGAAACGGAATTTTATCAAAATGGGTGCCAGCTAGACACTCCCCACCTCCTCATTTTTAAATTATTAAATCTGAAAAAGTAAAAAAACTGAAAGTGACGAGGAAGAAGCCGACGGCAAGACGCGGACGGGTTCGAACCCCGGGTAGAGGGGGGTTTGACCGGCGCAGGGAGCGGACCGCAGTTAACACATACGGGCTGCCCGACTGCCAGTTGGAGATAGCGACAGGCAGAGGCAAAGGGGAAAAAATGGGAGCCACGGGGATTGCATGGAGGGCTAGCGTTAGATCCTAAGGATTTTGCAGCATTGGCTTCCAGATCTATACATAAGCTGCCTTTCTCCATTCTTTAACTTCACCCACACTCTTCTGCTTTTCTTTTCTCGCGTTACCCACCTGGCTTTTGTCTTTAAAAACATATTCACGGATTCGGTAGAGCCCGGGAGGAAAGCAAAATGAGGCACAGCCACGCGGTTGTGTCAAACCAGTTGTACTGATTTTGTGGGAGGGCTGTACAGCTAGTTTAGATTTGGTGGTGGTGGGTTTTCCTACTCGGGCAGGAAATCGTGGGTGGGTTTGTGCATTTTTCGGGGGGTGTGAATTTGTTTGCAGGGCTGGCATCCATAGTGAGCGAGGGGAAGGGGAAACTACAAGGGAAACAGCAAGAGTTACTCGGCATTTGGGCACGTTGTGGGACCAATAGGTCTGGACAGCAAAGTGGAGATATAAGAAAAGTTCTGGGCGAAAAAAATAGGATAGTGTTCCAGATCCCCCTTCCACTGCATTTTTATACATAGCTCACTATCAGGGGCTCAGCTCACAGATTCTTTGTATTAGGATTTATTTTTTGGTTCAGATTAGACCAGATCTGATCAGACATGTTTCCTGATCTTGAAAAGTTGCCTTAGAGTGGAGGTCAGGTCTTGGAAAGATTTTCAGGGGCATTGCTTTTGCTCTACTATCACAAAGCCAGAACAACAGGGGGGGTGTTATATTGATTGCATACGGAAGTGGATAAGGGTTGAATATGGAGGCCAGCGCTGGGCTGGTTGCTGGCTCTCACAACAGAAACGAGCTTGTTGTCATCAGGCCTGATCGCGAAGTTGGGGTAAGCGGGTTTCGCTGTCCGAATACTTGGTAGCTACTGCTAAACAATGTCTGATGGAAAACCCATTTTGCCACTCTGCAATGTAGGAAGAAAAAGCTGTGTTTTTAGCAAGATCTGCACATTGCTTCTTATCTCAAGCCTGTTTGGGCACACACCATTTCCGCTGATTGCTGATTGCTCAGAAAGTAGAACAAGCACAGCCACATCTCTCTACCCAGAATCAAATTTCTCCTAATGTTATGATAGAAATGGATGATAGATATTCGAGGGAGGGGATTTTACTATCCCATTGTCAGTTTTCTCCGATGTGCAGTCAGTTCATCACATCTAGAATCAAAACTATGGCTTTTGGGTAGTGGGTGTTTTATTTTGGGGGACTGCATTACCTATTTGCTAGCAGCAGGATCTCTTCACATTTTCATCAATAGGCATATTCTTGTCTTGGAAGAGTATACAGGGTCTAATGTAACAAACTGTGCTTTGTTTTGCAGCCGAAGCCATTACAGCATTTGAGTGGCCAAACATGCCAGATTTGTAGCGATGAGATTGGTCTCACAGTCGATGGAGAGCTTTTTGTGGCCTGCAATGAGTGCGCATTCCCAATATGCCGGCCCTGCTATGAGTATGAACGCAGCGACGGCAATCAGGTCTGCCCTCAATGTAAAACCAGATACAAGAGGCATAAAGGTTAGATTTTGTTCTCTTATTTCGTTTCTGGTCACTATTCATATTACTTATCTATATACTAGTTTTTTTGTTTGTTACACAGTGTTCGATAATGCACACTTGTTGAGATCCAGGGACATTCCCTCTGTGTCTTGTATACACGGTGTATGCACTTCGTTGGTCTGAAAGCCTATATAGTTTTACATAGGAGAGGAATGAGGTGATAATTAACTTTTAATCCTGTAATGCAGACAGATAAATATATACTGTGGAAACCATTATAAGCTTTGAAGGAAAAATGAAATAATATATCTTAAAAGGGATCCGTCTGCAATGCATCTCATACGGGAACGTCCGATCTTATTGCTCTTGGGTCTGTCTTTCTATATCTCGAATGTTCACTTAAAAAAAAAACAATTATCTGCAAAATTATGAGAATTCCATTAAATTTTTGGAAATGGCATTATAATATCTGGGGGCTTAACAACAACGTTTTTAAATATCCAATTGCGTTTAGGATATCTGTGCAAAGCCATATTTTCCTTTTCAATGTTGGTCGTGCAGGCAGGCAGGCGAGCTTCCACGTGGTCCTTCAGGAGTGGTTAAATTTAATCTGGACAGTTTACATGCCTCTGTTTAGTTTTACTATCATAATATTCATCCCTGTTTCTTGAGACTTGGGCACCTGCCTTTGAGTCCAGTCCCCCTATATCTAGCAATATTACTACTGAAAATTGAAATTAAAAAAATTCTTCCATTTGTCCTGAATTCTTTGCAAGCAGAAGATTCTTGATTGAGTGGAGGTCCACTAATGCCTAAGTAATCTTGTTGTGAAACTAGACAAATTAAACTCCATTTCAACAGTCAGTAGTGATGTACATTAGCAATGTGCTTTGGGCGGGCAGGTTACCATGTGGTCCTCCGGGAGTGGTTAAATTTAATTTGGGCAGTTTACATGCCTTTGTTTAGTTTTACCATTAGAATTTTAATTCTTACTGATCCCGTGAGACTTGAGTACGTATGCCTTTGAGCCCCCCTTTATCTATCAATATTACTCTTGAAATTTGAAACCCAAAATTGCTTTTATTTGTTCTGCATTCTTTGCAAGCAGAAGATATTTTGATCCAGTGGAGTTCTGTTTTAGAACTTTTGGTGTGAAACAAGCACATTGAACTCCATTTCTAGCAATATTACTCTTGAAATTTGAAACCCAAAATTGCTTTTATTTGTTCTGCATTTTTTGCAAGAAGATTTTTGATCCTGTGGAGTTCAACTATTGTTTTAAAACTTTTGGTCTCAAACTAAACACATTAAACTCCATTTCAACACTCAGTAATGATCTACATTGGCAATTTTCTTTGGATGAATGGTTTCACTGTCGTAAAGACGTAGTTCTGCTTGACTGGAATTTTCACAGTTTAATGTGTTTTGGATTATCTCTTAATAGTTTTAGCATGCCACTCTACAGGAAGTCCGAGAGTCGAGGGAGATGAGGACGAGGATGATGTGGATGATTTAGAAAATGAGTTTGATTTTGGGGATCGTGATAAGCAAGATATGCAGTACAGTGTGGAGTCCATGCTTCATGGGCATATGAGCTATGGCCGGGGAGGGGATATGGAAATGCCTCAAGTAAGGCAGACAATGTTGCCGCAAGTCCCATTGCTTACAAATGGCCAGATGGTAATGAACCTCGTAAAATGTCCAAGCCTATGAACTGCACTCTTCAATTTCTTCTGACAGACAAATTTATTTCATTTTAAGTTTCTACTTTATTTTTTGCTGATTTTGTTTTGATGCAATACAGGATCCTGGAATACCTCCTGAACATCATGCCCTGATTATACCTCAATTTATGGGAGGAGGGAAACGAGTTCATCCTCTTCCCTACGGGGATTCAAACTTTCCAGGTGGGTTACAACTGACATGCCAATGTTCATTTAAAATAATTTTTTTCTTGATATCTTAGCTTATATTTGCAAGTGTTTTCTTGTTTCCAGTACAACCAAGGTCAATGGATCCTACAAAGGATTTGGCAGTTTATGGATATGGAAGCGTAGCCTGGAAAGAGCGGGTTGAGAATTGGAAGAGGAGGCAGGATAAAATGCAGGTTATGAGGAGTGATGGAGGAATGCTACCAGGAGGGAAGGATGGGGATCCCGATGGCAATGGAGATGGACCTGATCTACCTCTGTATGATAAACACTTTAACAATCATATTTGTTTAATTGGATATTACTTAGATTGTATCTGTTATTTAATTATTGAAAGCCTTAAGCAATTTTCTGTGCCTTATTATCACTGCACTAATACTTTGTCCAATTTAATAGGATGGATGAAGCAAGACAGCCTTTGTCAAGAAAGCTGCCAATCCCCTCGAACAGAATAAATCCATACAGAATGATTATCATTATTCGGCTTGTAGTTCTGGGCTTCTTTTTCCAATATCGAATTCTTCATCCTGTCACAGATGCATACGCGTTGTGGTTGACTTCAGTCATCTGTGAAATATGGTTTGCACTTTCCTGGATCCTTGATCAGTTTCCAAAATGGCTTCCCATTGAACGGGAAACATATCTAGACAGATTATCATTGAGGTACATGACTGCAATTGGAATTTGTTTCTTGTTTTAGCAGATTAATCTTATAACATCATATTCTGTATAATGATGTAAAGCTTGTTGCCACTTGAAACATGTTATTCTGATACAAATAGACAAAACAACACACCAATTCTATTTTGTTTCTAAGAGTTTTGCCCTGGTTCCCAGGTATGAAAAGGAGGGTCAACCCTCTCGTCTTGCTGCGGTTGATCTATTTGTCAGTACTGTTGATCCATTGAAGGAACCTCCTTTAATCACTGCAAACACTGTGTTATCTATCCTTGCAGTGGATTATCCTGTAGACAAAGTTTCCTGTTATGTTTCAGATGATGGTGCAGCCATGCTAACATTTGAAGCCCTATCTGAAACTTCAGAGTTTGCAAAGAAGTGGGTTCCTTTCTGTAAGAAGTTTAACATTGAGCCCCGTGCACCAGAGTGGTACTTTGTTCAGAAGATAGACTATCTCAAGGACAAAGTACAACCTTCCTTTGTGAAAGAACGGAGGGCAATGAAGGTTTGTAGCCCTAAACATGTTTGGATTGAATGGAAGTTGTCGCTTTGGCAAATATCTGAAACCACCCTTGCTCATTGATTTACAGAGAGAGTATGAAGAATTCAAGGTTCGTATTAATGCTTTGGTAGCTAAAGCACAGAAGGTTCCAGATGAAGGCTGGACAATGCAGGATGGAACTCCTTGGCCTGGAAACAATGTGCGGGACCATCCAGGAATGATTCAGGTTTGTACTTGGCTGTTTGTCGCAGCAAAGTTTGATTGAGAGCATTCTTACATAAGACTTCTAATACATAGTTTTGAAACTTAGGGAGGACCTAGTTGAAATTTTGAGTTTTCTTTTACATAATTTTTGGCTTTCTTCTGTACACATGCTTGCTATTGCCATATAAACTTTTTAGACTGTTATATAAGTCTTTGACACGTTGCAGGTATTTTTGGGTCATAGTGGTGGGCACGACACTGATGGGAATGAACTGCCTCGCCTGGTCTATGTTTCACGTGAAAAGAGGCCTGGATTCAATCACCATAAGAAGGCTGGTGCAATGAATGCTTTGGTATAATTTCCATCCTTTGTTTGATTGGGAATTTTCTCTTTCTAATTTTGTGAGTAAATTTTAAATAGGGATTTAAACTGATTTCATTTTTGGCTTAATTATGAGTCTAGGTGCGGGTGTCAGCAGTTTTGACAAATGCTCCATATCTTTTAAATGTGGATTGCGATCATTATATAAACAACAGTAAAGCAATTCGTGAATCAATGTGTTTCATGATGGATCACACATTGGGAAAGAAGGTCTGCTATGTGCAGTTCCCTCAGAGGTTTGACGGTATTGATTGGCATGATAGATATGCCAATCGCAATACTGTGTTCTTTGATGTAAGTATGTTCTGTTAATGATTTAGGTTTCAAAAATCTTGTTTGTTATGCTATATAGTGCCATTGAAATGTGGCTTGTGCGCTGTTGCAATTGCTAAGAAAATCCTCTCTGTGCAGATAAACATGAAAGGTCTGGATGGAATACAGGGACCTATATATGTTGGTACAGGTTGTGTTTTCCGAAGACAAGCTCTCTATGGATATGATGCACCCAAAAAGGAGAAGGCCCCTGGAAATACATGCAACTGCTGTCCAAAATGGTGCTGCTGTGGGTGTTGTCTGTCACGGAAGAAAAACAGGAAAACAAAACCAAAGCAAGAGAAGAAAAAGAAGAAATCAAAGCGCAATGATACCTCTTCACCTATTTTTAATTTAGAGGACATAGAAGAGGGAGTTGAAGGTAAGTTTATTGCCCTTTAATTTTTGGCAGAGTGTTTTTGGTCTCTAAGGATTGTTACCTGATATTTAAGTTTATTCTGCTGCAGGGATAGACAGTGAAAAATCATCATTGATGTCTCAAAAGAATTTTGAAAAGAGATTTGGGCAGTCACCTGTATTTGTTTCATCTACTCTTTTGGAGAATGGTGGTGTACCAAAAAATGCAACTCCAGCATCCCTCTTGAATGAGGCCATTCATGTTATAAGCTGTGGTTACGAAGATAAAACAGAATGGGGAAAAGAGGTAAAGCACATTCACATATGTTCTATTGTTTATGAGCTTCACATTTGTTTGTATCTGGGTTTGTGCTTGCTTTAACTCTTCCAAAATGATTTCCAAGGTAGTCAATGTGTGATTCCTGGATGGTCTTTTCCTTTGTTTACCTTGCCGATGTACACAAGTGTTTACCTCAAACCAAGAAACTATTATCAGGAACCACATATGGTCATGAAGCTACATAATAGGAATTCGACATGCCTCGGCAAATCTACCAAAATAGTTGTGCAACTTTTTTAAGCTGTCAAACCAAACCCCGCTATTTCTTGTAGTGATGACAAATGTGGTAAGTACAGCCCACACCATGGCGTCAGAACATGTTACATTGTGTTGCACCAAACATGTATTATGTATACCTCTGTAAATCTATAACACATTTGGTGTGGTTATGGTTCAACAGAATTAGATTATTTATGGATTTTAGTGCTTGGTGATTAGCTAACAACAAAATTTCTCTTTACAGTCAAAACTCCCAAAATTTAAAGGTTGAAGCGTCATATAAAGATGATCATCCTATGTTAAATACATCCTTATCATTCAAATCTTCACAACGACATGCAGGTTGCATGCCATCTTGAGTCAACACACCCCTTACACCCAATCTTGCAGGATAACATTCAACACAGAACACTTTTGCAAAGTCAGGCACTACTAAATATAAGTTATCACCATTTTCTTTGATAACTCAAAGGTCCCTCAAGCTGCACTTGTCCAGACAAACTACCTCCCCTGGTAGCATGCAGGGGGGGCGTAAACACAATTAATCATTTAATGACATTTTGTTGAAGTTATAAAACCATGAAACTCATCTTAGTGATGGTTTTTTTTCTGCTGGTCACTTGAGGATAGCGTTTGCCCATAATTCCATAACACATAGAAAAATGTTTATACTTGCCCATAAAATCACAAAACCTTTATAGGTTAGCACGTTGTTGAAAAAGTTTTATTTTCTAGATTTGGTATACAATTTTTTCTTCCATAAAACATCAAGATTACAATACTTTAATGCATCAAATATTTCCTCCCATTTTGCTTTTCGACTGAACAGCATAATATTTTCTTTTAACCAAACAGTATAATGTTATCGAGGGTCATAATGACATTTGTCAGTAGATTTCAAAAAAACGTTGATGGAACTCTAAGCCTCTTCTGATGACGGACCTGCTTTAGGGTTTAAAAGTGTTTTTTTTTTGTGAAAAAAGAAAGAACAAAAGAGAGTGAAACTTATCACCGCAGATTCATCCCTCTGATAATTCACAACTGTGGAAAAATGATTCATGTTAGCCATGTTTGGTAAGGGAAGTGATATTTAATGGTGATATTATTCAGAGATCTAAAGTCGATGCAATATGCTACCTGCCATTTACCATCTTTCTTGGGTGCCAATTGCTTGTATGTGCTCTGACACGTTCGTTCTTCCTTTTTATGTCCTTTCTTTAACGGATCATTAGTTTGTTATCTTTTCTTTATTTTCAAATGGGTTCAATCTGTATCACACTCGAGTAGGTAGCTTCTGACCCTAGTATGAGGCTTATTGGATGTGGGATCCCTCTAAATGGTGGTAGTTCTGCAGGTGAATTCTGTAGTTGTTGCTTTGTGTGAAGTGAGGTGCATTACACAGTCCAGTATGAGGGAGAACTGTAATGTTCACGTGTAATGCTGTTGTGACATGCGGCATAAGTTGGCCGAATATACTATTTAAAAACAGCTTTAAAGAAAAGAACAACGTAACAACTTGGTATGGAGGAGATTTTTTTTTTTGATTCATCTCGGCACTTGATGGATCTGGAGTTAAGATGTATCTACACCAGTGATATCTAAAAACTTCTTCAACAGCTCCTCCAGTTGAATTAGTACTAGCTTTTGAAAATCACGATATAGCAAGTCTTCGTTGCTTTTTTATTCAAGTACATGGGTGAGGTGTATTCACTGCAACTACCCTTTTACGGTTTTACCCTATGTGGCATGGGAATCGGTCCCCACACTTGGGGGCTTTCCCTGGGGTTCCCATTTCCTAGTGTACAGGGGGATGGGTAGGGGATATCTCCTCTTGGCCTGGGACAGCCTTGTGTATTCGTATGTCCCCAGTGCACCTGAGGGTTTGCCTGCCAGAATTGGGGATGTCTGGTTATATCACCTTAGTCTGCTTTTCCCCAACAAGTGCCAAAACAGGCCTGTAATAGGGCTGTCCTGCTGTCTACCTTGACCAAGCCTGTCAGTCCTTATGGGGCCAGCTTGGCAAATGAAGAAAAAATGAAGCAGAAGAAGAAAAAAAACTAACCTTTAGCCCAACAATGGGAATATACACCTGCACCATTCTTCCAAGCATTTGACTTGTTTTGGAGGCAAGAAGAGAATTGTAGTTGGTCTGCTAAATGCACAAACAAACCGGAAAGTGACCCACTCTTATTATTTTGCCTTTCAAGTGTGCTTAGCTTCAGTCTTTGGAGACTGTCATGTTCGAGATTCAAAGATTTGCGTTGGAGATTTGAAGTGGATAGTGAGTTTGCACAGGTCACAATATACCAGTTTAGGCATTTTGCCATTTTGGACTATGTATGTAGTATGCACACAGTTGCTCTTATTACATAAATTATCGTTTTAGTTTTTCTTTGATCTTTTTTAGTTTTTAGTATAATTATTTATAGAAATAATGATTAGTATGTACAATGTATTATACTTCATTTTTTGAAATTTCTAGGTAGTATTTTGAGAGTTTTGAATATTTCTTCGATTCTATTTGAGAATATTCATTTTCTTGTCAAAGGGGGCTATATTGATTGGAGAAGTGGAGTTGTTGCCATTCATCCCCCACTAAGATTTGATCCCACCCAGAGACATGCTTGCTTCTTGTGGTCCTTCTTGCCTTCGCAAGCTGACCATTCCATTTGTTTGGGGCCAGATGCAAGTCCCTGGTTACCTTGGTGGGATATGTATCATCACACCCCCCCCCACCCTCCCAGTCAGAACATCTCAGCTGAAGGATAGCTTCTGTAGCTTGTGAGATGTATCTGCTTCATTGTAATATCCCAATGTTGGAACGGTATAGCCTGCACATGTTGACTGGAAGCATCGAGCAAAAAAATAAAAAGAATTTTCATTTTTAATTTTTTTGTCACCCCTTCTTGCCATTCCCTAAAATTTGGAGGGAACTTTCCAGCTGTACCTGAAACTCCCCCCAACCCCCAATCTTGAAAACCCATGCAGCTTAGGTTTCCTTACAATTTACGTGACTTTAAAGTTTATATCTGTTCTTCATCATTATGAATAACATTACAATCAAAATACCAGATCCTCAAAATAAGTGACATTCATCCATAGGTACTTCTTCTGTTTATCCTATCGTCAGTGTTATATGGTTCCACCAGTTGATTTTTATCAATTTATTACTGTTTCTTAGCTTTTGCTACAGCTTACGTATATGCTCTTGGAGGCACCTCTTCATTCTCTCAAGGTCTACTGTAAACCAAAGTGGACATATGTAGTCATGCCTCTTGCCTGTACTTTGAAGTGTAGATCAATAAAGCTTTGCACTACAAAATCTGTGTGTGGCTTGGTTCTATATTTAAATTGAAATACGTGTGAGGGAAACATGCTCAGGAATCACAACGCATCAATTAGTTAGAAAATTGAGACATGGGTAAAATATGATGCAACATCCATCTCAAACTGATGTCGATAAAATAACAGAGCAGATTTGTGAAGCCTTTCTTTTGGCTTGCACCGATACCAAGCCTGCATAAATTGTTGTCAATTTTTCTTGCCAACATTGTCAAAGCATTGGGCTGGGACACACTGTCCCCATGACACCCATGGGATTTTGATGGAGACGTTTTTCTTTGATTAGATTTAGACGTAGTTGAGATTGCCGTGCATGAATATCATGTTTTTAAATCTTTATTCAAATGTTGGTTAGACCGGAGATGGAAATAACCTTTTTGGTGTGATTGTGAGGTTGTTGGTTTGAATTATATTGCTGAAAAATCTTTGCTCCCCTATTTTCTTGTTATCAACTCGTAAAAGTATTCAGCATCGAAAAATTATTAGGGGAGTCAATGTAGGTTGACTAATTAAGAAACTTCAGAGTTAAAACCAAGCTCAATTATTCAAATCATAAAGATTTAAGTTTAATGATGTGCTTTCCATTTCGATTGAACATTTTATAGGAATTAAGATATGAATTTTTAGATTATAATTCATCGTTTAAATTCTTTTGGGAGTGGTCAGGCTTATTTAAAATCATGCTAGTATCTAATGCTTATGTTGGGACACTGACCATGGTTGCTGATCTCTGGCTTTAGGTTGGGTGGATATATGGTTCAGTCACAGAGGATATTTTGACTGGTTTCAAAATGCACTGCCATGGATGGCGTTCTATTTACTGTATCCCTTTAAGACCAGCATTCAAGGGATCTGCTCCAATTAATCTCTCAGATCGGCTCCATCAAGTGTTGCGTTGGGCTCTTGGATCAGTAGAAATTTTCCTGAGCAAGCATTGCCCCATTTGGTATGGATACGGAGGCGGGTTGAAATGGCTGGAAAGACTGTCTTATATAAACGCAACTGTGTATCCATTGACATCCTTACCCTTGTTAGCTTATTGTACCTTGCCTGCTGTATGTTTGCTCACTGGAAAATTTATAATTCCAGAGGTATTTATCCTTACCATGACTTGTATTTTTTTTGATTTGAGCTAGCATCAATAATCATGTGTTTTGCGGTATCCTTCGTTGTTGTTAGTATATTCATAATGTTTCAGCATCCGAATACATATTGATGATTCTGGCCTGTGTCTGCAGATTAGCAATTATGCTAGTTTGTGGTTTATTGCTCTCTTTGTGTGTATCATTACAACTGGTGTTTTGGAGATGCGATGGAGTGGGGTTGGTATTGATGATTGGTGGAGAAATGAGCAGTTTTGGGTGATTGGGGGCGTGTCAGCCCATCTTTTTGCTCTCTTTCAAGGATTGCTGAAGGTACTTGCTGGTGTCGACACAAATTTCACTGTAACATCTAAAGGAGGAGATGATGGAGAGTTTTCAGAACTCTATTTATTCAAGTGGACAAATCTCTTGATCCCCCCAACAACATTACTTGTAATTAATATTATTGGTGTGGTTGCTGGGGTATCTGATGCTATTAACAATGGTTATGCTTCATGGGGTCCTTTGTTTGGGAAAATGTTCTTTGCATTCTGGGTGATTGTACATCTATATCCTTTCCTGAAAGGTTTGATGGGGAAGCAGAATCGCACACCTACAATTGTAATTGTCTGGTCTGTTCTTCTTGCTTCTCTTTTCTCACTTATCTGGGTTCGGATTAATCCATTCATTAGTAGGTCAGATGGACCCGTGCTGGAAGAATGTGGCTTAGACTGCAATGATTATTAAGGTGTTTGAGCAAATGCTGATTCCAGATGTCACTTGAGAGCTGTCCAGAATTTTATGTCACAAAATATTCAGTTCTTCTGCTTTGGAGAACAGACCAGAATGTTGAGTTCTCATAAAATGTGACAACTCAACAGTAGCACAGTGTAGGCAACTAGCCCATGAGATTTGTAGATTGTGGGAAAAAGGGCAGTTTCTGCAAGTCTTGCCAGGTAAACAAAGAATATTGGTGCAGGTCCAAGGGTGGTGCCAAATCTTGATAAGGCAAAGGCAAAGGCTTGCCCTCTGTAGTTTATTGTTATCAAAGTATTCTTTGATGTCTTAGTGAAGTAGACAGTTATACCTTCGTTTGGTGAAATTTCTCTTACAAGTGGTCGAAGATTTTTTTAGGCAATCACAAAACAGAACTCATGGTTCTACTAGTTTGTGAAAGGCGTCAACATTGTGCATATTTATTCAATTGACCTGGCATTTATTTCTTTACAATAAAGGGCAGATTTTTGCCTTCCTTTGTCATATATGCAAGGAAGTAAGAGGGGCCATTAATTGGCTGACTGTATCGTTACTGCTGTTAGATTAGTGTAGCTTTTTGGAGTAGATGGTGCTTGTTTGGTGTCTTAAATTTGGTTGTCCGGGGCAGTGATATCTGGGGCAATCACAGATTGTAACTTTTATGGCTACGGGTCAGTTTCGGATTCTCCTGATTTATTATGGCGAGAACCTAACTATCTCGCTACTGGACACTCTTGCTATTTAACATATAAATTCTAGAAATAAGATTGATTTATTCATCATAACCAGATAGTTGTCTATTGTATTTTTATGCTATGTGCGACATAGAAATTTTAGCAATGAGATTGATAAGTTCATTACAACTGGATAGTTCTTTATTTATGTCTATGCCATGGGTAACTTGCATTAACAATCTGCGGTCTTCTAGCTTAAGTGTACCTAAGCTGTTTCATTTCTGTTATTGTTGTAAAGCACAACTTCAGTAATATTGAATCTGTTTAGCAAGCTTTCAAGGATTGCTTTTTGACCATATCTTGTTGTATGTGCTAATGTGAATTGCAAGTTGATATGACTTTTTATTATGACTACAATAATAATTTTGGAGTTTTTGATAGCATTATAGTTTTGGAGTTTTTGGTCGGGAATTGGGTGATTTTTTTTTGGTTCAAATCTTCATCTTTGTTGTTTAAACTGGGTTTTTGGCTTGGGGAAATTAGACCGAAAAATATGCCAGAAAACCTTTCAAAGCGGATAACAAATAGACTAGGCTTTATCACTACAAAATAACATAGCAAAGAGTCACTTGCCCTTTCGTAATTTAGAGAAGTTGATACACGGGTATCTGCTCTTAAACAAAGCATACGGGTTGCCATCTTAAGGACTGGCACTTCTACCTATATTGCAATGGTGTGTCGCATAACTGGTATTTATAGGGTGGAAATTATCCTTTAATTTAGTAGAGAAGCTGTTTGGAAGCGATAGTTCCACCTGTTATATAACAGTTTTGATCATAAAGGTTCGTATATAATAATTTTAATACACATTTAACGACTTGACAACAGAATTCTTGAAAAAAAAAATGAAGCTCGAAAAAATCTGCCCGTTGGTTGATACTAGAGCAGCTGACTTTAACGAGTCAATATTTCCAACTTTTTGGAAAGACTACTGCAGCTGCCTTTTATTTAACCAATCAATATTTCGTAGTTTTTGCAAGTGATATATGTTTTTATTGTCATTGATAATTTGATCAATATAATAACTAGTGAGCCATATAGCACAAGTAATTCTGTGCACATATTGCTTGATCATAACTTTGTGTGTTTAACACAGCAGTAGGGACTAGGTTCAATGCTAAAATGATCTGTAGTTGCTCGTCCGTTCTGGCATTGCTGGGTTTTGTTGACTTGTCAGTGTCAAATATTGCTGGTCAGGGCCGGCATTCCAGTGTGTACAAGTCGTGGAACAGCCTGGATGGTAATTTACTAATTATTGACTGTTCTTCAAAATTCGATTAGATCGTTGCAGGTGAAACAAATTAACACCTTTGAGACGTATAGGTAGTCAGTAATTTATTTCATTAGTATTTGTCTTATTTAGCATGTCGTGGTTTGTTTAAATTTATTTTAGTGATATTCGACTTCCTCATTGTGCAATTGTTTGTTTATTAAAACGGTTCAGATATTATTTATATATTCAAGTATGTTTAAAGGTTAAACCAATAAACTCGCCTCTCTCAAGTCATTATTTTGGATTAATATGGTCTATTATGTTTTTTTTCTTGCATATTATGTTTATGGTATACTTCTAATTGTGGGTAGTTATTTACTATTTTTTTTGTATTCTCTACTTTTGTTTAAAGGTTCAGATATTATTTATATATGCAAGTATGTTTAAAGGTTAAACCAATAAACTCGCCTCTCTAGTCATTATTTTGGATTAATATGGTCTTATTATGTTTTTTTTTTCTTTTTATTGCATATTATGTTTATGGTCTATTTCTAATTGTTGGTAGTTATTTACTATTTTTTGCACTTTTATACATGTAATGATTTTATGAATGTAATAATGAAATGGATGGAAGGTTTGATAGGTTTGACAAGTTTTTATAAGTGTAATGATTTTATAAATATAATAATGAAATGAATGGAAGGTTTTATGGGCAAGTTTTTATAAGTGTAATGATTTTATAAATGTAATGATGAAAGTGAACTGAAAATTCTTAATAATGTAGTGAACTGAAAGTGTGATGGTTTAATGATTTTATAAATGTAATAATGAAATGAATGGAAGGTTTTATGGGTTTGTCAAGCTTTATAAATGTAATGATGAAAGTGAATTGAAAATTCTTAATGATGTAGTGAATTGAAAGTGTGATGGTTTTGGTATTGGTTAGAAATGATAGGTATCTATATTATATAATATCATGTATTTTTATTGATAATTTTATATAATATTATTTGTTATTATTTAAATAGATAGGACAGTTTTGACAAATTTTGCATAGATTAAAATAAAAATAAAAGATGGGGTAGTTTTTAAAAATATATTTTGTGTTTTTATTAAAGATTTGATGGTTTTGAGAAATTCTTAAATATTGTTAAAATGTAATGAAAAAGTGAACTATTTTTTTTTTAAACACATCTCAGGGAAACTTTTATTTTATTTAAGTTGTTTCTATTATTATATCATAGAAGTTGTCTATTACTTTTACTGTTTCTACTGTGTTTCTCAACTTGTATTATATAGCTTAAAGATGAAAAATATTGTTTGGCAGGGTTATCTAGATCACTTAGGAAAATTACTTGCAATCATCTGTCATACACCTGTAATTGCCTCCACATATTATAGCTCTATGGTGGTGATATTTCTAGTCTAGATAAAATAACAAAATAAATTAATAGTTTAAATAGTAAGTTAGATATAAAGTTTTACAATTCATCAACAGAGTATAAATCTTAATGAGGGAGGTCTTGTTACATTTGGATTTGAGGAATTCTTCTTATTATTAATGTATTTCATTGTGGATCTTAAACTTCAAACATCTCTCTACTTATATCTGGTTGCTAGTTATCTCCATCTTAAGCTTGCTTTGATATTGATGCCCTGTTTTCTGAAAATTTTCTTTAAAGTTTGTTGATCCAACCGTAAGTAATTGTCTCAATAGTGAGATTAAGAATTAATGGATTCATGATCATAATTGAATATCAAATACATCTCTTTCATACTTAAAAATCAAATGGATTTTTGCAAATATTAAGGCATTTGTGCTATAATTACTCTATAGTTAAAAAAGCTTCTCTTTCATATCAAGTTGAAAAGAATTGGACAAAAGATTATAATGCATCGTTTTTAATGAACCAAGCTTGTTTATTTATATATTATTCTTTATTAAGACATCTGGGGATAATATAAGTGGCAAAACACTGGTTACCACTACAAATAATTGCTCATTTAATTGAGAAATACAAAATTGATGTTCAAAGCAATTCAATAAATTTTTTGTTTATCAATCCTAAAAATAAATCTATGAATTAAGACATGAATTAACAACTTAAAAATAAAGCTTTGAATTAAGTTGATATGAATTAACAGAGGGGGAATATGGTGCTTAGATGGCCAAAGAATTGCTAGTATCACTTGCCAAGCACTATAGCAGGGTCCTCAATTTACACTATCTTTTAAAAATAAGGTTAATGTGTTTCACTTTCTATGAGCTCATCAATGTTATTGATAAAAATTAAGTACAACTAGCCTATAAGTAGACAGCTATACGAAAATAAGTAGATCCATGTTCAAGAAAAACCAAAGTTACAAATGTTGGCCCATTTTTGATAAGATTTAGTTTAAAAGTTAGAATAATGCCAATGGGGTGAGCTGGACATAAATCTTTAACTTTTTTTTTAACAACTTTTTATTCACAAATTGCTCTATATATAAAAATAAGTTAGGCCAAATTTTAAGAAAAACCAAAAATCCAAAATGGTGGCCCATTTTGAAAAGATTTATAGTAAAAATTAGAGTAATGCCTTTTCCCGTTTTAACAACTTTTTGCTATTCACAAATTACCCTATGTATCATTTGCATATCTCAACAAAGAAAGATTAACTAGTATCCAACAAAAGTTTTCGGACATAAAAGGAGATATATGATACCCCTCCAAATTTCTCTTTGAGCATTTTGTTAGTGTGACCTTCTATGATAAAGACTTGCTCATAAAACACTAATTAAGACCATTTTGAAAGAAAAAGAATTTCCTTTCTATTTTAATTGGATAATTGTATGTAATTCAAGTGATGTTTAATATATAGAAATTTAATGTTAAAATAGACATATTCTCAAGGGATTAATTTGGTGGAGAAACTTTAAATTTTCTCGATCTTTAAATATTTGAATTTTAAATTCGACTTCTACCATACTTGTAGGTTCATTGCGGGTTTGTAGTTGCACTCAACACCCACCATTAAAAGTTAGAATTCAATAAATATCATTATTTTAAAACCCAGTGTCTTGCAAGATTGATTTTCTCTTCTCTATTTTGCAGGAGTCATGTGGTAGTCTTCAATAACCATGCTAATCACATGGGTCATCTGTGGGTTGGATGCACAATTTTTTAATGCAATCATTTTAACCACTTACATATGTGATTCACTTGGCAGTTTTTGTATAAGCTCATGCAAGTTTGTCCAAATTTAGTTTTTTTGGGTTTACACACTTGGTTGAGGAGGTTTAGGTGGTAGTTAATATTTCAAGGATTTTAGGTTGTATCTTTGTTATTGCATTTTTTGGTGCCCAATAATTAAATCATTCACTTTGTGGCTAGTGGGAAAATTCATAATGTTTAATATTTGTCATGTGAATGCCATATTGCTTGTTATTAGGATTTTATCTATTCCATTTCAAAATTTGGTTTGTTCTATTTATATCGCATAAACTCATTTAAAGGAGGAATAACTAAGTGATCAAATAATTCTTATGGTTAATCACTGGCTACTTACACTTATTTACTTGTTAAGAAATTTATGATTTATCATCTTCCCCCACTTACTTACTTGTTAAGAAATTTATGATTTATCATCTTCCACCAATTATTTATGCTATCACAAGGCACACAAACAAGGGATCTAAAATCTCTCTCATCTCTATTCACCATTTTACCTTGTTCTTACAAGTGATTGCGGTGAAGTAGAAAATGGTAAGAAAGTGAAATGCCCCACTTTATCACATTCCAATTTAAATTGTGGGTTGTCATTTGTAAAATTCATAAACACTTGGAAAATTAATTAAAAGAACAAAGAACCTAGAAGTTCAAATATTTCTCTTTACCAAATTTCTCTATTTTTGCAATATTTTCTTTCCATAATTTACTTTCAAGCATTCCAATTCAAATTAATTTTTTTTCAGCACTTGAAACACACATGAAGGACCTAAGTAGTATTCTCTAACTCAAGTATGTTATTTATCCTATGCCCATGAAATATTCTTGGTGAATCAGAGGGTGGGAAGTCTAAAATGCCTCATTAATCACACCATTAATCAAATTCCTTGGTTTATGACCATAGTGTAGCTCCCTTAAAAAATAACCAACATAATCATTTGAACGACTTAATTGCTCTATTTGGGGTCACAAACAATTTATAATCTATGTTATGATTGTAGGAATAGGTACACAAACAACTCCACATAGTGTTTATTGTTTTCTGATGGAGCTTAAAATTCTTTTATCTCAAGTGTGCAAACACCAAGAGAAGGGGATACCTTGTGGGGTCATATGTTAAGGTTAAGCCAATTTCTAGTCCCATTGAGCCACCCAACTCTTTTTTTGACTTTGACCCTTGACTACTAGAGTATAAGAGTCCTTTATCTGCACTTGTAAAATGTAAATTAGTGGACAAAATTTATGATTATTGCTTGGGACTAACAACATTGGCTTTTAGGAAATGGCTCTAGTTCCCTTTGTTATAACTAAATCTTTCATACTTTTACTTGCCATCTTTTGTGGATTTCTGCCCCATCCATACAGAGATTTTGAAAAGTCCAATTACATTTGAGTGGAAGGTCATTAGAGTCATAACACACATGGTTTTATTTTTTCAAAACCGTTGTATGAAGCAGTATATGTTGAGGTTAGATTGTTTTTGCTAGTCCCATTGAGCCACTCTACTCTTTTTTGACTATAATCCATGACTACTAGAGGCTAAGATTCCTTTATATACACCTGTAAGAGGTAACTTAATGGCCAAAATTTAGGACATATACTTAGGTGGCATTTATTACCCCAAACTACCAGAGGCTAACAATCCTTTATCTACACTTTTAAAATTGTAACTTAGTGGCCAAAATTTAGGATTTCTACTTATGTGGCATTTGATGCGCTGCATTCGCTCTTGAGATATATAACATTGGCTATTAGAAAATGGTTCTAGTTCCCTTCACTATAACTGACTCTTTCATACCTTCACTTGTCACCTTTTGTGGATTTATGGCCCATCCATAGAGAGCTTTTGGAAGGTCCAATTATCTTTGAATGGAAGGTCATTATAGTCATATCACACATGATTTTATTTTTTCAAAACCATCGTTTGAAAAAATATATCATTAGAGTCATAACCTTGGAGGTATTCTTTCTATTTCTATTTCTCCATCAAGGAAAACGTTATCCCCCTCACACCCATCTTTAGGTGTGACATTGTTAGGTTCAGTTTTACTAGGGTCATCCTTATTAAGCTCATCACCTATTGGATCTCCTTCTTGGAACTTTACCCAATTGAATTTAAATGTACATCGATAATCCCCAATGGAAAGTGTTCCGCACACCCTTTCCCCCTTAGCTCCACCACCATTCACTATATATTACTAGTCTAAATCTTTCCAATATGAAAAATCTCGCCAATGACACTATCTTGCACATTTCAACTTGCCCACGTATGTTGACTTATCCACCCTCCAATATTTCAAAGTTCAAGGGATGATCACGTGAATATCCTACCATGCATGCAATGACCATTCATCTATGGTGTTTATCTAATATCATGACATATACGAATTAGGTTATTTTGAAGATCCCTCATTGGCCCATTGACTAAATGGTATATTAAAAACATAGTAGGTCACATGAAAGCTTTGCATCATTAACTAATACATTCTTGACCTTATTCTAGTTACTGATATGTCATGACATGAGATTAGAGGTTCTCACTGATTTTCAGCAAACCACATTGAACATATCATGGATCACATCCATGAATGCATTGATTACATAGCTTGTGTGAGATAAAAGTGAAAGACAAATTCCTCTTGGATTTATGTTTGAAATCCCTCTTATTATTTATTGCCAAATATATGGCCACTATCATTCATTAGACAAAAGACAAGGCCATTCTTAGAGCATAACATATTGACCTAATCTATGCCTATTAAGGGTATTTATACATGGTCATTCCTTATGCTCCTCATACTCACCCTTTTGAATGAGATAACCGTGCAATTCATGTAGTGGATGGAGTAAGTGGGTAATTGGGTGAAACATACCCTGACCACTGGTGGCTCACCCTACCTCTCTTGAGGTCCAATTACCATGCTAGATAAACACTAGCAACCTATGCTCTAAATTTTTTCCCTTTTCTGGGAACTACCAACATACTGCAATACATAACTAAAAGCACCCTTATATGCACAATGTAGGAACATACACAATCTAGAATAGTTAATATAATTAATATGCAGATACATTTCACAAGCATATATATATATATATATATATATAGATTGCATTGAGAAATACAACACAACACATAAGACAATTACTTATCTTTTAAATTAGCAACTGGCTTCATACTTTTAACATTCCACCCAACCATAGACCACATTGTTATTTTAGTTCAACAGTAAGCCACTTCGAGCTGGTGCTTTGACTCCATGGGGCATCAACATCATCTCACCCAAAAACCTAGTATATACTTGGTGCCAACAACTACTAGCCAAGGTACCAAGCACGGCAACCTCCAACAAGCAATCATGTGGCTTCCAGGAGTGCCATTGCCCTCACAGGTCTTCCAAGTACCCTTCTAGGTGTTGAAAATGTAACTAGTTTTGGTCTTCATAATTGTTGTTGTACTCATTTCAATATGTATCCTATGTAACAAACAAAAGAAGAAAAGAAAAATTTATTATTATTAAAGCATGGGTTTCATGCTCTTTATTGATGGTCTTTTAGGTACAAGCATATTCTTCCTACTTCTAAGGTTTGTTAGGTCTTAAGATTTATTGTCATGAGTCAAAGGGGTCAACATCATGTTTATAAGACCCTTCTGGGAAAAATGTAATTGTAAAAAGAATTATTTTTGAGTCTAGAAAATCTTGGAAACTCCAAAAGTACAAGTCGGTCTAAAGGAGAGAATTCGACCGCTTGAGAAGGCTATATAAAGAAGCAATTTGATCTCATTTAACACTCACTCATTTCACAAGTTCGCTCTATCAAGAAAGTGTTCGATCTGTAGCTGGGAAGTAGGAAGAAGAAGAGTGAAGGTCTAAGAGAAGAAAGAAGGACAAAAAATCCCTATTTTGGGTTCTATCTCTCTCACACATGTGAAGTTCTAGGGTTTCTGGTGTCACAGAAGGAGGCCAAAGTTTCAGGTCTGAGTTGTAGTAGGACAAAGTGAAGAATCTTGTAGTTGGAAGGAAGAAATCCCTAACTTGACCTCGTTGACCTTGGGAGAGATGTCTTGCTCTAAGTATGTCTCAAGAGGAGGATGGATTAGGGTTTCTGTGGAAGCCGCAAGGTCGAAATTGTAAGGTCAAAGTTGCAAGACAAGTTGTAGTATTGAATTTGGTAGGTCGAGTTACAATATTGAAGCTAGTTGTTGCAGGATCAGGGAAATAATTGTTGGAGGGATGACTTGGTATTAGGAGAAGGACTTGGTCTAGGGTTTGGGTCTTTGTATCTCAATTGAAGCAGATTCTAAGAAGAAGAAGAGTTTCTGGTTTTTCCTCTTGGAGGGTTTCTTCCCTGGCTTGGAGCCTAATTTATGTGTAATATGTTGTTACTATTTTTCTTTGATATTTGTTTGATGAAAAGACCTAACTAAAGAACGAAATAAGATTAACTAAGTTCACAAGAAAATATTAAGGTTAAGGAAAATAAGAGTTAATAAGATGTCACTTTTCATTTTCCAACATGGTATCAGAGATAAGGTGAATAAGGAAGGAAACTAAAAGGACACTAGAAGAGGTTGATTGTTAAGGGGAAGGAAAAAGGAAACTCTCAAGGAAAGCTTGAAGAAGAATACTTCAAGAAATATTGTCTCTTGAAGGATTTGGTTAAAGATTCATTGGTATAAGACCTATTAATATAGACGGAGGGTTTCTACACCGAAGAAGATCAAGACTACACCAAAGGTAAATTATAAGAAGGCTGCTGATCTCACTTGAAAGAGGATCTATTTGGAAGGCATATTTGAAGAAAGAATCAAGGATCTTGGAAGCTTCTATTGGAGGAATCCAAGGAAACATATTTCAAAGACATTTTTGAAGACTCTTCAAGGATCTTGAAGGCATCAAGAAGGTTGAAGGAATCATTAGGAAAAATCTTGGTTATCAAGAAAGTATCATGTTATTACATCATATCTGAATCTACATGTCATATGTGTTGTTTTTATAAGGAGAGAAATAAGGTCATAGGAGCAGCAAATTATCTAGCATGGAAGAAAAGGGTTGGCCTGATACTCATAGAACAAGAAGTAATGGAATATGTCAATGGGGAAATTACCGAACCTAGCAAAGATAAGACACAAGAACTAGAAAAATACAAGAAAGAGGAAGTAAGGGTGCAAATAATCATGGTTGAATGCATTAAAGATTCTCTTGTTCCATTTGTTGCGAACTTGAAAACTTCAAAGGCCATGTATAGCAATCTAGTGGACTTGTACTCTATAAGTACATCATGGCAAAAGATGTCTTTGCGGAATAAGTTATACATAATGAAGAAATCAAAGGATGAGGATACACCATCCTTTCTCATGAATTTATCTCAGCTAAGAGACCATCTGCAAGGACTTGGGGAAACAATTTTTGATTCAGAAGTGATCATCTGTGTATTAAATGCATTTCCACCGGAATGGAGTAGCTTTGCAACAAGCATCTACTCCAAGAAAGATTCAACTCCGCTTGATGAGTTGTGGGCTTAATGCATATTGGAAGATTCAAGGATCAAGGTAAAATATGACATATGATCAGATGAGTAGTCTCAAGCCTTTGGGCTCGAGTCAAGAAGTTGAAGAAAGGAAAGTTTGGAAAGTCTAAGAAGAAAGGCATGTCCAAGGTTCAATGCTTGTAATGCAATGAATTTGGATACTTTAAGAGGGTGTGTCCAAGTCACATTAGAGAAAATTTGAGGTCTAAAATGGGCCTCAAAACAAAAAAGTACAACAAAAATCAAATTTATAAGAACCACTAGGATCTAAGGTGATGATGTCAACCATGGGGGATGATTCACCATTTTTGGAGTAAAAAAGTACAAATATTAAAAAATAAATTAAAAAAAAACTATTTTTTCTTCTC
This sequence comes from Pinus tabuliformis, assembly GCA_031772625.1. Classification (NCBI taxonomy): domain Eukaryota; kingdom Viridiplantae; phylum Streptophyta; class Pinopsida; order Pinales; family Pinaceae; genus Pinus; species Pinus tabuliformis. The sequence goes on along the minus strand of CM062811.1, from coordinate 150,622,101 downwards.
GTATTTTCAACTTATCTCCCTATGATTTTACTCAAATTTCGAGCGGGAGACTCATTGGATGCATAATTTAATTCTTCATCCAAGGAGTATCCATGTTGCATACTTTTGATGGACCCTACTACACGAAAAATGAGAAATACATGAAAAACATGATTGCAATCACATTTTTTCATGTATTTCTCATTTTTCGTGTAGAAGGGTCCATCAAAAGTATGAAAAATGGGCACTCCTTGGATGATTAATTAAATTCTACATCGAACGAGTGCTCCCACTCGAAATTTGAGTAAAACCATAGGGAGATAAGTTGAAAATACGAGTTTAAAAAATAGCTTTTTCTTTTTTCCCTCTAAAATTTGATGATGTAATATAATCTTATTTTATTAGTTCCAATATTATTGTATAATATTCCTTAGGAGACCCATTTTAGACCTCAAAATTTCTCTAATGACAAAACAACAAGAGAAAGAAAAAAAGTGAAGCTCATGTAACTGAGGCAGTGGGAGAACCTGAGAAGAAGCCAAAGAAGGAAGAAGTGAAGGATCTTTACAATTAAATAAAACACTCCGTTTGGAAGGTTCTTTATATAATTTTCTTTCCTTAGATAGTATGATTATGTATAACATCATAGAGAGAAACATATGATAGTAACATGTCTATAATTTACATGATTAAGTTTCTTTGTATAGATCATCTATATAGATGGATGGAGATACCATTTTTTGCATAATGTTCATCCAGGTATTATTTAACATTATGTTAGAAGTTGTCATCATGCTTAGTTGAATCATAATGATTCATGGAGGATCATCATTTTGGAAGGTCCTTGGGAAAAGCATTTTGACAAGGTTAGTAGACATTCCATGTAATGTGGAATCAATACTAGTAAAGGGATGGAAGAATGCCTTGGGTTAGGTTGTAGGTTCACTCTAGAACATATAGCTAGATGATTGGATGAAAGCATAACAATGCATGTTGAAATTAAAGATTCATATGTATTGAATCTTGAGAAAATAAAGATGGTCATAAACTATGCTTAAGTATATACATGATGCTTGAAAAAGAATAGGATTTGACTTACTTGCAGACAAATAAGATATTAAGACTTTCTCTAGAATATGAAAATAATTATTAACATCTAATATAATCTATGGAAGATAAGTTTTAACTTGGTAATCAAGTTCGATCCTTGGGCACTTTGGTGCATAAAGGAAGAATCATATGAAGATGGAACTTGAGGATGTTTATGGAATGTGAAGGTCATCATGATGAGGTAAGTTTAATTTTAATTAATGTTTGGTTATCTGGGTAAATATTATTTTGATACCTGGAAGTATGTTGCAAGAATACATGAGGACAATTGAGTCAAGTTCAACTATGCGAATGGAAATATATGAAGAATGTTGTGGAAAGCTCAATATTTGATACTTGGAAACTATGAAGTCAAGATATGGCAATCTTGGGATTGGAAGGTAGCAGTGCAAGAAGATAACCTGAAGGTCAAGGAGATCACTTTCATTGGGAAGCCATGATCAATTAAAGTGTGGGAAGACTCAATGCAATTCCTTCATATTGAAATTTAAAGTGATAAGTAAGAGAGATGACCTGGATCCTGTCACAAGAACGAAGAATGGAAATGGATCCATGATACCTTGAAAGAAAGCAAGCTTGATAAAAGAGATGCAAAGGAAAGAGGGAGCCATGAAGCTATGAAAATCAAGTAGCCGATACACTCATGAAAACAATCTATAAGACTTATGGTATTGAATTCCCAAATAGAAAGGAAGTCTCGAATCTCCTGTAGACTTGAGAGGAAGTAAGGAAGTCTCTTTGAATAGGAGCAAGGATGTATTCTTTGATTACAAAGATAATAGGGATATCCTCTCTATCTGAGAGGGAGTGACGATTAGACATCACATGTGCATTATCCTCTTCAGGTTATGAAGAGATAATGTTGGTGGATTGGATAAGAATCTGTGGTTTCCTTGAGGACATAACATCCAAGAAAGGAAAGATACCGACACTCTGAGGATGGGACAAGAATCCAAGAGAAGAGTAGTTGAAGAGGACCGATATTTTTTGAGGATTCAGGAATGGAGATCCAAGATAAGAATAGTCCTAAAAGGACATACCTTTTTGACATCCATACGGAGTATATACCTTGTAGAGGTAGTGCAACATCACACCTAAAGCCTCCCAACATAATGATATTAAATAAAGAAGAGATTTTCTAGTTAGGCTTCAGAGATAGCGCTGGTCATAATAATAATGATGCTTATAGTATGACTTATCAATCTATCTATTCTTATGAGAACTCTTCAATGTGATAATGATGTTGTACAATTATGAAGACCTCCCTAGCTAAGAGGGAGTGTTGAAAATGTAACTAGTTTTGGTCTTCATAATTGTTGTTGTACTCATTTCAATATATATCGTGTACAACAAACAAATAAGAAAAGAAAAAGTTATTATTATTAATGCACGGGTTTCATGCTCTTTATTGATGTTATTCTAGGTAAAAACATGTTATTTGTGATTCTAGGGGTTGTTAGGTCTCAGGATTTATTGTCTTGAGTCAAAGGAGCCAACATCATGTTTATAAGACCCTTACCGGAAACATGTAATTGTAAAAAGAATTATTTTTGAGTCTAGAAAGTACTGGAAACTCCAAAAGTACAATTCGACCCTAACAGTTACAATTCAACCTAAAGGAGGGAATTCAAACCCTTGAGAAGGCCATACAAAGAAGCAGTTTGACCTCATTTAGCACTCACTCACTTCACAAGTTCGATCTATCAAGAAATAGTTCAATTTGTAGCTAGGGAGCAGGAAGAAGAAGAGTGAAGGTATCAAGGAAGAAAGAAGGACAAAAATACCTGTTTCAGGCTTGATCTCTCTCACATGTGTGAAGTTCTAGGGTTTTTGGTGCTGCAAAAGGAGATCGAAGTAGCAGGTCCGATTTGTAGTAGGATGGAGTGCAAAATATTGTAGCTAGAAGGAAGAAAGCCCTAACTTGACATCATTGAACTTGGGAGAGCTGTCTTGCTCTAAGTAAGTCTTAGGTGGAGGCTAGGTAAGGGTTTTTTGGAAGTTTCAAGGTTGAAAATGCAGGGTTGAAGTTGTAGGAAGAGTCGCAATATTGAAGCTGGTAGGTCTAGTTGCAACATTGAAGCTATTTGTTGCAGGATAAGGGAAATACTTGTCGGAGGGATGACTTCATACTAGGAGAAGGAATTGGTCTAGGGTTTGGGTCTTTGTATATCAATTGAAACAAATTCTAAGAAGAAGAAGAGTTTCTGGGTTTTCCCCTTGGAGGGGATTTTCCCTGACTTAGAGCCTAATTTCTGTGTCCTCTGTTGTTGGTGTTTCATTTTGATATTGTTTGATAAAAATATATAACTAAATAACACAAGAAGATTAACCAAGTTCATAAGAAAATATTAAGGTTAAGGAAAATACGAGTTAATAAGCTGCCACTTTGCATTTTCCAACACTAGGCCTCGCATAGCCAAGGTACTAAGCCCTACAACCTCCAACTAGTAATCTTATGGCTTCTGGGAGTTATATTTCCCTCATGGGACTTCCAGGCTTCCATTTCCACCACAGACACCATGCTTCTATGGCCATCCTTCTAGAATCTCTCATTGGGCCTCTTGTACTCCCCACAACACAAGAATCCATCATACATACCCTTCACAGAGCTAACACACTCATTTTATGTGCATGCCATCCTTCTGCCACTTGTCATTCACCCAAGCTCATCATGGAATTTGGATATATGCATGGGAACTTTATATGATTATTAAGTCATATAATACCATTTAACTCACCCATCCATGGAGTCTTGACCCCTCATTATCGTTTATGTCTTTTGGGTTTGCAACCAATATATTTTTATTAAATATGTGTAACATAATTACATTGTGAAACCTTCTAGCCTCACAATATAAAACATGTGTCTACATGCACAACAACCTCATTATACATATACACACATAGACGTGGGCATTTTTACCCTCATAAGACATCCTTGACTCACAAGCCTAGTTCCGCATATACATGCTATTTACATTCCAGGGGCCGGATAGGGGTGTTACATTGGGTCACATTATTAATCCATATTGTCATGCACCCTCCTATGTAATTGAGTCATTATGGTAAACAATACAATGGAGTTAGCACCTCTCAAAGTTGCATTAGTACTTCCCATAATTAACCCACAATGGTCCACTTCAACATGCCCTACATTGCTCCAACTAATCCACATGGTGGCCCATACCGACCAAATCATAACGTTCTCCCCTCAAAAGATCATACTTCACAACATGTCCATGACCCTTCATGTGATATAAAAAATACTAATTGTAGCACTTCCACATCTTACAATTCATAAAACCCATATGATGGTCCTCCATAGGTCAATCCTTTCTATCCATTGACTAGTTTCCTGGAGGTGTTGCAACACCACAAACCTCTTCACAAAAGATTAGTGTCAACTTTGTCCAACATTTGTAAATCCATTGAATCCGCAAAATACTTAAAACAATAAATTAAAGAATAGAGTACAAGGAATAGAGTGAAACCTTAATCCACCTAATGGGGGAAACACCAATCTAGGAAACTAAAATCAAAATTCATGCTACAACAATAAAAGTAAACAAGGAAAGAACAATGATATTAGGACCAACTTCCCTTACACATTATGTGGTGAGTTTGGTAATTATACCTATGATTGTTCTCAAATTGATGAATTCAAATGGATGAAGGAAATGATGGCAAACCAAGGAGCTAATCCCCCCATGCAAGGTTATACCCACCAAGAACCATTTCCTAACCTATCATAACCTATGGTATTTTGCAAAATTTTCACCCAGTAATGGGTAACTATTGCTAACCAATAGGAAACAAACAACTCTTCCCCACAATTATGATCATATACACCACAAAATATTACTTAATAAAGAGATCCTTCCTATCAAACACCTTTATGAAATCAACAAAGGCTCACCTTTAGGATTGTATCCAATTATATGGATTACCTTCGAACATGTCTTAGACCAATCCAGAGGATGCTCATCCATCCACTACTGGTCCTTTGCAAATTTTGCATGTTATTAGTGACCCTACACCATGCATACCAAAGATGTCCTTATAATGCATCATTCTCATGCAAGGGTCACTTAGAGTTATAGTATCATTCATGACTTGACACTATCACTTATTTCCATATGTTTTCTTGAGATCCTTTAGATGTGTTCTTCTTAGAGGAAAGCCTTACTAATTGCATTGGATATTGTCAACCCATCAAATTCATGGTCAATACTTTTGATTAGCACAATTTTGAGCCTCATCTTACATCATTAATCATATTTCAATTCCTAGTTCTAGTTAGAAACATCATCCTTCACTGTTGTATGATTTACATGGAGCTACCTATATCATGCCCACGATAGTTTGTCAAAAACTAGGCTTCCTTAATCTCACACAATATTCCATTACATTAAGAGATTATGATGGTTGTCCTTTCCAACAAGAAGGCTTATGATGATTGTCCTTCACATAATTTCCATGTCATAATATGTAAACCAATCGAAATCCTTTAAATTTAAAAAGAGTTACATATCCTAAATAATTTTAAATTGTTTAATTTGGGTATCTATGAAATATTTTATTATTAATTTGGGTATTCGTGAAATATTTTATTAATATTATTTACCTTTCCTACCCATATAAATTAGAATATCGAAAAATTTATTAATGCAATGTAAATATTGATATTAGTGAAAAAATATAAATTAAAAATGAATACCCATTTGACATTAATAACTATGCCCCCAAAAACTCCAAAAAAATAGTTATATATATAATAGTTTAAAATAAAATATAATTATAGTGAAATATAAAATAGCTAAATAGTTAAAAATGTATTTGAGAAAGGACAAATTGTTGGATTTTAGCCAAAAAAAATGTAAAATAGTTAAATAAAAAATAGTTAAATATGAAACAGTTAAAAAACCTATTAAAAAAAGGATAAATTACTAGATTTCGGCAAAAAGTATAGAATATATGGTTAAATATGAAATAGTTAAATATAATTAAATATGAAATAGTTAAATAGTTAAAAATAGTTAAATAGCATGGTAGGACCTGTTCCTTAGTATTGGCGGAACATGCGGAAAAAAAACACCACATCTGTATTAAAGAAGCCTAGGTCATTACAAGGATTGGTCATTTCCATCACCGAAAGTTCAGGGAGACCATAAAGATTGAAATAAGGCCTATTAACCTTAATAGAGATGGCGGTTGGAAAATCAATAACTGTTGGATGCCTACCCTTTCTTATTAAGGGCTTGGGGTTTTTAAACTTCTATCTCCTATTTTCATTCTTTGTTCTCCTCCTCTTGTGTTTCCTTTTCTTCCACTCTTCCTATTTTTCATGCTTAATTTTGTTTATTCTTTTATCAACAATTATTAATTGTTTTATAAGGCTATTATTTTTCTTTTTATGTTATGTTTTCCTAAAAATAATTAATTAATTAATTTGATTTGATTTGATTTTAATATTATTCTTTATTCTTTCATAATTTCATATATTCCTTAACGGTTTTTTTTTTTTTGATAATCTTCTCTAGTTATTTCCATGGTTTTGGTTTTATTATTTTCCTCATTGATTTATTTCTTTTATATTAATTGATAATTATTTTTAATGTATTAGTATAATTTTTGCCTTAACTTTGTTATATTCTTGTTACCAGATGGGGGTAGTATATGTATGCCTTCATAGACTTAGTAGTCGAATCACTGCGAGGAGGTGGGTCCATTGTCCCACAAACAAGGGGGTCTCATACACCAATGTGGCGTCTAGCTTAGCCGTGACCTTAAAATTGGATAATAATAATATAATCTATTTGATCCAATTCCTTTCGTCATTGTTTATTTTATTAGTACTATTTATCAATATTGTTTTTTTTTTTTTTATTATGTATTTTTGTGAGTTTGTTTTAACTGTTTTTTTTTTAATAATACAGTTCTTTTCTATTCTTTATTTAATACATTTTCATTTTCATTTCATTTTATTTTATTCTTAGATTTTTTTTTTTCACTTCTGGTTCACAGATACCCGGGTCAATGGGTAGCCGCTACATCCAGGGTTTTTCAACACTGAGTGGACGCACCCGAAGGCATCAACACCCCTCGGCCTATTTATTGACCTAACCCCAAGAGCTTTCGGGATTCGACCCTGTGACCTCCCATTGGCGAGGCACTTGATTTGACCGATTGAGCTAACTCTTGGGGCTTTTTATTCTTAGATGATTTTGGAACATTTATGTATTTATTAATTAATATTAATTTTTAATGTTAATTGAAATAGTTTATGAATAATTTTTAAGAATTTTTAATCAAGATATAACGTTATATTCTAACTGTTTGAGTTAATTTATTCATCATGTTCACTATTTATTTTCGTGCCTAAATTAGACTGTCCATCTTTGTCGTGATGATGAACAACATTAGGTGGTTTAAAACACGTAGACTCAATAAAGATTATGTGATGTTTACCAAAAGTTTTAAAATATTCAAAATATGGATCACATAACCCTGAATTCAGAAAATAATTAAATAGTTAAAAAATGTATTCCAGAAATGACAAATTACCAGATTCTGGCCAAAAAATATATTCCAGGTGAAATTGTGGCTTTAGTAGACAATGCCGTTAAAAAATAACACCATAAAAGTAGTTAAATATAAATTATGTAGACATTTAAATATAAAATATAAATATAGACAATTAAATTTAACTATAAAATATTTATAAACAATTATTTTAATAAAAGTGCTATATATTTAGAGATTTCGATAAAAGTAAAAAATTAGAAATAATATATTAAATATTTTTATTAAATCTCGTGCTAATAAATATTGTGGAGCATAGATAAAAGTAAAGTAATATTAAAAAATTGTCTACATGACATTTTTTTTAATCAATTTCTTGATTTTTCCTTAGGAGACCACTTTTAGGCTGAAATTTCCTATAATGGTTATGAAGGACCAAGGTTTATGATGTTGTGATGTGCGCTGTTTTTGGGTTGTGACGCCGTGAAGTGAATTGGTTTAGGATTATGCTATGGAGAATTATACTATGAGGTTCATTACAAGATGACGACTAAATCTAATTAGGGTTTGAAGCTATGTGTGGGGTAAGAAGTAAGGAGAGGACTTGAAGGATGAAAATGTAGGGTATGATGATGTTGTGAAATGCATGAAGTATGAAGCATGCAGGTGAAGTCAGAAATACTCCGTGTATGAATAACTTAGGTTGGTGCCTATATAGGTCTTGCTAAGTGTGTGCTTAGCCAAGGAGATTGGTGTCTCCTGTAGGCATTAAAGAAATTTCGAGGTCTAAAATGGGTCTCCTAAGGAATATTATAGAATAATAGTGGAAATAATAAAATAAGATTATATTACCTCATCATGTTTGGGAAGGAAAAAAGAAAACATGGGTACTCCTTAGATGCAAAATTAAATTTCAAATCCATTGAGTGATCCTGCTCAAAATTTGAGTGAAATCATAGGGAGTTAAGTTGAAAATACGAGTTGAAAAAATAGTTTTATTTTTTTTAGTTTTTTACTTCAAAAATGGTTAGAATTCCTTTTTTAGATGTCCTCATTATCAGAAAGGAGGATGGTACTCTGGGACACCAAGTCTTTAGGGAGAAAAACCACACTCAAAGCTATCTTCATGCTGATTTGTACCATCATCCATACCAAAAATTCGGGGTCCTTAACACTCTTGCTGTTAGAGCCCTTAGAATCTCCGACGCCGATCACCTTAATGAGGAGATTAAGCACTTAACCTCTGTTTTTAGGGATATAGGATACAAAGAAAATGATATTAAGAAAGCTATAAAAGGAGTTGAAGGAAAGGTCCTTTCCAAGGGCCCTAAATAAAATTGCGCGATAGATTACCTTCCATACATTCAAGGGGTTACAGATAAGATCGCCAAGGTTTTAAGAAGGAGAGACATATTCAATCAGTTTACAACATGTGGAACAATTAAACAAAGAATGAGATCTGTCAAGGATAACATCGATCAACAACAACTTAAGGGAGTTTATAAGATTGATTGTTCTTGCGGCAAAAGTTATATTTAAGGGAGTTTATAACATTGATTGTTCTTGCGGCAAAAGTTATATTTAAGAGAGTTTATAAGATTGATTGTTCTTGTGGCAAAAAATATATTGGAGAGACATGACGCTCCTTAAAAACAAGACTTAAAGAGCATGAAGCAAATATCAAGAATGGGAGATCGTGCACTTCAACCCTTGCAGAGCACTCCTCGAAAACCAAGCATCATGTTTGTCTAGAGAACGCCAAAATTATCGCTAGGGAAGATCATTATCAAAAGAGGAAAATCAGAGAGGCGCTTGAGATTAGGAAATATCCGAATAACCTCAACATGTATGGTGGGAATGAGATCACGGGAAATTGGCTTCCCTTGATTAAGCATTTTGACGCTTTCAGGTCTTCTGAGGTATAGTATCCCAGGTATGAACCCTCTCTCCTTACCTTGAATCTCTTAAAATTTATGAAACATTTTTAACTAACATCCATTAATAAATTGATTAAATTATTAATTAATAATAATCTCTTAAAATTTATAAAACATTTTAACTAACATCCATTAAAAATTGATTAAATTATTAATTATTAATAAATAAATAATTAATTCTTAATGATTATTTATTCATAATAATAATAATTTATTTATTTATTAAGAATAAATAAATAATTATTATTAACTCAGTAAATAATTATTAATAATAAATATTAGTATTTATTAGTTAATTAATTATTTATAATAAATAATAAATTTGATGATGATGATGATGACGATGACGATGACGATGATGATGATGCTGATGATGATGATGATGATGATGACGACGACGATGACGAAGACGACGACAACGACGACGACGACGACGACGACGATGATGGTGGTGGTGGTGGTGGTTAACGTCCACTGAGACCAAATTGGTCTATCGGACCTATAATTTTCTTAGTTTTTAATTGTCTGGCTCCTCATCTTTCTTGGCGAGATTGGTGCTGTAGCTTTTTTTTTTTTTTTTACGGTCTTCCAACTTCCTTTATCTTGCATCTCCTTCATCTCTTCTGGTTCTTGGGACATTGGTGTCTTAGCTTCGCGATCTATTGTGTTCGTCCTTTTGAAGATAGTCGGAGAAGAAGTTTGGTCTAGGAGATCTGCTTTGCTGTTAAATGAAGATTTATTTTGTGCGATATTCAAATCCTCATAACTGTTGATGCTTGAGGTGCTGTCGAGTTCACTTTTTTGTTGTTGGGCGGGGCTTCCCCCCTACATGTCTTGAGAGTTGTTTCTTTCTTGCCCGATTTCTTGTGATTCATAGTTTTCTCGAGAGTATTCTTCTTTGATGATAGTGTAGTGTTCTTTTGTGCTCCTTCCCACCATGTAGATTTGTGGTGATTTTTTCTAGCAAAATTTTTCTGGGATGCTTTTGGGCAATTTTTGGCTAGATGGCCTGTCTCAAAGCAGGATTGACATCTGAAGAGGACACTTTCATAATCGAGTTTATGGTTCCACACATAGTCTTTACTTGTTAGGTGTATTTCAACTAGGAATCCAGCGCTGAAGTCCATTTCCACACAGATGCATGCATAGGTGGTTCTGACATATTCCTCTGTTTTTGGGTACCTGTAGTAAAATTTCCCAATTGCACTTCCAATGGCTTTTAGCGAGGAGGAATTCCAGAGATGCAAGGGTAGGTTTGGCAATCTCACCCAAACTGGTGCTGCGGTTATGACTGTTGTTGAGGGATCGAATGATGGGTTCCATGGCTTCATGAATAGGCACGAGTTTTCTCAAAACCAAGGGCCGGAGTTCAGAATACATTGTCTGCATTCAGGGTTTTCAAAATCTACTATTATTACTAATTAAAAATTATATAATAGAGTTCAGGCTTCTGTGATCCATATCAAGTTAGAGAGATTTTATTTTCGGCGAAAATCACAAGGAATATCATTTGTCGACGCGTTTCGAACCAACTAGTGTGGTTCATCGTCAGGACAAGTTGAAGAAACAGATCCAGCAAAGCAAGTTAAATAATCTGAGCAGAGCACCCAACAGCTAACTTGACCAACGGCTAGTTTGACTCTAGGACCGGGGTCAAAATTATTTTATTAGTTAAATAAGAAAGAATTAGGACCAAAAAGTATAAAACAAATTTTTGAAGGTTATTTAGTTAAAAAATATTATTAAAAATTAAAAGCTAATCATAATATAGAAGGAAATTTAGTTAAATAAGGGACCTTAAAATATAATTTAAAGGTTTAAAAAATAATCATATTTAAAAATATTATTAAAAATCATAAATTAATTAATAATTAAAAGCAAAGGTAGATACAAAAAAGACCTAATAAAGAAAATCAAAAGGAGGTTAGGTTCGATAGAAGATTAGCTAAAAAGTCAAAGTTAAAATAAATAAAAAAGTAATAATAAACCCATAAATAAATAAAAAGTCAATAAACAATTAAATAAATCAATAAATAAAATTAAATAAATTGGTTAAAATAAATTAGTTAATAATATAAATGAATTAAATGAATGAATTAAATAAATAAAATTAACAACAAAGAAAATTAACTAAGTAAATAAATAACTAAATAAATAAATAAATAACCTTAAAATCTACAATTAAAGGTTAAATAAATATATAAAATAATATTATTAAAACTTATAAAATAATTAATAATTAAAAGGATAACATAAAAGACCTAATCATAAAGAATGTCAAAAGGATGTTAGGTTAGTTGGAAAATTAGTTAAAAAGTCTAAGCTAAAAAAGAACAAAAGTACTAAAAAATAAAATTAACATCAAATAAATAAATAAAAAGTAAATAAATAAATCAATAAATAAATATTAAATAAATATAAACAGCTAAAATAAATTATTTATTAATAAATAAATAAAATAATAATAACACTTAAAATAATAAATAGAATAAAATTAACAATAAAAAATATAATAAAATAATAATAACACTTAAAATAATAAATAGAATAAAATTAACAATAAAAAATATAATACCAAATAAATAAATAAAAAGTAAATAAATAAAACAATAAATAAATATTAAATAAATATAAAACAGCTAAAATAAATTAGTTATTAATAAATAAATAAAAATAATAACACCTAAAATAATAAATAGAATAAAACTAACAATAAAAAATATACTAAAAACCCCAAAGAGGAGGGCGGAAAAACAACTAGGAAGAGAGTGCTGGGACCCAACACCTACTGATTTTCCAGCCATCCTCCCTATTGAGATTGCTTGGCCTTTTTTCAATCTCAAGCGCTTCCCTAAATTTACGATGATGGAAATGCGAAACCTTAGCAATAACACTGGCCTCCTCAATACAAACATGATGATTGGTTTTCTCAGCATGTTCAGCTAAAGCGGAAGACTTAGCTCGCCTATGCTTCAGGTCCGCTGCGTGTTCGCTAATCCTTTGATTGATGGAGCGACCAGTCTCCCCAATATAGGGGGTCCCACATGAACAAGGGATCATATAAACACCTTTCATATCCTTAGGGTCGATAGGATCCTTTACAGATCTGAGGGACATACGAATGGTGTTCAGGGGCCTAAAGGACACAGGGATACTATGCTTCCTGAGAATCCTTCCAATTCTATCAGTGGTCCCCTGGACATACGGAAGATGGACACCTGGAATTCGCTCCTTCGGTTCCCTTTTTGTCAGAGAATTCTTGGAAGCTTTAAGGAAAGCCCTCTGACCCAAGTATCTACTATAACCATTCTCAACAAAGACATCAAGCAGATGGGATTTCTCATTCTCAAAGCTCTTTTTGTCCGAGATCCTAAGGGCCCGAGTAGCAAGGGTATTGAGAACACCCATCTTTTGAGCCGGGAAATGGTGGGAACTGGCATGAAGATACTGCTCCGTATGAGTTTTCTTTCGAAAAACTCTATGGGCGAGGGAACCATCACTATTCTTAGAAATAAGAATATCCAGGAATGGAAGGCATCCATCAACTTCCTGCTCCTTAGTGAACTTAATGGCTGAGGATTGATTATTGAGATGATCAAAGAAGAGGTCAAGCTCATCCTGGCCATGAGGCCATATGACATTGGTGTCATCCACATACCTTCTCCACAGCTTAGGCAAGAGTCGGGAAGAGCTAAGAGCCTTGGACTCAAAATCTTCCATAAACAGATTAGCAACAACAGGGGAAAGCGGTGAGCCCATCGCAACCCCACAGGTTTGCTCGAAGAACTCCCCTTCAAAACAGAAGAAGGTGGAAGTGAGACAGATCTCAACCAACCTGGCCGTGTCCGGATCAGTTAGGCGGTTGATCACCTCCATGGCTTCATTAATAGGGATGCAAGTGAACAGGGAGACAACATCAAACCTAACAAGGATGTCCCCAGGATCAAGCTTAATGTCCTTGAGTTCATCAATAAAGGAAGCAGAGTCTTTAACGAAGGACTCCGTCCGACCAACCAAGGGTTTAAGCTTTAACGCAAGAAACTTCGCAAGAAGGTAGGTAGGACCCCCAATGGTGTTGATGATGGGCCTTAAGGGGGCTCCTTCTTTGTGAATCTTGGGGAGACCATAGATCCTAGGAGTAATAGGGTTGCTCTCAATGAGCTTATGGTGCAAGGAACTTAAGGAGCTAATGGATTTAATGGCCAAATTAGCTCCTTAAGTTCCTTGCACCATAAGCTCATTGAGAGCAACCCTATTACTCCTAGGATCTATGGTCTCCCCAAGATTCACAAAGAAGGAGCCCCCTTAAGGTCCATCGTCAACACCATTAGGGTCCTACCTACCTTCTTGCGAAGTTTCTTGCGTTAAAGCTTAAACCCTTGGTTGGTCGGATGGAGTCCTTCGTTAAAGACTCTGCTTCCTTTATTGATGAACTCAAGGACATTAAGCTTGATCCTGGGGACATTCTTGTTAGTTTTGATGTTGTCTCCCTGTTCACTTGCATCCCTATTAATGAAGCCATGGAGGTGATCAAACGCCTAACTGATCCGGACACGGCCAGGTTGGTAGAGATCTGTCTCACTTCCACCTTCTTTTGTTTTGAAGGGGAGTTCTTCGAGCAAACCTGTGGGGTTGCGATGGGCTCACCGCTTTCCCCTGTTGTTGCTAATCTGTTTATGGAAGATTTTGAGTCCAAGGCTCTTAGCTCTTCCCGACTCTTGCCTAAGCTGTGGAGAAGGTATGTGGATGACACCAATGTCATATGGCCTCATGGCCAGGATGAGCTTGACCTCTTCTTTGATCATCTCAATAATCAATCCTCAGCCACTAAGTTCACTAAGGAGCAGGAAGTTGATGGATGCCTTCCATTCCTGGATATTCTTATTTCTAATAATAGTGATGGTTCCCTCGCCCATAGAGTTTTTCGAAAGAAAACTCATACGGAGCAGTATCTTCATGCCAGTTCCCACCATTTCCCGGCTCAAAAGATGGGTGTTCTCAATACCCTTGCTACTCGGGCCCTTAGGATCTCGGACAAAAAGAGCTTTGAGAATGAGAAATCCCATCTGCTTGATGTCTTTGTTGAGAATGGTTATAGTAGATACTTGGGTCAGAGGGCTTTCCTTAAAGCTTCCAAGAATTCTCTGACAAAAAGGGAACCAAAGGAGCGAATTCCAGGTGTCCATCTTCCGTATGTCCAGGGGACCACTGATAGAATTGGAAGGATTCTCAGGAAGCATAGTATCCCTGTGTCCTTTAGGCCCCTGAACACCATTCGTATGTCCCTCAGATCTGTAAAGGATCCTATCGACCCTAAGGATATGAAAGGTGTTTATATGATCCCTTGTTCATGTGGGACCCCCTATATTGGGGAGACTGGTCGCTCCATCAATCAAAGGATTAGCGAACACGCAGCGGACCTGAAGCATAGGCGAGCTAAGTCTTCCGCTTTAGCTGAACATGCTGAGAAAACCAATCATCATGTTTGTATTGAGGAGGCCAGTGTTATTGCTAAGGTTTCGCATTTCCATCATCGTAAATTTAGGGAACTCTCTTCCCAGTTGTTTTTCTGCCCTCCTCTTTGGGGTTTTTAGTATATTTTTTATTGTTAGTTTTATTCTATTTATTATTTTAGGTGTTATTATATTTATTTATTTATTAATAACTAATTTATTTTCGCTGTTTTATATTTATTTAATATTTATTTATTGTTTTATTTATTTATTTGGTATTATATTTTTTATTGTTAATTTTATTCTATTTATTATTTTAAGTGTTATTATTATTTTATTTATTTATTAATAAATAATTTATTTTAGCTGTTTTATATTTATTTATTGATTTATTTATTTACTTTTTATTTATTTATTTGATGTTAATTTTATTTTTTTAGTACTTTTGTTCTTTTTTAGCTTAGACTTTTTAACTAATTTTCCAACTAACCTAACATCCTTTTGACATTCTTTATGATTAGGTCTTTTATGTTATCCTTTTAATTATTAATTATTTTATAAGTTTTAATAATATTATTTTATATATTTCTTTAGCCTTTAATTGTAGATTTTAAGGTTATTTATTTATTTATTTAGTTATTTATTTACTTAGTTAATTTTCTTTATTGTTAATTTTATTCATTCATTTATATTATTAACTAATTTATTTTAACCAATTTATTTAATTTAATTTATTGATTTATTTAATTGTTTATTGACTTTTTATTTATTTATGGATTTATTATTACTTTTTTATTTATTTTGATTTTGACTTTTTAGCTAATCTTCTATCGAACCTAACCTCCTTTTGATTTTCTTTATTAGGTCTTTTTTGTATCTACCTTTGCTTTTAATTATTAATTAATTTATGATTATTAATAGTATTTTTAAATATGATTATTTTTTAAACCTTTAAATTATATTTTAAGGTCCCTTATTTAACTAAATTTCCTTCTATATTATGATTAGCTTTTAATTTTTAATAATATTTTTTAACTAAATAACCTTCAAAAATTTGTTTTATACTTTTTGGTCCTAATTCTTTCTTATTTAACTAATAAAATAATTTTGACCCCGGTCCTAGAGTCAAACTAGCCGTTGGTCAAGTTAGCTGTTGGGTGCTCTGCTCAGATTATTTAACTTGCTTTGCTGGATCTGTTTCTTCAACTTGTCCTGACGATAAACCACACTAGTTGGTTCGAAACGCGTCGACAAATGATATTCCTTGTGATTTTCGCCGAAAATAAAATCTCTCTAAAAATTATATCTTGAACAATTTTCTAAAAAATTATATATAATTTCTTATTATTAATAGATATTAATATAATAATAATAATAATAATAATAATAATTATTATTATTAATTATATATATCAATAATAAAATAAAATAAAATAAAAATTTATTGAATTTATTTAATTAGGTTTTTCATTAAAGTAAAGATAATTTATTACTAAATTACCTATAAATAAAATAAATTAATTTCTTATTATTAATATATATTAATATTAATTTATTAAATAATAAAAGTAACTTTATTAATTTATTTCAATAATAAAATAAAAGATTTTATTAATTTTATGTTTTAAGTTTTTAGCTTTTTCATAGAACTAAAATAATTTATTATTAGTAATTAAAATCCATTATTATTAAAATTACTTATAAATAAAATATCTGCATCAAATAAAATTATTAATTATTTATATAATAATTAAAATATTTTAATTTATTAGTTATTTTCATGTAGACTTAGTTTTATTTTTGAAATTAGTCGGATTTTTGTTTTTTGTTTTTTGTTTATGCATTAGGTTTATTTGTTTCTGGTTGGAATACTCTTCCTTCAATCTATCACTCAAAAATTTATTGTCCTGAAGATGGATCCCTTTTGGGATTCGAAACATTGACAAGATGTACATGATACTGTGGATGACCGAATCACAATTTTGCAAAAGACCACAAAAGCTTAAAATCTAACCCTATTGGTTCTTATAAAGTTGATTTTTGTTGTACATTTTTGTTTTGAGGCCCATTTTTGACCTCAAAATTTCTCCAATGTTGGTGCGTACAAGCTTTGTAACAATAGGTTGGTTCCTATAAACATTTATAAAGATAAGATTTTATGGTTTTCACCCACAAGGGTTTCCACGTTAAACTTTGTGTAGTGTGATTTGGGTTACATGAATTTAATGAATGATTGATGAATGCTCATTTAAAATCAAAAGGATATTTTACACTGATTCACCCCCCTCTCAATATAAGCATAAGTTCAACAATTGGTATCATACCAACTTCCTTTATAATATCATTGTTGGAAGGTAGATTTCAGGCGCATACATGGCTAGTCAAGGAGGTTTTTACACAAACAAAGACCCATTGTTTGATGTAAAGAACTATGCGTTATGGATTATAAGGATTAAAAATTATATAATGGCTCTTGAGTTTGATATTTGGAAATCAATCGTGATTGGTTATATAGCCCCCCAAACTCCTCCAACATCTATGACTTGGAAGAAGGTTAGTGAACATAATGTAAAAGCCATGAACAATATCTTGTGTGGTTTATCAGAATCAAAATTTGTAAAGGTGACACATTGTGAATAAAATAAATAAATTTCAAAACAACTTCAAACTGTCTATGAAGGAGATGACAAGGTGAATAAAGAAAAGCCCCAAACTCACACAAGATAGTTTGAGAACTTGAAAATGAAAGATGAAGAAAATGTTGCAGCTTATTTCCTCCATGTGATGAAATTGTCAACACCATCAAACGACTTGGTGAGAAGGTTGAAGAACCAATGATTGTGCAAAAGGTGCTAAGCCCATTCCCCTTAGGATTTGATTCCAAGGTCTCTGCCATTGAATAAATGAAGGATTAGAAACTGATGATGTATGAGTTGCATGGGATTTTCATTACATATGAAATGAGGATAGAAAAAGAAAATCCAACACAAAAGGAACCAAATTTCAAAGTATTAATGAAGACAAAGTACATAAATCCTATGATTGTTCCAACCATGAATAAGATACATACGAAGCACAATTTGTAAGAAATCTAAACAGAGGATCTGAAAAATACAAAGGTAATATACGCTTCAAATGTTTTAATTTTGGTAGAGTAGGACATTTTGTTGCTAAATGTCCATATGCAAACAAGAAAAATAGTGACAATGAAGAAGAATATAATAATAAAATCAAGCTTGTTGGGTGCGGGGCGGGGGCGGTAACTCAATTAGAAATTTCCGTGTTATGAAGTAACATGTAAATCATGAGATTAAAAGTTGAAATCCCCATGGTTCAAGCCAACAAAAAAAAAAAAACAATAAAAGAAAACCTTATAGACACAAAAATGGAAAATATACAAAGACAAAGTATTTTTTACTCTAGCGAGGACAATAACTCATCTAAGGAAAGTGATGGATATGTTTATGATATTGAAAAAGAAGAATTGATCTTCATAATCATGTATACAAAGTATACTGATAAAGAAAACGAATACAATCAAAAAGAAAATCATATTTAGAAGAAGAAGACATTGATGGAGAAGTGAATCTTAAAGCAAAATTCGTCAGTGTCGTAGAAGAAATAGACAATATTAGGGGAAAGAGTAAAATACAAAAGAGCAATTGAAGAAATATGAAAAGAAGGATCATGATATTGGTGAGATAGGAAAAACAATTATCCCAAAGACTCAACTAGAAGAGGTATACATGATAGAAGAAGTGGTGAGAAATCAACTGAAAGAAAAGGAAGAAAATTAAGAGAAGCTAGAAGTTGAAATTATTTTGATAAGTTGAATAAAAGCCTGAAGCTTGGAAATTGTGTTGAAATATAGAATGATATTATCTATTTCCAAAGCTATATACTCATAAGAATAGGTCTTGGCTATGGAGAAAAACAAATTATCCTCAAGGGAGATGCAAGAACTAAGGTCACAAATCCATTAAAAATGGAAAATGAAGAAAATCCTACAAACTATGCTAATATCCTCAAAAGCTCCATAAAGAATGAAATAAACAACATGAAAGCAAATGAGGACCAACATAAACCTGATTCTTCTCACAAGAACAACATAAATGAGTTTAGAAGAGTTGCTACATTGAGAAGGCCTTTCACAACTTGATACCAAAATATCTTTCTTGGCTATGTTTTTCTTGCAATAATTTTGGTCATAATGCAATAGATTGTAGAGCTCATGCAAGAACTGATCATGTGAGAGATAGAAATAAAGGATATTATAAGACTTCAAAGGATGATTATGTGAGCAACAAAGCCATAAGTTCTCATGGGTTTGTTGATAGAAACTACAATTCATTTGCTCCCTTGCTTGATTACCATATTGAATGTTATAAGTGTAATAATTATGGGCACATAACACATGACCATAGAAGCAACATAATAAAGTATCGTAAAAAAAACAAGGAAGAAGATGTGATTACCAAGCATAGAGGAGAATATACAAAGGTGTGGAAAATGAAGCAAGAAGAACAAAAAATGAAGAATGTGGACTTGAAAGGTATGCCCAAAACAAAGGAAGCCAATGGTACATTGATACTAGATGTTCAAAACATATGGTAGGGGATTAGAAAAAAATTCTTACCCTAAAGGAAGAAAAAATGATCCAAAATGGATTTTGGATAGACTCCTAAGTCTAAGTGTTCTTCATAGAGGAAAATGAAAGTCCAAGGAAGTTCCTGGAAACAACCCCATTTCAGAGACCTTTTCCTTCTGAATCTACTGCAACTTGAATGGGCTAAAATGGACTTAGGGTGCAGGAGTTATCGCAAAAAGAAGATGCCCTGTTTCTTTGGAAAAAGAGGCAAAAACCCCTAAAAATGGCAAAAAAAACCCTTATAAATGGAAATCGCATCGGAAAAAAGCAAAGGGAAGGACTTAAGTGGAGGCAGAAGAAACTCCGATCCGCCGATCCGATCAATCGGGTCAGAGACAGGCTCGTATCCAATATCGAGACCCTGGAATCGGCAATTGTGATCATGAGATACGCCGATCACCGATGATCGGATCGACGAACCAGCATAGGCGATGCACAAAACCCCTAGGCCGTGTGCGACACGATATGCGATAACGATCACGACATGCAATCTCAGCCGTCGGATCGTGAGAGGAATGGATGGCCAGGATTAAATCGGCGATTGGCGATTGCTGGACCCAATGGATTTCATAAGCGTAATTTATAAAATTTGAAATCCGGTAAATGAGAATTTCTGTGTATTAACGTTTTTCGGTGTAAAAACCAAAATACAAAGGAACGATGCCTGAAGCGATAAAACGGACTCGAAGGGGAATTCTAAGCCTGATTTCATAGATTTTGAGTTCCGTAAAGGCGGATTTCAGGCGGGCCTCAAGCGATAAATGGTTTTGGTCTGGCTCTGCCTGATCCCACATAATGGTCGAAATGTGGCTGGCAGAGGAGAGAGGAAAACCGCCTTTTCAGGCGGGTAACTTCCATACTCCTACGCCGCCCGAAATGGGATATTGACTATTGGATCAGAGATCCTGCAGATCAACGGTGGAGATTGCGACTGCAGCCAAAGGCGGACCCGATGCGAAGTTAGGGAGTCGATGTGATACAACGCCTAATGGTGGACCCGATAGGGATTTTAGGGGTGATTGAATAGGATTTCAAGTCCGAAAAACACACCCGATAGTGTATTTTCCGGAAAATGCCTGTGTAATGAAATTTTCTCCAATTTTGGGTTTTTGCCTATGAGAAGGCCCTGAAACCTATGTAACCGCTCCTGATCATCATGCCACGCTGCAAGCAGGCGTTTTTACAGGAAATGATGCATTTAGAAGCCACAGAGCCGTAGATCCAGATGGCCAGTGGAACAAACAAGGAGCAGGGAAGCCGAAGAGGCATAGAGAGATGATGATACACAGAGAAACGGCTGAGGCAGCCGAAAAGCCAAAAAGATACCTCAAAGGAGGCAGAGAGCTCAATTCACAGGAAGAAGAAGGCAGAGCAACAGGAAGAAGCAGAGAGAGTTGAAAAGATACTGTGCAAAGCAGCTGAGGGAGCCTTTGGGGTCACTTGGAATTCAAGTGAAAAGCTAGAGAGTTGAAGGTTGCAGAAAGCCAAAGCCAGAGAGCCAAAGAAGCCTGAGCCAAGAGTCAGAGCCACGAGTCATAGCCAAAGCCAGAGCCATGAGCCAGAGCCAAGAGCCAGAGCCAGAGCCAGAGCCAAAGCCAGAGCCGAGAGCCAGAGTGAGAGCTAGAGCCAGAAAGCCGAGAGCTTCAGAGCCAGGGAGAAGATGGTGTTCTAAGCCCATTGAGTTCTGTGTAAACCAGTGGAGTTGAGCGTGGAGCTTGTAAAAGAGTTCAGACCATAATCCCAAAGAGCCTAGTTGAGTTGACTAGAGCTGAAGGAGATGTAGCCCAAGAGTTTTGGGTGAACTCCATATTAAACTTGCTATCTTATGTGTGTTTGTTATTTGCTGCATTGTTTCAATGTCACATGTTTTATATCAGTTTAAGAAAATCCATTTACAGGCACATAAACAGTTTAAACAACCATAAGCATACACCTTATTTTCAAGCACATATTTAATTCCGCATTGGTTAATCATAAGGACTTGGGAATATTTAAGCTTTGAAAGTGGGAGAGGTTCTTGTAAGTTAGACAAGAAGCCTAAGAGCCCCATTTTCAGATAAAAAAAGAAGCATTGTTACCTTTGGGGATAATGTTTCTTCAAGGATATTTGGAAAAATTATAGTTAGTCTTGATGATGGAAAGACTAAAACATAAAATATCTTGTATGTTGAAGGGTTAAAACAAAATATTTTGTATTAGTCAAACGTGTGATCAAGGTTACAATCTAACATTTTTTTTTGACACAAATAATAAATTTTTTCTATTAAGTCTGTGCCCGATCACAATGAAGTACAGGGGAAATTTACATACTATTCTAGGATATAAATCCTTTTAAGAGTTGGGAGGAATTATGATCCCAAAAACAATAGAATTGACTATTTGCTCAATTTCTTCAAATATTAACTAAGGTTGCTTTTTAAGTGAATTAATAAGGAAAATGGATTTTTATGTGCCTTAAACTTAAAAACTTGAAATCTAAAATCAACCATGAACAACAGAAATAAGAAGCAAACACAACAAATTTGATGACGAAGTTCGTCCCTCCTAGACTACATCTCCGGGTCCGCTTCCAATGGGCGTCTGATGTATTGAAAATGCTCATAAAATATATTTACATCAAATTCACCATTATGTAATGTGAACACAGGCATCAATGGCTACTGTTAGAAGATAGACCTCGGCCTCAATTCTCCAACGCAACTTACAGATCTCAAAAAGCCCCAATATTGGCAAAGTTATGCCTCCGAAGGCATATTATAGGCACTAATAACACAAGTTCGACAGACACATTTTAACAATAATCTGCCTTCATCGTAGTGGCATTACCTTTTATATAGCCCATGAGACGTCCCGGGGTCAAACCTGCGGACCTCCCGGCTACATAACTCCTTGGCGGTGTGGAATAGTTATAACCATAGTCTAGACCGATGGAATATAACGCGACCCATGGTATTTGTTATAACTAAAGTTTTAACTTTAGACTTGCGGCTTATATGAAATCTCCCTACGCGCCATATTTGAAATTGGACTCCGCGTTGTATTCGAACTTTGGATATGGGAATATCATATAGTTGACTATGTGCAGATTTTCCCTCGTGCTATTGGAATATGGTTTAACAATAGCCTGAATATAACATATGGTTATTGGAGTATGGAGGTAATATAATATGGCTTGATTGCTGTGCAATATTTGAATGACATTCGTAATTTTGGAGGTGATGATAACATAATCTTTGGGTTTGGTGGGGCTGTCAGATATGGCGGGATTTGCTAACCCTTCCCACCATATCAACTTAACCAAACGTTAAATATTGCATTGCGCCCAAAGATAATAAAGTTAATGTTTGGTTCATTGGTAAATTTTTGTGGTGTCGACCCAGAGGTCACGGGTTTGACCCACACCTCCTTCACCTGGTTTGACTTGACTGCCACATGCCATGCTGTGAGATTTCCATGTGCCCTGCTGTGAGACTGCCACATGCCCTGTTCTGAGACTGCCACTTGGCCTACTCTGGTCCATTTTTCTCTATTTGGGAAAAATTTCCGAACGTGTTTTCTCCCTCATACGGATGCCATTTTGAAAACCGAACATACCACCAGAATTAGCGCGACGAGATATTCGACTTGATTATGGTTTCATGAGCATCTAAGACTGTTTAATTTTGAGCATTTTGAGGATATTCCTGGATCAAATTATCTCAAAATGATATGGCAGACTTCTATTGCATTCCCTCATAGTACCAAAACTTAAGCATACATTGCTATAGACTCTACATAATTGACCATTTATCAAAATGCATTTATAGAAAGCTATCATATCTTACTGTTGGGGATAGATTGAAATTTTGTCCGTAGGACTGTCAGGGGAAGTACTTGCTGTAATTTTGGTGTCCCCGTTGTTCCTCTGAGTTTGGAGGTCAATGTTGAAAATTCAACAAGAAAATCCTAAGTTAATTTTGTCCTTGAATTAAATTGTATTTCCACATCTCATGACAATTTGCAATAGTTAACTAATTTAATTTGACTTAGTTGGCTTTGCTAATTCGAGTAGAGGGTATAACTTGAGTTATGTAGAGTGTATCCTACTTTTTAGGAGCCCTGGTTGAGTTTATTTTGAGTTGTAATTATTTAATTCAATTTTACTGAGTTAAAGTCAGTTAAAATAGTTCTAACTCACGGAGGAATTAGTGGGAGATCCAGTAGTGGGGTGTAACCTACAATAGTAGTGTGTAACTTGTTATTTTTTCTGATTATTCTATGCTGTATCAATTGCTTTACCCCAATTTACTTCTTTGTTAACAATGCATCCAATTAATAACAATGTAACCAATCATAAACCATAACTGAAGCTAAAACAATATATGCAATGACAACTAAGACAACATCACAACCATAAGAGACAATAGATAGGTCCAAGTCCAGGGAAAAAATCCACAAGGGGGAAACCCTTTCAAATCTTCTTCTTTAATAGATCGTCAAAAAAGTCTTTTCAGTAGAGAGTATAATGATCCCAATACATATATTTGTAGTGGAGATTTACAAAACATATCTATAGATCTACAAATTTATATAATAGCAAAGAGGAACCTATATCTATTAGATCACTGAAGCCAACTGAAGCCAATTGTCAAACCCAAGGTCAAAGCCCTGGACGCCCTCAACAAAATTGGCTGCGTGCATGTGAAACTCTCTAGACGCTCTCTCAGACACTGTGTGAGGGAATTTGTGACTGCTCGGATGCTCTTAGGAAGACTTTGTGCGTGCGTCCGGGGTCAAACTTACCCAAATATGCTCCAAAATCCCAGACACTCCCTTCCAGTTACTGTGTGTGCGTCCGAGGTCAAACATACCCAGATTTGACCAAAACCCCAGAGGCACCCTTCCAGTTACCATGCGTGCATCCGAGACTTCCTGGACGGTCTTAGAACCACTCTGTGTGACTGTCCAGGGACCGATACCTCCAAATCTGCTTCTAAAATCTTGGACGCTCCCTTAGGCTTCTATGCTAGCATATAGGGCTCTCTGGACGCTGCCTTGACCACTCTGTGCCATTGTCTAGGGACTACAATGCCCAATTCTGTGCCAACATCCAGGAATCAGAAAACCCTAGATCAGTGTGAGCTTCACCCCTGTGATTTCAGACCCTTGCGAGAACTCTTTCTGTCAGACCTATGCGAACCAAGACAAAAGAGAAGAATATAAGATGGATTGATCAATGTAATGAAATTAGCTTGAGGTATCTTCTAGTTATAGGATTTCCCGAGTTTCACATGTGCTTAGGGCCGACCCATTCCATTATACATGTATGAATAAAATAATTCAAAAATCAACTTTAGCTTTACCAAATGGGGTGATATTTAGGTTGATTTTGGTCCTCTCTAAAAGAGGAATTTAATGCAAGCATAATATTGGTCATTTGAGCTTTCCAAGGTGGAATTTGACTGTCCAAGGTGGAATTTGATCCTACTTGAAAAAATTAACACTCCCTCGCAAATAGGAGGAATTATACCTACCAATATATGTCAGTTGATATTCACATCATCTTGTCATGTTGTGGACATGCTTTGACTGTCTCTGCTCAAATATCTTTGCTGAAAATTTCTTGGATCTAAAAGAAGAAGAATTGGGGAGCAATAGCTTCCATCCATACCGAGAAATAGGATAATGCATCATACAGGGGAGCACATCTTCGACCTTGGAATCTCATAAGGGAACTCATTCTCCACCCAGAACATTGAAAGGGGAGAAACTATCAACCCAATCTTATTGCCTACCGGTCTTCCCATCAATGAATCTCAGTAGTCATGTGGTAGAACATCTGCATCATAATCGACTTGGGTTGTACACCCCAAGTACACTCTCAACTCATAAGCCAAATGTGGAGCGATATTCCTGACAAGCCCTGCTTGTGGGTATGATACCAATTGGGGTATACTCTGAAAAGACCAGACATGGGAGAAACATTCTCCTACCTTATGAAGATAGGGGAGCAACATCTCTAACCCTATGGGTAAAATATAGGGGATTACCCTATTGTCCAGAGATCCCTCAACCCCAGGAGCCCTTTATCTCAATTACTTACCTTGGGAGCTCAAACAGGATAGGAGGAGTTGGCTCAGTGTCCTCCATCAATGTTGTCCCTTATCTGGAGGGGCCACATCCATCAGCCCAAGCTGCTCTCTGAAGACCAAGAACTTTCCTTTCGGTAATTCCTTGGTGAGAATATCTGCAATCTATTCATCTGTTGATATGTGACGGAGTCTAAAAACTCCTCTCTACATCATGTCTCGAATAAAGTGATATCGAATCTCAATGTGCTCAGACTTGACATGGAACATGAGATTCTATGCCAAACAGATCCCACTCTTGTTGTCATAATATATCATTGTAGTTTCTAGGGCATGCTCAAATATCTCTCCAAAGGGCTTCCCCAACCAAATTGCTTCACAGCTAGCCATGCTAGCAGCAATATATTCTGCTTCGGTGGTGCTCAATGCTACAAAATTTTGTTTCCTTCTCATCCAGGATTTCATGACAGATCCAAGGCTAAAATAACATCCAGATGTACTCTTTCTTTCCATAACATTTCTTGCTCAGTCAGCATCAGTGTATGCATGAAGTTGAACATCTCTGGCAGAATATCTCAGACCAAGTGTGATTGACCCATGCAAATATCTCAATACATGTTTGACAATTATCCATTGTGCATGTAGGGGCTCGATCATGAATTGACTCAATGTGTTTATTGAATAGCATATTTTTGGATGGGTGTTCAAAAGGAACACCAGAGCCCCAATCAGTTGTCTATACTCAGATGGATTTTCCAAATCAGGTCATGCATCTTCTCCACATAGCTTGAAGTTCATGTTGAAGAAAAGTGTAACTAGGTTCGATATTTAAAAATGTAATTTTGATATTTGTACTTGTCATGAAAAATAAATATTATTTTTGTAAATTATAAGAATGAGTTTCTTTCTCATTTCATAGGCCGAGGAAAGTCAAAGAGTCAAATTCATGTATAAGGAGCTCTTCTTGAGCCTATGTGTAAATGTATACTAGTCTAAAAGGCCCTCCAAGACAAGCACAATCCTCCAAGACAATCACAAGAAGAAGTATGAAAGCTAAACAATGAAGAAGATAGTCATGCCGACCTAAAAATATATATAAAAGACAAGTCAGCTCAAATAATAGACACATCCTTTCAATGAACACATCGGCTAATTATGGAGAACAAACTACTATAAATACCCAGCTAGGGTATCCGCAAAACAACAATGAAGAACTCAGATTGATATGAGATTTTCAGAAGTCTTTCACAAGTGTTTTCATATGGAATTTGCATTACAGGAGTTAAGATGACTCTGCTATTTTTGGTGACAATTACAGTGGGTTATACAAGTCTCATAACCTCGGCTTCTTCACAATGATTATAGTCTCAACATAGATGCGAAGATGGAGGTCTCGGTGGAGAACACACTGTCTCGGAAAACAATCATGTTCACATTTTTTACGTACTCAACATAGTCATAAAACATAATAAGCACAGTTACAGTCAAGGTATAAGTGTGGTGATAAGGATCTCGGTGATCCCACAGAGACGCACTTAGTCTCATATTTTGGATGCAGTCATAATCTTGGCATAATTTTTAATGAAGATATAATGATGAAGTCATAATCATAATAAAAGATATTAGTGTAGCTTCAATATATAGAGTTTGTTGGTATAGTAATGATCTCAGTGAATGGACAATGACTATCTCAATGAATGCACAGTAATGATCTTGATGATGGTGCAACTATGATGATCTTAATGATGACATTGGTGAAGCAACAATGATGATGACGATCTCAGCAATGCCAAAGAAGAGGATTGTTGTCTTGGTCTTGGAGTGGCATCATAGGTCAAGGGTCACGGTCTTGGTATTCGTCAATTGGAATCTCTATAAGAATAATTTTGTATGGGTTTTCCTCTCCAAGAGGGAGAGGTTTTGGCCCTGACAGGATGCCAACATCTTGTGTTCTTGTCTCTTTGTTTTTGGTAGCTATTTGATGAACTAACAAAGACACACTCTAATAACAATAAGTGGATATTGGAATAAAAAGAAAAATTGAAAAACACCTCACAAATAGTTATCATGCCTGGAAGAATCTAATTAACTATAATTTCCCTAGATTCTTCAACATGGTATCAAAGCTAAGGTGCTGAAGTCAAAGGAAGGGAAATAAAAAGAGACATACAAGGATCAATTTTCAAGAAGGGCATCAAAGCAAGTTGTAGGGATTTGAAAAAATTGAAGGATCAGTCTACAACAATAGTCCACATTAGCAAGGGTTTTTTCCTATGCAATCAAGGAGACAATCTACAACAACAATTGATTTTATGTTCACAGTCATCATAAAAAGGCCACTGAGGCCCTCATCGAATTGTCTACAAAGCTATGAAACTCAAAGGACCTCAAAATAAATATCTCATCATCTTGGAAAAGATTGAAGCAATTGTGACCTACTCTACAAAATAAGGCAGAACATATTGAAGGCAAGAAGGCATTGTCATCTTCAAGGTTATAATCAAGCAAGGATCATTTCCTTATCAAAGAATAAGATCATCCAAGGAAGCATCAAATCATCCCTATCAAAAGAAGCAAACTTTTCTATTAAGAAAAGGCTTTCTCATTCGAATGAAGATCATTCAAGAAGAAGCCATCATATATCTTCTTCAACCATCATCAAAGCAATCAAGGTAAAGATTTCATATTCACATGACAAGTAAGTATCTTTTCATTCTATCATCAAATTTGGTTAAATGACTTCATGAATTGCAAGGACATCTATAGGTTGATGGGTCATCAAGATTCCTTGCATGAAAAAGAAGGATAGACATAGTCCTCTAAGTAGCTGAAGTCATTAAACATATCAAAAGGTCTCCTCTGAATTTATGGAAAGGGATACTTATGAAAGATCCCCTCACATAGCAATATTGGAGACATCAAAGTGATGAAGATGATAAACTCATTCTCTGAATGTGCAATGAAGAAGGTCACATGAAATATGATCTACATGAAAGTAAAAGGTATCAAAGGATGTAGGATATCTTCATAAGGTCTCATATACAAGATCTAGGAAGGAAGATAACCATCATTGATCTATAATGCACTAACAAGGTAACAAGTATCCATGAGATAAGGAAGTTACCTCATTCGACAACTTATGGTCTCTATGCTAAATAGAGAAAGACAAGTTGATGGAAAAAATATTGAAAGGACTAAAACATGTGCAGAAAGGAAAGGCAAGTTTTCAATGCTATGGAAAGTTTATAGAAAGAAGCTCATACCACTGATGGAGGAAGCTGAAGAAAAGAGGCCAAGGAAAGAGGGAGTAACAAATCTCTACTATGAGTGAAATGGTATCCCTCACAAAAGGGTCCTATCATAAGCTTCTGTTATAAGATATGACAATGATGATAAGATGCATCGTGGCATCATGGAAGCATTAGAAACAAGATCTCGTGACATCACCATGGGAATCATGAAGAAAAAAATCCATGACAAACAAAACATGAAGGATATATCTCTTGGGAGCCTCAATGGACATTGAAGGAAAGAGTCATCTAGGACAAGGCTCATCATACATCAAGTAAAAAAGGAAACATATACCAGTTGGGGATATACAAGATCCTCAAAATGCTCTGATGGAATCCTCATCAGAGGGTTCACTAATCTAGATAGGAAGAAAATGTTTCAAAAAGAACTCCAACTTATGGAATCCATTAGATGATGATGTGATGACATGAAGCAGATCAAGGGATTGAAGATCTTTTCAATCAAGGAAGTTGTTGAAAGAAGCCTAGATGACCTAAAGGTAAAATAAGGTATGTATTCTTGTATTATGATGTCATGTCGTATGGTTGCAGGTAACATGGATCATTTCTTCTATATTAAGAAGCATGATCAAGAGAAAAATGCTATCCTCCTCTAAAAGGATGCATGGAGGCATACGTCACACTAGATGAAATCAATACAATATGTCCTCATATGAAGTATGAGGTGGTTGACTACAATGAAGAAACTCTGATTGAAAGCTACTAGGAATGGAATGTGTGAGGAAGGAAGAGACCATGAGATATGAAACCCTGATGAAGGCGGTCAACATCCAAAAGATCAAGAAGACTTGACTAGAAAATCTCCTTGAAAGATATGAAGACTATGATGAAAAAAAATGAAGACCCTTGAAAATGGATATCTTTGGGAGATGTGTCAATATATGTGCATGATGCTGATACATACAAGAATATGTCATGATGAAGAGCCATCTCGCAAGGTATGATTTGATGTCTTGAATAATATATGGATAATGCAGGGCTACTCGAACAAGAGTTGTGAAAACAAGTACAACTAGCATTCATGAGATGGATGGAAGAAGCATGATGATAAATAAATAGTCATATAATGAAGGTTCTAGATATGAAGAAGGCCACTTTTGATGAATAAAGGAATGAAATGATGAACCAAGGAGGAAAGTGATCGATGGCCGTTGCCCTACAAGGAAGAAGCTCAACTGATTTTCATGACATCAAGGAGAGAAGTTGATCAAGTAGCTAAAGAGCCCACGAATAAGAAGTTACTAATGTATATAAGAATCTATAGCTAAGAGGGAGCTCTGACAGGTCCCTGATCAAGAGGGAGCTTGGATTGGATCACCCCTGATTAAAATGGAGTGTCAGTTGTGCTTTTCTATTTCATGTGTCATGCACTCGACCAGGACTAACAACCATAAGTCTAGGTGAAGGCCATGAAAATAAATGTAAACACATGATATCCTCCCCAGTTGAGAGGGAGAGATAGACACAACATTCTTGTCTTCACTTTGGAAGAAACAATGGAGGATTGGGTAATCATCTAGCATCTGATGCTCTTTGAAGATGTGTAGGGCATCCAAGATAAGAGTAGGAAAGAGGAACGATATTCTTTGAGCGCTGGGAACCCAAGGTAAGAATAGTCCTAGAAGGTCATACTTAGTGAACACCCAGGTGTGTATGTACCTTGAGAGACAATGATGAAGGTGTCTATAGTCATTGGTATCACCAACATTGTGCTCTAATCTGATGAGAGATAGATCTGTCAGTCAAGGCCTTTCTAGGAAACAATGTTGGTTACTGTGATGCTATACAGATGGGTTACTAATCCGATTCTTCTTATGAGAAATTCTTCAGATTGAGAATTACGAAGTACCATTATAAATACCTCCCTAGTTAAGAGGGAGTGTTGAAGAAAAGTGTAACTAGGTTTGGTATTTAAAAATGTAATTTTTTTGTAAATTATAAAATGAGTTTCTTTCTCATTTCACAGTTCGAGGAAAGTAAAAGAGTCAAAATCATGTATAAGGAGCTCTCCTTGAGCCTATGTGCAAATTTATACTAGTCTAAAAGGCCGTCCAAGACAAGCACAATCCTCCAGGACAAGCACAAGAAGAAGTCTACAAGCTAAACGATGAAGAAGAAAGTCATGCCGGCCTGAAAATATATATAAAAGACAAGTCGACTCAAATAATAGGTACATCCTTTCAATGGACACGTCGGCTAATTATGGAGAACAAACTACTATAAATATCCAGCTAGGGTATCTGCAAAACAATAGTGAAGAACTCAGATTGATTTGAGATTTTCAAAAGTCTATCATAGGTGTTTTCATATGGAATCTACATTACAGGAGTTAAGATGACTCTGCTATTTTCGGTGACAATTACAGTGGGTTATACAAATCTCATAACCTTGGCTTCTTCACAGTGATTACTGTCTCGACATAGATGCGAAGATGGAGCTCTTGGTGAAGAACAAACTATCTCAGAAAACAATCATGTTCACGTCTTTTACATACTCAACACAGTCATAACGCATAACAAGCATAGTTACAGTCAAGGCATAAGTGTGGTGATAAGGATCTCGGTGATCCCACAGAGACACACTCTGTCTCATATTCTAGACACAATCATAATCTCGACATAATGTTTAGTGAAGATATAATGACGAAGTCATAATCATAATAAAATATCTCAGTGCAACTTTAGTATATAGAGTTCATTGGTACAATAATGATCTCAGTAAATGGACAATGACTATCTTAGCAAATCCACAATAATGATCTTGATGATGGTGCAGCTATGATGATCTCAATGATGGCATCAATGAAGCAACAATGATAATGATGATCTTAGTAGTGTCAAAGAAGAGGATTGGTGTCTTGGTCTTGGAGTGGAATAATAGGTAAAGGGTCATGGTCTTGGTATTTGTCAAATGGAACCTCTATAAAAAGAATTTTGTGCGGGTTTTCCTCTCCAAGAGGGAGATGTTTTGGCCCTGGAAAGATGCCAACATCTTGTGTTCTTGTGTCTTTGTTTTTGGTATCTATTTGATGAAATAACGAAGACACACTCTAATAATAATAAGTGCAGATTGGAATAAGAATAAAAATTGAAAAACACCTCACAAATAATTATCATGCCTATAAGATTCTAATTAACTATAATTTCCCTAGATTCTTCAACAATTTCCATCGGTGTAGCCATGGATTTGCATTTAGCGATTCCAAATCTTTCCAGTAGCTTCACAAAGTATTTTCCTTGTGAAAGGAAAATCTCACCAGGCCTTGCCACACATCAAGGCCTAGAAATTAGTGCATGAGACAAAGGTCCTTCATCTTGAATCCTAAGGCTAGCTCTCTCTTACACTTGATCATCAAAGGCTCACTACTTGTCAAGAATAGATCGTCAACATATAAAACCAAAATAAATGGCATACCTTGGACTACCTTGAAGTAGAGGTCGGGATCGACATCGCTTCTTGTGAATCCTAGCTTCATTAAGTAACTATCAATGCATGCATAACAAGCTCGGGGATCTTGCTTCAAACCATACAATGCCTTCTTCAACCTGCAAACATGTGTTCTTCGATTTTCCACTTCAAATCCTTATGGTTTTTCAACATATACTTCTTCCTGTAACATGCCATGTAGGAAAGAGGTATTTATGTCTATTTGATGAAGAGTCCATCCTTGACTAGAAGCAAGGGAAACTATCAAACGGATGGTTGTATATTGAGCCACGGGAGCAAATATGTCATCATAATATTCTTACTCTTTCTGAGAGAATCCTCGAGCTACAAACCTTGCTTTGTATTTCTCAATGCTACCATAAATTCCATGTTTGATCTTGAATAACCACTTTTAAATCACAACAGGCTTCCCATTCGGTCTTGGCACAACTTCCCATACATCATTCTTCAAACCGATTCATATTCCTCAACCACAACATCCTTCCAAACTTGTTCTTTTACTTCTTCTTCGAATGAGGATGGTTCAGATTGAATCATAGTGCTCATGGCTGTAACATATCCCTGATACCTACATGGTTGATTCCTTTCTCTAAATGACCTATGAATGGGAACATTTCTTTCAACGTTCTATAGAGTATCACGGAGCCAAAGTGGTCTCTTCCTAGTAGGAGGGTCACTTGGTGGAGGATATAATAGATCCATATGCTCCATGGGATCATCAACCATGTCAGACTCGGTCATGGAAGGGCCATCTAGAATATCCCAGCCATCATTCACTTCCTTGGGAGGAGGAGGCAGAGGAAGATCTCTTTCTTTTCCAAGAGCTGCATCTTCATCAAATGTTACATCCCTGCTAATTTCGACTTTCCTCTGACCAAGAATATATATTCTATATGATTTAGAATGTTCACAATAACCCACAAACATACCTTTTCTTCCTATAGCTTCCAATTTGTTCCTTTTATCCTTCGGCACATGAAAATATACGGGGCATCCAAATACACGAAGATGGATAATATCAGGCTTGATACTTGTAAATATTTCTTCAGAGGTCTAGTTTTCTAACGCTTGATGAAGCACCCTGTTTTGAACATATACAACAACAAATGTGGCTTCTTCCCAAAGGAATTTTGGCACCTTTTGATCATGGAGCATGACACGAGCAACTTCTAATATAGACATGTTCTTCCTTTTAGCTAAACCATTATGTTCAAAGGTATATGACATAATTGTTTCCTTCTTGATCCCTTCTTTCTTGAAAAATGATATGAATTCATTTGACATGTATCCCCTCCATTGTCGGACCTAAAGACTTTGATTCTCTTTCCTGTTTGATTTTCGATCAAGGCTTTGAATTCCTTGAATATTTCAAAGGCTTCATCTTTGTGCTTAAGGTAGTATATCCATGTATTTCTTGAGAATTCTTCAATAAAGGTGATGTAATAGAGATGACCACCAATAGAATGTACAGGCATCAAAACACATATATCAAAATGAATGAGATGGAGGATGTCATTTGTCTTTTTCTTACTAGAAGTAAATGGTCCCCTTGTTTTCTTTCCACTTGCATAACCTGGACACTCTCCATCATGATGAGCTTGAACATCATTAATACATGAGACCAATTTATTCAATTTTGGAAGTGCATCATAGTGAAATGAGCCAGCTTGCGGTGCCATAACTCGCTCAGATGATTGGTGTTATGAACCAATGCTAGAAGTGGCCTTCTACTGACTCTATAGAGTCCTTCAAATTTTGATCCTAATGTGAATGCATATCTCATAGGTGAATCAACATGCCAAGTCAAAAATTTTCCTTTGATGAAGGCAACTCTCACCCCTTTATCTTCCAATGCAGACATAGATACCAAATTATTCATTAATCCCAGTACATACATAACATCATGCAGTAGAATTGATTCCCTAGAATTCAGCTGAAATTTGATAGACCCAAAGCCTTTCACGGGATGAGTGGAGTTGTTTACAAGAATAATCTTCAGCTTAGTCTCTCTCTCTACTAGATTAGAGAGGACTTCTTTGTATCTAGAGAAATTATGACTGGCCCCACTATCAACCAACCGACTATCCCACGAATCTGGTGGAGAAAGAACTAGTAAGGGAAGAAATAAGAATGTATTAAGATTTATTTACAACATTACTTTCATACCTAGGAGCCCTTGACTTCTTTTGAGGAGGATGATCTTCTTCATGGTTGCTTAAGGAGTCTCTTCTTCTTCTTTCATATCTTCTATCCCAGTTATTCCTTTGATTTCCTTTTCTTCTTTTATTATTGTTGTTTCTTCTGGTGTTGTAACATGGCCTCTTTCTCTTCTCAGGACAATATCGAGCATACCGACCTTTCTTATATAGCATTCAATATGAGATAATGACCTGTCATTCCTTCCTTTTGTATTCTGAGAAGGATGATTCCTTGATGTACCTCCTTTTTCCTTCTTCCTTTTATCACGAGAGATATATGCAACGTGATCTCCCTCTTCATGCTTTTGAATCCTTTCTCTTGCTATCATCCTCGATTATTCTTGAGTAAGCTTCCAAAAAATTTCATAAAAATATGGAAGGACATTGTTGTTGCTGATTGTGGTAATGAAGGTTTCCCAAATAGGAGGGAGACCTCTAAGAGTCACAAATACTAGTTCTCTGTCAGGCACATTTTCTCCAACTCCTTACAATTGATATTTAAGGCGAGAGACCCTCATAATGTAGGATTGGATATCTTCTCCTTTGTTCATCTTGGTTTCCTGGAGTTAATATTTCAGGGTGATGAGCTCATTCAAGTTGTTGATTTCATACATGCCGACTATCTTGTCATACATATCTTTAGACTTTCTTAAATTCCAAACCTATGTAAAGTAAATGATCTTGTAAACCATCAACTATAATTTGCTTTGATTTGGACTCGCCTTTCTTGTACATGTTCTTGAGGGAAGTGGAAGCACTTTTTGGAGGCTTGAGCATCCTTCCTTGAATGTATTCCAGCACATCATTGTTGTTAGCTATGATCTCCAACCCGACTTTCCATGCATCAAAGTTTGATGCATCACCCAAATTTTCATGCTCCTTGAAGGTAGAGGAAGACATCTTGACCTTGAATAAGCTATCTTCTTTATGATAATGAGGGCTTCAATGATTGTCTTATTTTGGGCTTGTCCTTCACCTCAGCTCTGATACCATGTTAATTTTTTCTGATTGTTCTATTC
This sequence comes from Pinus tabuliformis, assembly GCA_031772625.1. Taxonomy (NCBI): domain Eukaryota; kingdom Viridiplantae; phylum Streptophyta; class Pinopsida; order Pinales; family Pinaceae; genus Pinus; species Pinus tabuliformis. Next base: position 150,586,409 of record CM062811.1, on the reverse strand, counting down.
TATATCAGTTACTTTAGCTCAATTTACTTCTTAATTAACAACACATCCAATTAATAAAAATGTAACCAATCATAAACTGTAACTGACGATAGAAAAATATATGAAATCACAAAGAAGACAACAACACGACCATAAGAGACATAATATTGGTTCAAGACTAGGGAAAAACCCCACAAAGGGGAAACCCTTTCAAATCTTCTTCTTTAATAGATTGTCATAAAAGTTTTTCAGTAGAGAGTATAATCAACCCAATACATATATTTGCAATGAATATTTACAAAATAGATCTATATAACAATAGAGATAGGCCCAAATCTACCAGATCACTGAATCCAACTGTCAAACCCAAGGTCAAAAGAAAAATGACTGCGTGCATCCAAAACTCTCTGGACACTCTCTCACATTGTGTGAGGGCGTCTGTGACTGTTCAAACTCTCTTAGGAAGACTCTGTGTGTGCGTCTGGGGTCAAAATTACCTAAATGTACTCCAAACCCCCCAGACGCTCCATTCAAGTTACTGTGCATGCGTCTGGGACTTCCTGGATGCTCTCAGGACCACTCTGTGCAAGTATCCGGGGACCGATACCTCCAGATCTGCTTATGAAACCTTGGACGCTCCCTTAGGATTTTGTGCCAATGTCTAGGGATCTTTGGACGCTGTGTTGACCACTCTGTGCTAGTGTCCAGGGACTAAAATTCCTAGTTCTATGCCAACGTCCAGGAATCAGAAAACCTTAGATTAGTGTGAGCTTCACCCCTGTGATTTTAGACCCTTGCGCAAACTCCTTTCGTCAGACCTGTGTGAACCAAGAAAAAAGAGAATTATATAAGATGGCTTGATCAATGTAATGAAATGAGCTTGAGGTCACTTCTATTTATGGGATTTATTAAGGGTCCACTTGGGGTTGAGGTCGACCTAAACAATTTCACACGTGCTTAGGGCCGACCCATTCCATTATGCATGTATGAATAAAATAATTCAAAAATCAACTTCCGCTTAACCCAATAGGGTGATATTTAGGTTGTTTTTGGTCCTCTCGAAAAGAAGAATTCAATGCAAGAATCATATCTATCATCTAAGCTATCCAAGGTGGAATTTGACCCTAGTTGCAAAAATTAACAACAATGGTCAACCATTAAACTGAAGATTCACTCATAATTAACTCATGCATGCCAAATCAGAGAAAGAACCAATTGAGATTAGAGTTTAGGGACAATGTACTAGTAGCTGTAAAATCAACCGAATTGTACAGGTGGTGCATGTAATCAGAGGAATGCCTATGAGGATTGCACAATTCATATTTGTGGAATTTCCCAATTAAATATGGGCTAATTCCCAAGGAAACTACACAAGGAAATAAGAGCTTGGAAGGCAACATAATTGGCTAAGTATTGGCTTGAGCTTGTCTGGGAAGTAGTGAGATAGATAGAGATACTACAAATGTTTCTTAGGTTTGAGCAAAGCATTGGAATCTTCTTATATTTTCTGATTAATGCAATATACAGATGGCAGGGGTTTTTAGTTATGGCTTTCCCCAAAAAATTATTTTGTTATGTGTGATTGAATTATTTCTCTTTTATGCTTCATTATTTCATCGATCATTTATTGTTTCCACTGATGAGTAGATTATATCAAAGTCAATTCTTTTAGCATATTACACTATGCAGTTTGAATATACAAGGAATTTTTACATGGTGACAAAGCTGAAATCACTATAGAAGAGGAGAATATGAGTTTGTCTTTTGCAGGAGAAATCAAATTTGCAGTATCATACTTCAGAGCCATCATGATGTCATTCTACATATCAAGACTCAAATATTCCCTTGAGGGTAGTTCAAACTATATTTCTTGGAAGGATAGGATGAAGGTAGTGTTGGAAGACAACATGATTAAGGAATTCATCGACAAAGATATTCCTACGCCGGCTAATGCTCAAGATTTGGTAGAGTGGAGAAAATGTGTAGCAAAGGGGAGAAGGATTATCCTAGAAGGATTTCGAGATCATATTGTCTCAAACCTCCATGGTAAGGAAACTCCATTTGCAATGTGGAAGGCCTTGAAAAACTTGTTTAAAAAAAAAGTGACCACAGGAAGCTAACACTAAAAGACACACTCAGAAAAATCAAGATGGAGAAGGGCGACACAATACCAAAGTACTTGACCATGTTCACCCAATGTCAGGATGAGATTGGAAGTGTCGATATTATATTTTCTGAAGGTGATCTGGTGAGCCTAGAATTTATAGGCGTTCCCAAGAGATGGTATATCTACTAGGGCTTAGTTAATGGGAGGGAAAAAATACCAGAGTGGGAGCGATTATGGTCCAACTTGTTACAAGAAGAGATTCGACGGAACGCCAAGGATGGATTTTCATACAAGCATGATGATGAGGAGAACCGTGCCTTATATGGAAAGGCAAAGAAAGCGAAGGGGCATTCATCCCTTTCCAAATTAGTTTCTAGTTAGGGTGGCAAGAAGAAGGACATGTTGAAGGTTAAATGTTTTCACTGTCATGAGCTAGGAAAATATGATACAAAGTGTCCGCACAAGAAGGCTGGTAAGAAGCACTCAGGAGGAGTAGCAGGTGAAGCCCTTGTTTCACAATTTGAACTGGATTTCACCCTCATTGTGTAAGCGATTCTTGATAGAGTTCGCTTAGATGTGTGTGGGTCGTTCTTGACAACATCCACGACCAAACACATGTATTATGTAATATTTGTTGATGATTTTTCTCGTAAGTGCTGGATTTTATTCATCAGAAGAAAGATCAGGTGTTCGCTAAATTTTGTGAATTTAAAGCACTTGTTGAGAAATACACTGGCAGGAAAGTTAAAGCTCTCAGAAGCAATAACGGTGGAGAATGTCGAATGAAGTCAAGAACTTCTGTGCAGTAGAAGGCATTCGATGGGAATTAACAACACCTCATAACCCACACCAAAATGGGGTGGCTGAAAGGAAGAACATAAGTATTGTGGGAGATCCACGGGCGATTTTACATGATCAGGGCCTACTGTTGCATTTGTGGGATAAAGCATGCAATAAAACTGTTTATTTGCAGAACAAAATCCCTCATTGAATTCTCGGGATGATTACACCAATTTTTTTTTTTAGGTAAGAAACTAGATGTGACACACTTTAGGATCTTTGGTTCATCAGTATACTGTCATGTTACCAAGGATGCACAAAAAAATCTAGAGCCAACAACTGAGTTTGACATATTTATGGGGTACACTAATAAACCTCAAAACTATCGGGTATACCTTCCATCCAACAGGATGACAATGGTTCATAGAGATGTGAAGTTTGATCAAGAGAAGGCCATGAGATTTTCCCTTGAGAGGGAGATTAAGTTACATGCAGTTGAAGATATATTAGCCCCAAAGGAGGAACCTCAAGATGATGTGGAGCAACCACATGTAGAGGAATGGAGAGTAGAAGCATCCACTCATGCAAAGACTTACAAAGATGGAAGGAAGCACACCAGAGAGGCTGACATATTGATGCATGATGCTAGAGAGAATGTGGGAGCACCCACATCACAGTACAGGAAGAGGAGGTCACCAGATCAGTATACTGGCAACACGACTCTGATGAGTGAGAGTGTAGAGGTTGATCCATCCTCATTCAAGGAAGTAGTAGAAACCAGTACGGGTTGATGCCATGGTTGAGGAGTATGACTCCATTATTAGAAACAATATTTGGGAAGTGGTCCCAAGACCATCAGACAAGTCAGTGGTGAGTTCTAAATGGCTTTACAAGGTAAAGCAAGAAACAAATGGGAGTGTGGAGAAACGAAAAGCTAGATTTGTGGCCAGAGAATTCTCTCAAGTGGAGGGAATTGATTATGATGAAACCTTTTCTCTAGTAGCAAGGTACTCTTCAATCAGATCTATTCTAGCACTGTCAGCGCAGATGGGATGGAAGATACATAAGATGGATGTGAAGACAACATTCCTCAATGATATGATTAAGGGAAAGGTGTATATTGAGTAGTCGGAAGGATTTGAGATCTTCAACAGAGAGTCACATGTGTGCAGACTCAAGTGAGTGCTCTATGGACTAAAACAATCACCCCATGCTTGGCACACCAGGATTGATAACTATTTCACCAGGTTGGGCTTCACCAAAAGTAAAGTAGATGCAAACGTTTACCATATTGTGGTTGAAGGTAAATTGTTGATTATAATATTATATGTCGATGATTTGATTCTAACAGGTGATGAGAAGCTAATGAAATCTTGCAAAGAGGATCTTGCAAGAGAATTTGAGATGAAGGACTTGGGTCTCATGCATTACATTCTTGGTATGGAAGTATGGCAAGAAGATGGGGAACTGTTTGTCTCTTAGGGAAAGTATGCCAACGAGATACTGAAGAAGTTCCACATGGATAACAACAAACCCATGGAGATTCCTATAGCAAGTAATTGGAGGAAGGAAGATGCTACTTCAAGTGAAGTAGTGGAGGCTACTATTTATAGACATCTTGTGGGTTCACTTATGTATTTGGTGAACACACGACCATACATGTGTTTTGCAATTAACCAACTTAGTCAAGCCATGGTTAAGCTGACCAAACTTTATTGGAAGGAACCTACACATGTGTTGAGATACCTCAAACGCACCACTCAATTTTGTCTTTGGTACAGACAAATAAAGGGAGTGAAGCTTCAATGCTTCATGGATGCATATTGGGTAGGGAGTCCATCCGACATAAAGAGAACATCAGGGGGAATCTTCAGTATTGAGTCAACAATAACTTCTTGGTACATCAAGAAGCAAAGATTAGTTGCATTCAGATCGACAGAAGCAAAGTACGTGGCTGCTAGTCAAGCAACTTATGAGGCTATCTGGATTAGGAAGATCCTTGTTGGGTTATTTGGTTAGCAAATGGATCCTACATTTATTTATTGTGACAATCATAGTTGTATCAAACTATTTGAGAATCTAGTTTGTCATGATCGGTCCAAGCATATCGACATTTGAGATCACCATCTACGAGATTGTGTGGAAAGGAGAATCATGTTGTTGGAGTACATTCCTACGGAGGAGCATGATGCCGATATTTTGATAAATACATCATCAAGATGAAAATTTGAGTTTCATAGAGGCAGGATTGGGGTAGCAGATAATCCCTTTCTTGTTGAGAGGGAGTGTTGAAAATGCAACAAGAAAATCCTAATTTAATTTTGTCCTTGAATTAAATTGTAATTCCACATCTCATGACAACTTGTAATAGTTAACTAAGTTAATTTGACTTAGCTGGCTCAGTTAATTTGAATTGAGGGCCTAACTTGAGTCATATAGAATGTCTCGTACCTTTTAGGAGCCCTCGTTGAGTTTATTTTGAGTTGTAACTATTTAATTAAGTTTAACTAAGTTAAAGTTAATTAAACTAGTTCCAACTGATGGAGGAATTAGTGGGAGATCCAGTAGTGGGGTGTAACCAACAGTGGTCAACCAATAGACTGAATATTCACTCATAATTAAATCATGCATGTTAGATCAAAGAAATTCCTAGTTGATATTGGAGTTTAGGGACAATGTACTATCATTTGTAAAATCATAAAATCATCCGAATTATAAAGGTGGTGCATGCAATTAGAGGAAGGCCTATGATGATTTCACAATTCATATTTGTGGAATTTCCCAATTAAACATGGGCTAATTCCCAAGGAAACTGCACAAGGAAATAGGAGCTTGGAAGACAACAAAATTGGCTAAGTATTAGATTGAGCTTGTCTGGGAAGCAGTGAGATAGATAGAGATAGTGTAGAGGTTTCTTGGGTTTGAGAAAAGCATTGTAATATTCTCATATTTTCTGATTAATGCAATATATAGATAGCAGGGGTTTTTAGCTGTGGCTTTCCCCAGAAAATTATTGTGTTATGTGTGATTGAATTCTTTCTCTTTTATGCTTCGTGATTTAATCAATCGTTTATTGTTTCCACTGATGAGTAGAGTAGATTCAAGTCAATTATTTTAGCATACTACAATATGCAGTTTGAATCTACGAGGAATTTATACAATCAGTAAATTATCGTCGCACCTAATCCAACTCATCCTGTAATTGTTAGATTATGACCTACTGACTCTGCACTATATATGTCAAGGAGAGAATTTGTTGACAAAGATCACTGACTTCAAAAAACCGGTCCAATGAAGGGTGCAAACATAAGTGACATCGATGATCCATTGGAGACTTGCTAGCATGACGACTATTAAATTTCAAAGTTTTCCAAGGTAGTGGTAAGAGGTTGCTCACCAAAACTATCTATGCATCTTGAATCAGAGAATCACATGTCTCTGCAAATAAATTAGGAAGCTGACGGGAGTACCAGAAGGAAATTGGAAGAGAAGGTAAATGACCAGACAACTGGGCCACACTTCTTACTTTTTCTTTAATGCAATAACCTTATGCACACAGGAACATTAGGAGCATGCGAGGTCCAATTTGGAAGTTGCCACAAATGCTGCTGACACCACTTAAAGCACTAACCTAAGAGAGATTTTCGGCTCAATCACTTTCACTAACCATTGAAGCTCGTGAACAAAGAATTATGCACTTGCTAGGAGTGAAGAAATTCCATACTCAGGCTAGAGGGGAGACTCTCCAGGAGAAATTTGCCTACCAATTAAAGGAGTGACATAACCTACCTAAAACATTCTCCTAATTTTTCCTTGGCCACCACGATTATCAACAAATATATAATTGCATGTCGAATGTTGTGGCTTCATCTTCCATGAATGAAGACAGAAGTTTCAGAAGTTCCCACACTTCCACAATAGAAATTGATGCCGAAATATGGAAATTATTTCCTAAATTACCCATTCTGCTAGGTACAAAGCTTGAAAGGAGATAATACAAAGGACCTGATATAATATGAGAGTTAATTCTTGTGTAAATGCACTTCATTCCTCTAGACATGGAGGTTTCCACCTCCTATGATAGGACAAGCGAGGGATGCCATGTGGAGAGTTTCACATGATTAATCCAACGTGCATGCTTTGGAGTTGTGCGAATAATGCCAATGTCTCGACCCATATAGAGTAGATTTTGTCTTATTCCAAGAGGTTGAATAAATTGTTTACCATATGTTTAATCCTTTCTTTTTACCAATTAAATTTTCTATAATTAGCTAAGGGGAAGCTAGGAACTTTTTTTGCCTTATTCATGAGATAACCATCCATTTGAGGGATCCATTGACTCATATTGTCCTTATTCTAGCTGACAAGATTTATTGGCTTGTTGATCAACTTCCTTATTCTGAATATGAAGTGTAGAAATTTTGAATAATTTAACACATATTCAATGGAGATTATCCTGATCATGTACTAATGCGAAAAACATACACAATACATAAGCTCCTCTACGTTGATCAAGAATATAGCAGCATCAATAACAATAAAACATCAAGAGCATTCACACATTAACACAGTATGTATCACGGGGAAAGCATCTCGCTAAAAACCCCACACTATCTGTATATTAATGATTGAGTCATGTAGCATTACACAGCATAATAATTCTCACAAGTATCTCCACCTCTGTTACACACAATACAGCTCAGATCTGATCTCCAAATCTCTTCCACTGCTTGCCTGCCTCCACTGCTCAATACCTGCTCAAGAACTGATGAGAATTGCTTCCCAAACTCGATTTTCACCTGCAAAATAGTCACTCACTCTTTGTGGACGTGAGCAAAGGCTAAAATGCGGGCCAAATACGTGAGCAAACTCATTGGCATACTCAATCCTTTGATTGTGCAAGATCTGGTGCACAACTATAGTCACAACTGATAGCAATCTGATTCTCTACCACCTGTCCCTGTTGAACTGAACATGCACTGACATGCAACTGAGTTAACTGATGTATTCTTTAGTTGTATTATGAGTTAATAATTAGTTTAACAACTCATCATTAGTCTATCTGCAGTTAGACTAACTACAACCAGTTTAACTAAGTTAAACTGAACACAACTCCATCAACTGTACCTCCAGTCCACTAAACTCAACTCACTTGAGTTCTAACTGAAGTCATGCATGCAACAAATCAACTGACTCATAAGAAAAATGAATTTCCTTCTGACAGCTGCATGTGCCACTTCCGTAGCTCAAACTGAAGTGCTCCAAGAGAATAAGATTAAGTTTATAGTCCAAATATTATTGTGAGATAATAATATTTGACTTTTCTATTTTTGACAGCCAGTCTAAAAATAGACTTGATCACTCACACTGTGATCACTCACACTTTCATCAAAAATAGAAGTCCATCTATTTTTCCCAACTTGATCAATCATCCATAAACATAGACATGATCCATATGTCTAAAAATAGACATAGTCTAAAAATAGACTTGCGCCAAAAATAGCCTGCGGGCCCACTTAGTGAAGGCGACTCTTTTCACTAAGCTCCATCATCTTGTTGCAATCTCAACACTCCCTCTCGACAAGATATGGATTATCAGCAACCCCTATCCTGCCTCGGTGGTACTCGAATTTGCTCCTGGTGAGAGCCTTCGTCAGAATATCAGCATCCTGATCCTCCGTTGGAATGTACGAAAGTAACATGATCCTCCGCTGCACACAATCTCTGATATGATGGTACCTGATGTCAATATGTTTAGATCTATCATGAAATACAGGATTAGCCGAGAGTTTAATGCAACTCTGGTTATCACAGTAAATCACAGTAGGATCCAAATGAGAACCGAACAAACCAACCAGGATCTTCCTCATCCATATAGCCTCGCATGCAGCCAAACTTGCTGCCATATACTCGGCCTCCGCTGAACTGAGTGCCACAGATCTCTGCTTCCTGCTGTACCAAGAAACTGCTGTCGATCCGATACTGAAGACCCCTCCTGATGTGCTCTTTCTGTCTGTTGGACTCCCTGCCCAATCTGCATCCGTGAAGCCACATAGCTTCACCTCATCCTCCTGTCTGTACCACAAACCATATCCCGATGTGCCTCTCAAGTAGCGCAATACATGCTTGCCCGCCTTCCAGAAGAGCTTGGTAGGCTTAACCATAGCTTGTGAAAGCTGGTTAACTGCATAGCATATATCAGGTCGTGTATTGACCAAATACATCAGCGACCCCACCAACTGTCGATAAACAGTGGCATCCACTTCTTCTCCCGAAGTGGCATCCTCCTTCCTCCAACCTCCAGGAAGAGGAGTATCAACAGGCTTGCAGCCATGCATGTTGAACTTCTCCAGTATCTCCCGAGCATACTTGCCCTGAGAAACAAACAGTCCACCACTGCGCTGCCATATTTCCAATCCTAGGAAATAGTGAAGGAGGCCCAAATCCTTCATCTCAAACTCTGTAGCAAGATCCTTCTTGCATGACAGTATCAACAACTCATCACCCGTTAGAATCAAATCATCAACATACAGTACAATGATAAGCAACTTACCCTCCACCACAATCTGGTATAGGTTCGGATCCGCCTCGCTCTTGGAGAATCCAAGTCCTGTGAAATAGCTGTCTATCCGTGTGTACCAAGCACATGGTGCTTGCTTCAACCCATACAGCGCTCTCTTGAGCCTGCACACATGCGACTCGCTGCTGAAGACTTCAAAGCCTTCGGGTTGCTCAATGTACACCTCCTCCTCAATGACTCCGTTGAGGAACGCAGTCTTCACATCCATCTGATGAATGTGCCATCCCATCTGCGCTGAGCGAGCAAGAATCGTCCGTATGGAAGAATACCTTGCGACAGGTGCAAAGGTCTCCTCATAATCGATCCCCTCAATCTGTGAAAAGCCTCGGGCAACAAATCTTGCCTTGTACTTCTCCACACTCCCGTCAGCTGCCTGCTTAACTTTGTAGATCCATCTCGAACCCACCACTGATTTCCCTTCCGGTCTAGGAACAATCTCCCATGCACTGTTTCTGACAATAGAATCATACTCTTCCACCATGGCGTCTACCCATGCGGGATCCTCCACAGCTTCCTCGAAAGAGGATGGCTCAGTCACAACACACTTGCTCATAAGAGCCATGTATCCAGTGTACCGATCAGGTGACTGTCTCTGCCTGCGTTGAGCTGTAGGTGGTCCTACAACTTTCTCTGCATCTTGAGCCAGTCGCTCAGCTTCTGTCAAGCGCTTTCGCCCTCTGATGGTTGGCGCTGCATGAGTGGTCTCTTCCACTCCATGAACCTCGTCCTGTGGCTGATCCACGTCCTGAAGCTCATCCTTAGGAACTAATAGCTCCTCATCTGCATGCAAGTGTAGCTCCCTCTCAAGCGAACACTTCATGGCTTTCTCCTCCTGAAATTTTATATCCCGTCGCACAACAGTTTTACCACTGTTTGGCAAATACACACGATAATTGTGGGGCGTATCAGTGTACCCCACAAATATCCCAACCTCTGCAGTCGGCTCCAACTTCTTTCTGGCATCCTTCGTCACATGCATGTAAACGTTAGCACCAAAAATCCTCAAATGAGAAAGATCAGGCTTCTTACCAGAATAAGCCTCCTCGGGTGTACTCATGCCAAGTATCCTATGAGGACAACGGTTCTGCACATAAACTGCTGTATTGCATGCTTCCGCCCACAAGTGAAGGGGTAGGCCCTGATCATGCAACATTGCCCGTGCAGCACCCACAATCGTTCTGTTCTTCCGCTCAGCTACCCCGTTCTGCTGTGGGTTATGGGGAGCTATGAGCTCTCTACGAATCCCTTCTGCCTTGCAGAAATCCTTGAACTCGTCCGAGATGTATTCACCACCATTATCGCTCCTAAGAGCCTTCACCTTCTTCCCCGACTCCTTCTCGACCAGTGCTTTGAATTCACAGAACTTTGAATATGTCTCGCTCTTCTTCTGCATGAAGAAGATCCAGCACTTACGAGAGAAATCATCAACAAAAATCACATAATACCTGTGTTTTGCTGTAGAAGCAACTGAGAAAGGTCCACACACGTCTGTGTGAATTCTCTCAAGGATCGTCGTGGCGCGACTATCCTTCTCATGAAAGGTGGCTTTCACAAACTTCCCCAAAGTACACCCCTTGCATTGATCTGACTGCGCAAGTGTGCCTTTAGGAAGCCCTGTAGTGATCTGCTGCAGTATCTTCAAGGCTCCATGGTGAAGGTGACCCAATCTCCTGTGCCACAACTCGCCATCATCCCGCTCACCAATCCTTCTGCCTTGCTTGCCATTGCTGCGCATCCATCTACATGCAACTGATAAAGGTTCCTCACTCGAACCCCTATCTTCCGGGTCTCACCAGTTGTCTTGCTGCGCAGGAAGGCCTTTCCCTCGCTGAAAACAACATCATACCCCTTGTCTTCTAACATCGCCACTGAGATGAGATTCTTCTTCAATCCTGGAACATGCATGACTTCCTTCAATACAAAGGGTTTACCAGACTCCCTCTCAAAGGAAATGGTACCGATACCGGTCGCACTGTATCTACCATCATCGCCCATCTCGATGTGCACTCCAAGATCTTTGTCCTCCAGATCAGAGAACAAATCTCTATCTCCCGTCATGTGAAAAGACGCACCACTGTCCATAAACCACACTGATCCCATCACACTTGAAACCAAGCATGCGATCAATGAAAAATAAAGTTCAAACTGAGAAGCTAAAGCCTCTCCCCCTGCAGATCCAGCAGCTTGCTTGTTCTTCTTCTTCTGCGGACAATTTGTGGCATAGTGTCCATGCTGGTGACAGTGAAAACACTTCACCTTGGACATATCTTGCTTCTTGCCTTTCGCACCAGACTGAGAAGCTTTCTTGCTCTTCCCTTTCTTTGCTTTGGCAGCCAAAGCACAATTCTCTTCATCAGCTCCCTTTGACGAAGATCCGTCCCTGGTACTCCGCCTGATCTCCTCCTGCACAAGATCTGACCATAGTCTTTCCCATCCTGGCAACTTCTCCCGACCATTGACAGAGTCCTGATAGGAATGCCAACTCTTCGGAAGACCAAGGAGAGGCAAGCTCACCAAGTCCTCATCATCGACAGTAACCCCCACACTTCCCAGCTCATCTCGACACTGAGTGAACTTCGTGAGATACTTGGGAATACTGTCTCCCTTCTCGCATTTGATGTTTCTGAGTTTATCTTTGAGCGCCAGCTTCCTCTGATCACTCTTGCTTTGGAATAATTCTGTTACTGATTTCCACATCAAATATGGAGTAGCCTTTCCATGGAGGCTGGACACAATGTGATCCTTCACGCCCTCCAACAGAATTCTTCGACATTTTGCGATCTTCTTTTGCCAAGCATCAGCTTGAGTAGCATCAGTAGGCTTTGGGATATCCGTATCTATGAATTCCTTCAGCCCGTTATCATCCAATACTGCCTCCATCCTGTCCTTCCATGCAATATAGTTTGAGCTGCCCTCAAGAGCATACTCCAATCGCAATCCGTTGAAAGACATTGCTGCGTTGTCACCAAGAAAACACTGCTGCAAATTCGAATTCCACCAGCAACCAACTCAACTGCTTCCGATCAACCCTCGCTTGATATCCTGTAAAAATCTCTTCTACAAATCAAGCTGCTCCGATACCATGTAGAAATTTTTTTTCTACAATTATCTAGCTCCGATACCATGTAGAAACTTTTTCTACAAATCATCTAGCTCTGATACCATGTAGAAATTTTGAATAATTTAACACATATTCAATGGAGATTATCCTAATCATGTACTAATGCGGAAAACATACACAATACATAAGCTCCTCTACGTTGATCAAGAATATAGCAGCATCAATAACAATAAAACATCAAGAGCATTCACACATTAACACAGTATGTATCACGGGGAAAGCATCTCGCTAAAAACCCCACACTATCTGTATATTAATGATTGAGTCATGTAACATTACACAGCATAATACTTCTCACAAGTATCTCCACCTCTGTTACACACAATACAGCTCAGATCTGATCTCCAAATCTCTTCCACTGCTTGCCTGCCTCCACTGCTCAATACCTGCTCAAGAACTGATGAGAATTGCTTCCCAAACTCGATTTTCACCTGCAAAATAGTCACTCACTCTTTGTGGACGTGAGCAAAGGCTGAAATGCGGGCCAAATACGTGAGCAAACTCATTGGCATACTCAATCCTTTGATTGTGCAGGATCTGGTGCACAACTATAGTCACAACTGATAGCAATCTGATTCTCTACCACCTGTCCCTGTTGAACTGAACATGCACTGACATGCAACTGAGTTAACTGATGTATTCTTTAGTTGTATTATGAGTTAATAATTAGTTTAACAACTCATCATTAGTCTATCTGCAGTTAGACTAACTACAACCAGTTTAACTAAGTTAAACTGAACACAACTCCATCAACTGTACCTCCAGTCCACTAAACTCAACTCACTTGAGTTCTAACTGAAGTCATGCATGCAACAACTCAACTGACTCATAAGAAAAACGAATTTCCTTCTGACAGCTGCATGTGCCACTTCCGTAGCTCAAACTGAAGTGCTCCAAGAGAATAAGATTAAGTTTATAGTCCAAATATTATTGTGAGATAATAATATTTGACTTTTCTATTTTTGACAGCCAGTCTAAAAATAGACTTGATCACTCACACTGTGATCACTCACACTTTCATCAAAAATAGAAGTCCATCTATTTTTCCCAACTTGATCAATCATCCATAAACATAGACATGATCCATATGTCTAAAAATAGACATAGTCTAAAAATAGACTTGCGCCAAAAATAGCCTGCGGGCCCACTTAGTGAAGGCGACTCTTTTCACTAAGCTCCATCATCTTGTTGCAATCTCAACATGAAGGTTATGATAATACAATTTGTAAGACAAATTTTCGAGGATTCCATATATCCTGCGGAGGAGAGAGAGAATTTTCTTGTTAGGGAGAGATATTGAATGGAGGAACTGAATGATGATTAGGGGGTCCCCCAAAATGAATATGGAAGAGACATCTTTCTATTTGGCTAGATAAAGGTGGAGGAGGAGGCCATACATCTCAACTAGATTGTTCGTTGTTTGTCCCAGTCCCCAAGTGGACTTTATTCCCGTTTCTCGTTCAGGATTTATTAGAATCCCTCCCTCCCCCCTCCTACCACCCCTAGGTTACAACCTAACATTTTATTTTAAAGGATGTGGGATAAATAAATCATGTTCAGGAAGATTAGTTGAAAATGCAAATGGAACCCTGAGCAATGTATAAATCCTCAATGAAGTCAAAGGAGAAAAGTGTTGTATGGGACAAATATATGAGCACTAGTTATGGAATAGAAGGATGGGTCATATAAACTTTGAAAATCTAGTAAAATACAACAAACATAAGAAGTCAGAGATATTCCAAGGATCTCAAAATTTACGGATGCTACTTGCAAACCATGTTAGCACATGAAGCAAATGATAAATTTCACACATCAAAGTCATTGGAACCTATACAAACATACCTCTGTTGGTCAACAAGAACACAAACTTTGGTGAGAGTTATTTTTTGATACTTATTCATGATTACACAAGAATGACATGTGTCAGGCCAAGGAATCACAAATTAGTATCCCAATGTGTATTTCCATTAATTTGAACATCATTATATAGATCCAAGTGGTGACCTTTGGGATTCCAATTCTAAGGTATTTTCTAACTGTTTAAATTACTCTATTTACTCTCTTTACATATTTTTCCCAATCCTTGAGGATTAGGTGTCTAACATCCCCCCACTCCCCCTTAATATGAAGGGGTGTTTGTGAGTCCAAGCATCATTCTAAATCTTTCAAACTTTTCTCTTCCAAGTGCTTTGGTGAAGATGTCTACAATTTTCTCATTTGTGGAACAATGTCATAGGTGAATAGTCTTGGCCTCTACATGATGTCGAATCAAATGATACTTTGTGTTGATATGTTTGGTTCAATCATGGAATTTGGGATTCTTGGCCAATTTAATTGCAGAAGTATTTTCAATCAGAAGAGGAGTAGAGTTCACTTGTTTCTCTTGCAAATATTCAAGAATTTTCCTGAGCCACACAATCTCCTTGGTTGCTTATGCAATTGCCACATATTCCGCTTCTATTGTGGAATACACTGGAACTTCCTATTTGCATGAACTCTATGAGATAGCTCTTGATACAAGACTCATAAAATAGCTTGAAGCAGACACTCCATTTTCCTTATCTCCATTAGTCTAAATCAAAATATCCAATCAAGATGAAGTCATCCACCTTAAATATTTTAGTCCAAAGTCTTGATTTCCTTTCAAGTACCTTAGAACTCTATTTGAAACATGCCAATGTCCCTCACAAGGCTTTTGCATAAACTTGGAAATGATTCCAACAACAAATGAAATATATGGTTTGGTAGTGGTGAGGTAGATAAGACTTCCCACAAGTTGTCTATACTTAGTTGCATCCTCAAATTCATTTCCTTCTTTAGATGTGAGCTTCAGATTTTGTTCCATTAGAGTGGACAAAGGATTGCATTCAACCATGCCAAACTTTTTCAACAATTCTCCAATGTACTTATTTTGAGAGAGGAATATATATCTTGGATGTTGTGTTCACTTCAATGCTGAAATGGTAATGAAGGTGTCCTAGATAAGTCATCTCAAATCCTTTCTTCAATTATTTCTTTATGGATGCAATGTAGTTTTCATATTTCCCATATTATCAATAAATCATACACATATATGACAAGATATACAACAATTTTGCCAACTTTCTTGAGAAATAAAGTTTCATAATTAAGATTAAAGTTTTTGAAATTTAGTTTCAGAAGACGTTCAGTCAATTTTTCATATGAGGCTCGTAGTGCTTTTTTAGGCCATACAAGGATTTGATGAGTTTTCACACTTTTTGTTCTTTTAGCTTCACAAAAAAACCTCTTGGTTGAGACATACAAACATTTTATTTCAGTTCTCCATTCAAGAAATCAATCTTTACATCCATTTGATGGACTTTGCATCTATTGTGAGTTGCTAAGGAAAAGAAAGTCTGGATGGTGGCCCATTTTGCTATGGGGGAAAATGCCTCTTGACAATACACCTATTCTTTTTGTGCAAATCCTTTTGCCATGAGCCTTGCTTTGTGCTTGTCAAGTGAGCCATTTTATTTATACTTGTTCTTGAAGACCCACTTGCAGCCAATTGGATTGGTTGCAAATGAAGGGTCCACCATATTCCATGTTCCATTCTTTGTGAGAGCATCACACTCCTTCTACATTGCTTCTTTACATTAATCATGAGAAGCATCCATTTTAAAGGAATTTTGTTAAAAATTAGTAGAAAAAATTAATTCGCAATCATAATAAACATCCATATCATCAATTGAATCAAAATCATCTACATCACCTCATTTTTTTTGGTGGAGATTCTAGTTCCTGTCTTTCCAACCTCATGAGGATGAACCTTTTCAAGTGTTTTAATGATCCATTTTGGAGGACATTTTTGAGATGGTATAGGATTCTCTATTGATTTATTTGGGTATGCATAAATATTTATCCTTCCAATCCACTAAATTACATCACTCAAATTGTCTTCCTGATATGAAGAAGTGGATGGAACTTCATGAGAGGGAGACAATGCTCCAGAAGAGATTCCATAGATTGATACAAGATAGGGATCCACCCTTAAATATGTCTAAGATTATTATCAAATTAATGATAAGTTTTTCATGACTAAATATGTCCAAATGATCAAGCTACAACTCAAAAATATTGTCAGTCTTGGAAGATTTAAGAAAAAACACATCTGTAGACAATATAAGCTTTGTCATTTACCTCATCATAGAGATGATATGCTTTGGTTGTATCTGAGTACCCAAAATAGATACACTTTTGAATCTTTGCATCAAGTTTGCTTCTTTTTTCCTTAGGAATCAAGGCATAGCAAGTGGAACCCAAGATCTTGAGATGCCTTACCGAAGGAATATGGCCATACCACATTTCACAAGGAGTCTTGTTTTTGAGAGCATGAGATGGACATTTGTTTTTGATATATACTGCACATAGAACTGCATCAACCCAAAACATCAATTTTACATTTTTGAAAAACATCATTGAGCGAACCATATTTAAGATAATCATGTTCATTCTTTCAGCTACACCATTTGTTGAGGATTGTATGGCATGGTTGTTTGATGTTTAATCCCATGTTGGAGAAGATAGTTTTAAAATTCATTAGAAGTATATTATTTTCCATTCTCGGTATGAAGAGAGCCAATATATGATTGTGTATCATTTTCAATCCATGCATGAAAGTTTCAAAAGCTTCTGACTTACTTTTCAACAGGTATACCCAACACATTCTGGTGTAATCATCAATAAAAGTCATCATATATTTATTTCGATTTGTAGAAGGAATAAACATAGGGCTACACAAATTAGAATGAATAACTGCAAATTTTCTATGTGCTATAGAAGGAGAATCATGAAATGGATATTTTGTATGTTTTCCTACGATACTAGCATCACATTACTTCAATTTACTTGGAATAGTTGGAAAACTAGAAGCACAATTCCTTTTCAGTAGATGAATATTGTCATAGTTAATACGTCCAAATATTGCATGCCATAGAAGATTAAATGGTAATGTACCTTAATTGTACTAGGAAATGTATTTAGAGTTTTGTGTATGAGTAGATGTTCCTTACAACTTCAAAAACCTTTCCTCCTATATTCTAATCATAACAACTATGTTGTTTGATGCTTTTCTTATCTCAACTTTTCCATGAAACATATCAATGGAGTGTCCATTCTAGAAAATGTGAACAAGGGATTAAAAGTTTCTTCACAACTCTAGATGGTAGAGTATATCATGCAGAAGAAAGTTAGGAAGTCTGGGCAATTTAAACTTTATGGTGCCAAGTTTGAATGGATTGAGACTTGACTTGTCTGCAAAGTATATTTCTCCATCTACATTGCTACTAAAGTCTTCAAAGAAGTATTTCCAGAAGGTCATGTGGCAAGTTGGACTTGTATCAAGAAACTAGGCATATTTACAAGAAGCAAATGAAGTATGAAACAAATCTCCAGTTACTCCAATATTACAATGGGAAACAATATAATGAGCAGATTCAGGTGCTTTACCACTTTCTAATCTGGTTATTTACCTTTGTCTTCTTTGTGTTCTTGCTTGATTATTTACCATGGGATTTTTCATTTGGATGCATCATGTCCATCTCTATTGCAACGATATATTGCAGATCCGATTTTCCTCCTTGATGATATTTACCCCCCATGCCTCTATTCTTCTTCCTTCCATGTCCTCTTCTACTAGCTATTCCTTCAGAAGAATCTTGTGTCTAATTATTCTCATTTTGTGCAAGGAACACAACTTATTCAGGGAACTGAGAAGCTATCTTCCCATTCCCAAAACCTTTTTCCTGTCCTGTAAACTTGTCCACAAGAGTGTCAGAAATAATGTCCTTGAGTTAGGCACTATCTTGTAAGGATTCAGTAGTGTGAAAAAATGTAGGATACAATAGGGAAATTTTGAGGTCTAAAATGGGCCACCTAAGAAAAATGTACAACCAAAATAAACTTTATAAGAACCAATAGGATTCAATATGATGATGTCAACCATGGGGGATGATTCACTATTTTTGGAGTAAAAAAGTAAAAATATTAAAAAATAATAAAACTATTTTTTCAACTTATCTCCCTAAGGTTTTACTCAAATTTCGAGCGAGATTATTCGTTGGATGCAAAATTTAATTCCTCATCCAAGGAGTACCCATGTTGCATACTTTACACAAAAAATGAGAAATACATGAAAAACACGATTGTAATCATGTTTTTAATGTATTTCTCATTTTTCTTATAGTAGGGTCCATCAAGAGTATGCAACATGGGTACTCCTTGGATGAGGAATCAAAATTTTCATCCAATGAGTGTTTCCGCTCGAAATTTGAGTAAACCCATAGGGAGATAATTTGAAAATATGAGTTGAAAAAATAGTTTTTCTTTTTTCCCTCTAAAATTTGATGATGTAATCAAAATTATTTTATTATTTCCACTATTATTTTATAATTCCCTTAGAAGGCCCATTGTAGACCTCAAAAGTCCCCTAATGAAGGGTCTTAACAAAGGTTGTGAGAGACGTTTCCATTTTAATTCTAGTGGATTCCACATCATGATTGATAGCTCTAATTTTTTAGGCTCGATTCATGGGTTCATCGTCCTCCAACTCTAGGTTGAAGAGATTGATCATTAACTAAGCTGCCTCAAATTACTATTGTGATTCAAATAAACATTTCAACTTCTTTAACTCATCATAAGCATTTGTAATTGGAATAATATGACGAATCACCTCTTCACTTACAAAAACAACAATTAGCACATAAAATTTGTGGTTCTTATTCTCTTAGATGGCTATCTATCAATCTATTATAGGCTTGGAAGGCACATTGTCACCTTCTCATTCACATACACCTTTCCATAAGTCATTGAGGATAAGGGTGTGACTAATATTTCTGGACCATTCATGGTAGTTTTCCTCTTCCAGTCAACACTACATTGACAATGAAGTTGAGACAATGCATCTTCAACAAAAATTTGAGTTGAGACACAAAAAAGGGTGAGAAAAACTGTTGCAATAATAATGATTGTTTCCTCAAATGTTTAAGAGAAAAAATTCCTTGTCAAAAGCCTTAAAATATATGAAGAGAAAAGGTTAATCATCCTCATAAACTACATTTTTTAGAATGCTTTTTATAAAAACAAAAGGTTAATGTAGAAGGAGAAAAGTGACACTTTACAGTACCCAAAAATTCAATATAACCATGGTGTGGTGCAATGTCCAAATTGTCTATCACCAATGAGGAATGACATGAGTTTGAGTCACAACATGGCGAGCATTAGAAAAACTAAAGAAATATTCTATGGTACCCATAAATTCAATATAACGAGAGTGTGGTGCTAAAAGTAGCCTTCGGAATATCACTAACGAGGGAGAACACGAGTTCTACTCACTCCAATCCTGAATTCTATTAGAAAATATTTAAGAGATTTGCAAAGGAAATTCTAAAGATGGAGATAAATCAAAATGAAGAAACTATAGTTACAAAGGATACATCACCATTTTGAGCCACAAGATCAGTGAAAAAAAAAAAAAACAAAGAAGGATCTATAGCCAAAGTTATGTAGAGCCACAAGGCTTTCACTTCCTTCAAAAGAGGGAAAAATGTGCCATTGATGTGGGAGGCCATGACACATACCATTCTTCCCAAAAACATTTCACCAATGAACACAATGGGGACAACTTGGCCACTGCCTACTAGTTTGTGAGTGTTAGGGTTCCCATCAACTGGAGTAGAGGCACGTAGCAAGGGACATAAAAGCATACATTCGTGAGCATGCACATAGACAAATGGATAGCATTTTAGGGAAACCATTAGAGTAGGCCAAGCGTTAGAAGAAAATGCCAAGTGTTAGGAAAAATTTCCAAGCGTTAGGAGAAAATGCCAAGCGTTAGGAGTGTTGACCTACGAGTAGCATTATGTAACAACCCTGGTGAAAATTACATGTAATAAAAGTTAATAAAGGAAAAATAAGACCACAGTTAAGGGACACGTATTCCAAGCTGAATGTTAGGCAAATATATCCGAGTGGGCATCACTAGATGTGTTTATGGCTAAAGTAAATAGGAAAAGGCAAAGACATTAAAAAGGAAAAAGGAATTTTTGTCACATTTATTTATGAAAATAAAGGGAATTAGGATAAAAGTAAGGTGAAAGGTCACATGTTGCATGTGAGGAGGAAAATGAAGGAAAATAATGGAAAATGAAGAAAATAGAGGCCTCATTGATAAAAAGGCTTCTTAGGATCAGTTGGAAGGTTTGGTCAGTGAAGCTTGGTCAGTTTAGTTTTGGAGCTCTCTCATTATTCTCTCTCTCTCTCTCTCTCTCTCTCTCTCACTCATGGACAGTTATGTTGAAAATTACAACAACAAATGTTAAAAATAGAATCTAGAAATTCCAACTCAATTTGTCCTTGAATTAAATTGTGAATAAAAATTGTAATTCTTTTCTCATAGAAACTTGTAATAGTTAACTAAGTTAAGTTGACTTAGTTAACCTAGAAATTTAGAATTGGAAGTCTTTTGGAAGTCATCTATATGTTCTCCCTAAGTTTTAGGGGTGCAAAATGAGTTTATTTATGAGTTGTAATTAGATAACTCATGTTACTGAGTTATGGTCAGTTAAACTAGTTCTAAATGTTTGTGGAAATAACAGAGGATTAACAGTCATTTGGTGCACTAATGCATCGACAAGTGTTACTCCAGTTAATTGAAGATTCCCTCATCAGAAATTCATGCATGCTAGTTCAGAGAAAGACCCAGTTGAGACTAGAGTGCATGGACAATGTACTATCAGTTGTATGATTTACTGAGTTGTAAATATCATGCATGCAATCAGAGAAGGACCTAATTTTGGATTGCACAATTATGGATGAGGAACTTGCCTTTAAATACGAGCTAATTCTCTCAGGAATTGGGAAAAGAATTAGAATCTTGGAGGCTTGGAAATTTGGCTAAGTAATTGCCAAAGGAAGTCATCAGGCAGAGGATAGGATAATTGTGCAGGCTAAGCTCAAGGTTGAGCATATCATATTGTATTCATCCAAATTTTTTGACCAAGGGCGCAAGGAATCAGGGGCTTGGAGAGAAGCAAAAGAGGCTAGATATTGGCTTAAGCTTGCTTGTGAGCAGGGAGATTGATCATAATGAGTGTTGGGATTGTTCTTGTGAGAACAAGCATTGTATTATCATCTTGGATTTCTGATTTAATGCAATACAGATAATGGAGGTTTTCAGCTGAGGTTTTCCTCGGATACCTATTGTGTTATGTGCCATTGATTTATCTTCTTCTTGTTCATGTTGTTTTCATCGATTTATTGGTTTCCGCTGGTTGAAAGTAGAAGTAGATTCCTGTTTTTGCTTTAGTACATTGCATGAGCTCGTGAATCTACATAAAATTCTACATGGTATTTGAGCGGAGAACAATATACTATAGGATATTTCAAAGTTTTGAGTTCATGGTTATAGGTGAAACTCAAATTTTCATTTCATACTTCAGGATCAACAGATAGTGTAGAAATTTCTTCAAATATAGCTCCGATACCATGCAAAATTTTCTTATACATTCACAAGCTCATGCAATTTACTAAAACACAGGACAAGAATCTACTTCTACTTTCAACCAGCGGAAGCCAATAGATCGATGAAAACAATATGAACAAGAAGAAGATAAATCAATGGCACATAACACAATAAGTATCCAAGGAAAGCCTCAGCTGAAAACCCCCACTATCTATATTGCATTAAATTAGAAATCCAAGATGATAATACAATGCTTGTTCTCACAAGAACAATCCCAACACTCAGTATGATCAATCTCCCTGCTCACAAGCAAGCTCAAGCCAATATCTAGCCTCTTCTACTACTCTCCAAGCCCTTGATTCCTTGCGCCCTTGGTCAAAGAATTTGGATGAATACAATATGATCTACTCAACCTTGAGCTTAACTTGCACAAGTATTTCCTATCCTCCACCTGATGACTTCCTTTGGCCAATACTTAGCCAAATTTCCAAGCCTCCAAGCTTCTAATTCTTTGCATAATTCCTCAGAGAATTAGCCTGTATTTAAAGGAAAATTCCTCATCCATAATTGCTCAATCCAAAATTAGGCCCTTCTATGATTGCATGCATGATATTTACAACTCAGTAAATCATACAACTGATAGTACACTGTCCCTCCACTCTAGTCTCAACTGGGTCTTTCTTAGAATCTACATGCAAGAGTTTCTGATGAGGGAATCTTCAATTAATTGGAGTAGCACTAGTGGATGCATTAGTGCACCAACTGACTGTTAACTCTATATTAGTTCCACAAACAATTTGGAACTAATTTAACTGAACTTAACTGAGTAAACTGAGTAATCTAATTACAACTCACAATTAAACTCATATTGGACCCCTAAATTTTAGGGAGAACATATACATGACTACATAAATCCTTCCAACTCGAAATTCCTACGTTAATTAAGTTAATTAAACTTAATTAACTATTTACAAGTTGCTATGAGAATAGAATTCGATTTTAATTCTCATTTTAATTCAAGGAAAAATTAAATTGGAATTTCTGGATTCTATTTTTAACATTTCTTGTTGCTATTTTCAACACTCCCTAAAAAAGAAAGGAATTCAACTCAATCCAAATCTTGAACCTTTGGAATGTTTTGCATGCAACACTTCTCTCTAGTGTTGTCGCTCCAACAACTCCAGAAACAAAAAAACATCCAATCTGAAACAATATAATGCATCCGTCATCAAAGTCTCTGACTGCTATTACTTCTGTCAATTGAAAAATTTGTGCTTCTACTGACTCTGCCTTTATGCACTGTTGTCAACCCTTCTCTGTTCTCTTCATTATCTAGCTACTCTATCCTCTGTCACTTTGATCTCTAACTGCATGAATCCTAGTGATTCATCCTGCTACTATGTACTTTGGGCTCTCGTAGCAAGGTACGATCCATGAGATAAAACCTCTCAATGGACCTTGCCCAATTTTAGCCCTCTTGGGACTATCAATTCACATCACCCCACCTCACACCTAGAGGTATGGATGCATGTGATCCCTCTGCCCACTTGGCTCAAAATTCCCCCCTACTAGAGGTCTCTGCATGAGTGGATGCTTCCACTCGATCTCCTCTTTGCTTCTCCAATTGTGGCTGCTCCACAATTGTCTAAGACTGCTTCTTCTCTGCTTGAGTGGATCTCTCCACTCAGTCTCCTCTTAGCTTCTCTAGTTGTGGCTGCTCCACAACTTCCTGAAGCTACTTCCGAGGCTTCTTCTAAGGCTGCATGTTGAGAGGTAATTTTCTCTCCCTCTCAACCACCAAGTCTCTAACCTTTGCCTTGCTCCTCAAGGCTTTGCATGCATCTTGAACCTTAAGAGCATACAGGTTCTTGACCAGTGAACCGATCTGTTTCAGTCCCGTGGTGATGTGTCTAAGGAAAACCTTTCCCTTACTAAAAAACACATCATAGCCACGGTCTTCCAATACTGTGACTGAAACAAGAGTCTTCTTTAGTCCTGGAACATACATCACATCTATGATCCTGAGAGGGTAGCCAAACCCCTCTGAAAGGTAATCGTACTGATCCCGGTAGCTCTATACCTCTTGGCATCTCCAAAATCTATGCTTTTCTTGAGGTCTTTCTCCTCAAAATCACTAAAGAGATATCTTTTCCCCATCATGTGGAATGAGGCACCGCTGTCAAGATACCACACACCTCCCATGGCAGTACTGGCCATGCATGAAATGAGAGTGAAATCAAGTTCGAATTGTCAAGCTAGAGCTTCACCTACTGTCACTATTGTCGGCTCCTTTCTTGATTTCTTCTGTGGGCAGTTCTTGGCATAGTTCCCATGCTCGTGACAATGAAAACACTTGACTTTCGTCAAGTCCATCTTCTTTCCACCCTCCTCGCCTTGGGAATTCTTTCCCTTGGCCTTCTTTTCCTTACTTGCTAAGGCAAAATCATCTTCCACTTCCTTGGAAGAGGTCCCATCTCTGATGTTCCATCGAAACTCCTCTTGTACCAAATCTGAACACAGTCGTTCCCAATATGGAAGCTTTTCTTGACCATTGGCAGAGTCCTGAAAACTATGTCAACTCTTTGGGAGTACTAGAAGAGAAATACTCACCATATCATCCTTGGCAATAGTGATTCTAACACTTCCAAGCTCATACCAACAATGAGTGAACTTGGTCAGGTAATTTAGCATTGAGTCGCTCGCCTCCATCTTGATTTTTCAAAGTTTATCTTTCAGTGCCAATTTCCTATGGTCACTGCTATTCTGGAAAAGTTTCTTTAATTATTTCCACATAGAATTCAAAGTTTCCTTCCCATGGATACTCGAGACAATGTGGTCTTTAACTCCCTCAAGAATTATCCGCCTCACCCTTGCCACACACTTCTTCCATTTGGCCAGATTCTGAGCATTTGATGCTGGTGGCTTAGGAATATCCTGATCAATGAATTCCTTCAAGCAATTATCTTCCAACACGGCCTCCATCCTATCCTTCCAGGCTATATAATTTGAGCTGCCATCCAAGGTATACTTGAGCCGAAAAACATAGAACGCCATCGGTCGACCCTGAAGTATGTATTTCAAATTCGAATTTCACCTGTAACCTTGAACTCAAAACTTCAAAATCTCGTCTAGTATATTGAATTCGGCTCTGATACCATGTAGAAATTTCTACAAATCTAGCTCCGATACCATGTATAATTTTCTTGTAGATTCACAAGCTCTTGCAATTTACTAAAGCATAGGACAAGAATCTACTTCTACTTTCAACTAGTGGAAGCCAATAGATCGATGAAAACAATATGAACAAGAAGAAGATAAATCAATGGCACATAACACAATAAGTATCCGGGGAAAGCCTCAGCGGAAAACCACAACTATCTGTATTGCATTAAATTAGAAATCCAACATGATAATACAATGCTTGTTCTCATAAGAACAATCCCAACACTTAGTATGATTAATCTCCCTGCTCACAAGCAAGCTCAAGCCAATCTCTAGCCTCTTCTGCTGCTCTCCAAGCCCCTAATTCCTTGCACCCTTGGTCAAAGAATTTGGATGAATACAATATGCTCTGCTCAACCTTGATCTTAACCGGCACAAGTATTTCCTACCCTCGACCTGATGACTTCCTTTGGCCAATACTTAGCCAAATTTCCAAGCCTCCAAGCTTCTAATTATTTGCACAATTCCTAAGAGAATTAACCCATATTTAAAGGGAAATTCCTCATCCATAACTTCGCAATCCAAATTAGTTCCTCCTCTGATTGCATGCATGATATTTACAACTTAGTAAATCATAAAACTGATAGTACACTATCCCTCCACTATAGTCTCAACTGGGTCTTTCTTAGAATCGACATGCATGAGTTTCTGATGAGGGAATGTTCAATTAATTGGAGTAGCACTAGTAGATGCACTAGTTCACCAACTGACTGGTAACTCTCTATCAGTTCCACAAACAATTTGGAACTAATTTAACTGAACTTAACTCAGTAAACTGAGTTATCTAATTACAACTCACAATTAAACTCATACTGAACCCTAAATTTTAGGGAGAACATATACGTGACAACAGAAAGAATTCCAACTTGAAATTCATAAGCTAATTAAAATTAATTAGCTATTTACAAGTTGCTATGAGAATAGAATTCAATTTTAATTCTTAGTTTAATTCAAGGACAAATTAAACTGGAATTTCTGGATTCTATTTTTAACATTTCTTGTTGCTATTTTCAACAGATAGCATTCTATGGTTTGCAGCTCGAGTATGCGTTGGAGAAGCTCGAATTATATATCCTGGAAGGATAGGATGGAGGTCGTGTTGGAGGATAATTGCTTAAAGGAATTCATTGATCACGACATTTCTAAGCCACCAACATCGGATGCTCAGAATCTGGCCGAATGGAAGAAGTGTGTGGCAAGGGAGAGGTAGATAATCCTTGAGGAGTTCAAGACCACATTGTCTCGAGTCTCCATGGGAAGGAAACTCCACATGCTATGTGGAAATAATTGAAGGACCTTTTCGAGAACAACAGTGACCATAGGAAGTTGGCACTAAAAAATAAACTTCAAAAAATCAAGATGGAGGCAGGCGACTCAATTCCAAATTACTTGACCAAGTTCACTCATTGTTGGGATGAACTTGGAAGTGTTGAAATCATTGTTGCCAAGGATGATATGGTGAGCCTAGATCTTCTAGGACTTCCCAAGAGTTGGCATAGTTATCAGGACTCTATCAATGGGAGGGAGAATAGTCAGATTAGGAATGACTGTGATCAAATTTGGTACAAGAGGAGTTTCGATGGAACACCAGAGATGGGACCCCTTCCAAGGAAGTGGAAGATGATTTTTCCTTAGCGAGTAAGGCAAAGAAGGCCAAGGGAAAGAAGTCCCAAAGAGAGGAGGGTATAAATAATATGGAATTGATGAAAGTTAAATGTTTTCACTGTCACGAGCACAGGCACTATGCCAAGAACTGCCCACAGAAGAAAGAAAGCAAGAAGGAGTCGATAATAGTGGGAACAAGTGAAGATTTAGCTTCACAATTTGAACTTGATTTCATTCTCATTGCATGAATGACCAACACTATCATGGGAATGTGGTATCTTGACAGTGGTACCTCGTTCCATATGACGGGGAATAGAGATCTCTTTAGTGATCTTGAGGAGAAAGACCTCAAGCAGAACATAGAGTTTGGAGATGACGGGAGGTATAGTTCTACTGGATTGGGCATGGCTACTTTCCAAAGGGAGTATAGCTCCCCTCTCAAGATCACATATGTGATGTATGTTCCAGGACTAAATAATAATATTGTTTCAGTCGCGGTATTAGAAGACCATGGCTATGATGTGATTTTTAGTAAGGGAAAGGTTTTCCTTAGACACATCGCCACAAGACAGGTGAAACAGATTGGTGCACAGGTCAAGAACCTATATGCTCTTGAGGTTCAAGATGCATGCAAAGCCTTTAGGAGCAAGGCAAAGGTTAGAGACTTGGTGGTTGAGAGGGAGAGTAAATTACCTCTCAACATGCAGCCCCGTAAGAAGCAGTCTCAGACGCAGTTTTAGGAAGTTGTGGAGCATCCACAACTAGAGAAGATGGGAGGAGATCGAGTGGAGGCATCCACTCATGCAAAGACCTCTAGTAGGGGGGAATTTAGAGCCAGGTGGGTAGAGGGAGCACATGTAGACATACCTCCAGGTGTGAGGTGGGGCGATGTGAAGTGATAGTCCCAAGAGGGCTGAAATTGGGCAGAGTCCATTGAGAGGTTTTATCTTATGGATCGTACCTTACTACAGGATACCAAAGTACATAGTAATGGGAGGAACCAGAGGTGATTGATATAATCATATTTTAGAGTGACATAGGCTAGAGTAATCAGATACTAAAGAGTGCAGAGAAGGGTTGACAACAATGCAGAAAGGCAGAGTTTTCAGTCGACAGAGGTAATAGTAGTTAGAGACTTTGATGACAAATGCATTATACTGATTCAAGTTGGATGTTTTTGTTTGTTTGTTTCTGGAGTTGCTATAGCAACAACACTAGAGAGAAGTGTTGCACGCAAAACATTCCAAAAGTTTAGGATTGAGATCGAGTTGAATTACTTTCTTGTTGAGAGGGTGATCAAGGAGGATCCTCAAAATGCTCAAAATTCAGAAGTATTAGATGCTCATGAAACCAATGCCAAGCTGAATATCTCATCGCACTGATTTTGGTTGTATATTCGGTTTGCAAAATGGCCTCCGTATGAGGGAGAAAACACATTCTGAAGTTTTTCTCAAACATGCAAAAAATGGGCCAGAGAAGGCCAAGTGGCAGTCTCAGAATAGGGCACGTGGCAGACTCACAACAGGACGCGTGTCAGTCAAACTACCAAGTGGAGAGGTCAAAATACTAAGCGGAGAGGTCAAACTACCATGTTATGGGTCGAACCCACGACCACCGTGCTGACACCACAAAACTTAACCAATAGCCCACGACATTGTCTTTATTAATCGATGGTGGAAATTTTTTTTTATTTTTTTTTTAAAGTTGCATGTGGGGGAAGGGTTAGTGGAGCCACCAAGTCCGACGGTCTGCCAAACCCGTGGATCAGTTTAACCAAATGCCAAACGCCATTCTAAACTCGGCGCGGACCGAACCATATATATATCAATGGTGAAACTATATGATAACAGTCATATCCAAAGTCAAAACCATGTGGCAAAGCCTCCTCATATCAATGCGTGCACTGATATGTCACCGCCGGTGTAAGGTTTAAACTCTATTCTAGAATTTAACGTGGTGGGTTTATATTTATTGTTAAATCCTTTGGATATGCCATGGATATCACCACCGGGCCATTGCAAACTATATGATAAAGTTTTAAAACTATATTTGTATTATAGTTGTGCTCGAACTCTAATGTTAGAGTTGTGTTATATCATTTGATATGTAAAACAAAGCAAATCTCGGGAGGCCCGCGGGTTTGACCTCGGGACCTCCTATGGATATTATAAAAGGATTTTCCACTACGCCAGATTGAGGGGGCTTGTAATGGGGTTATAATGTGAAGCTCAGATTTATGTTTTGATCGTGGTTGTAATATGCCTTTTGAGGCATAACTTGGCCAATATTGGGCCTTTTTGAGATCTGTAAGTTGCGTTGGAGAGCTGAGGCTGAAGCCTATCTTATGACAATAGCCATTGATTCCTACGAGCACATTACAGAATGATGAATTTTGATGTAAAGAGACTTTATGAGCATTTTCAAACATTGGATGCCCATTGGAAGCGGACTCAGAGATGTAGTCCATGAGGGATGAACTTCGTCATCAAATTTGTTGTGTTTGCTTCTTATTTATGCTGTTGATGGTTATTTTCAGATTTCAAGTTTTTGAGTTTAAGGCACATAAAAAAACAATTTTCCTTATTTGTTCACTTAAAAGCAACCTTAGTTAATATTTGGTGAAATTGTGCAAATAGTCAATTATGTTGTTTTTGGATCATATTTTGGTATCAGAGCGAGGTTGATAATGTATAAGCAAGATATTTGCCAATGTGAATGTTGATTAGATCCAGGTTGCGATGTGGAGAAGGGAAACTTGAGAAGATAAATCCAGAGATTGGAAAGAGGAAAGTCTCTCAAAAGTTGAAGATGGGAGAGCCAAATGAAGGAGAAGCTCCTGAAACAAAGGTCATTGGAGAGGAGAAATATCAAAAAATGTTCCTTAATATGAAAAGGATGATTGCATAAATTTATGAAGACAAGAAGACTAGAGATGCAACTTCATCTTCTAAAGGCACGAAAGAGAAAAAGGGAAAGGGAAACACTGATGGTAATGAACCTCATTCTCCTCCTGAAAAAAGAAGAAAAATAAATCTCCTTTTTTGAAGCTTGATGTTAAGTTTGAGTTGCCAATATATGACGATGAAATGAATCCTAAAAAGTTAGATAACTAGACAAAGCAACTTGAGGTGTATTATAGAATTCAAAATGTTGTTGATGATTCTACAAAAATTCGGTTAGATACACTTAGAATGGGGGTAACAACTTTGATTTGGTGGGGAAATAAAACTCAATCAGATTTGAAGTAAAAAGGTAAAACTATCTCTTCATGGTCTAAGTTTGTTAAATCTCTTAGGAAACAATTCTATCCTTTAAGACATATGAAACAGGCTGTAATGGATTGGAAACATTTAAGGCAAGGTAAAGGACATAGTTTGCAAGAGTTTACTTAGGAAATATGGAAAGATGCATTAGCACTTAATGTTCCATTAAACGCACGGGAAACTTTGTTAAAGTATATTGGAAGTTTGCATTCTTATTTGTGACATACATTTCTTATGTTTAATCCAACTGAATTTGATGAAGTGTGTGTACAAGCCATTCATATTGAATCAAGTGGCAAACATTTTCAGTTAAAATTTTCAAAGCAACCATTCAAGCATTCAGATAACAAAGATTACAAAGAAGGCAAGGGAAAGAGTAAGTTGAAAGGGAAGAAAGCGGAAACAACCAAGAAGGAAGGAGAAAGGATTACTTGTACTCATTTTCAGAGGGTTGGACATGAAGACTCCAAATGTTGGAAGCTTCATCCTGAACTTAAACCAAAGAAGTTCCTTAAGAAGAAGGGTGAAATGAAATCTAATGCTGCAGTCCAACAAGATTTGGGATCTGACTCCGGTGATGAAAAGAAGATTACCGCTTTGGGTTTGAAAGGTAATCCTTATAAAACTAGCTCTAATTCTTCTTGTTATGCATATTCTTCAAAATCTAATAATGTGATTGAAGAAAAGAAGAGAGTTGAATTGTTTCACATAAGAATTATATCCAAGCACACTAAGATAGACACATTATTTGATAGTGGATCACAAGAAAATCTAATTTCTAAGGAACTAGTATGGAATTTGGGATTGGAAACTAAAAATAATCCAAAACCATACCCTTTAGGATGGTTGAAATAAAATACTCATATGCAAGTCAGAAAACAGTGTCGATTAAGGTTTGCAATTACAACTAATTTTGTTGATGAAGTTAAGTTAGATGTGATTCCTTTGGATATATATGGAGTTGTGTTGGGTAGTCCGTATCTTTATGATCGAGATGCCATATTTCATAGAAAGGAGAATAAGTATAATCTCTTTAAAGATGGAACTAAATACATTGTCAAGGCACACATAATTAAGACAAACTTGGATTTAATCAATGTTAGTAAAATGAAAAGGATAATAAATTCAAGTAAAAAGTATATTCCCATGATTGTTGAAGAACAACCTAAAGATAAGTATGATGCTTTACAAGGGTGTGATTCTCAATTTAAGGACAAATCAATTGAAATAGTAGATTCTTATAAAGAGTTATTTAAAGAACCAAAAGATTTACTTCCAAAATGAGGAATACAACATGAGATTCAATTACAATCTGATGCCCCTCTTCCGAACATCGACATGTATCGTATGTCAGTCATAGAGAATGAAGAGATTAAGAAACAAATTCAGGAATTGGTTGATAAAGGCTTCATTCAACCTAGTTCTTCTCCATGTGGATCACTGATCATATTAGTCCCAAAGAAAGATGGAACTTGGAGAATGTGTGTTGATTTTAGAGCTTTAAATAAAATCACCATCAAGAACAAGTATCCTCTTCCTAGAATTGATGATTTGCTTGATAAGTTAAAGAATTCTGTTTACTTTACAAAACTGGATTTAAGAAGTGGTTATCATCATATTCGTATTGCAGAGAATGATATATGGAAAACTGCATTTAAGACTAGACATGGGCTTTATGAATGGTTGGTTATGCTGTTTGGGTTATGCAATGCTCCAACAACTTTTATGAGAGTGATGAATGATGTTTTTCGTCCTTTTATTGATAAGTTTGTCATAGTCTATCTGGATGATATTCTTATTTTCAATTCAAGTTGGGAAGAACACGTAAAGCATGTTAAACAAGTTTTTGATGTGTTGCAAAAAGAGAAACTGTATCTCAAACTCTCTAAATGTGAATTTGGAAAAAATTCCTTAGTATATCTTGGTTACATAGTTGGAGGAGGTCAACTAAAAATAGATCTAGCTAAAATTGATGTGTTTGTCAAGTGGCCAAGACCTCAAAATGTGACAGAAGTTAGAAGTTACTTGGGTGCAGTTCAGTATTGGAGGAAGTTTATTTCTCATTTTTATTTTATTGCATCACCACTTCATGATTTAACAAGTTCTAAAGTCTCCTTTCAGTGGGGAGGAAAACAACAAAAAACATTTGATACTTTAAAGCAGAAAATTGTTACAACTCCAATATTGGCTTTACCAGACCTTCAACAACCATTTGAAATAGAAACTGATGCTAGTGGGTATGCAATTGGTGTAGTGTTATTACAAAAAGGAAAGCCTATTTGTTTCCATTCAAAAACATTTTCTAAAGTAGTTGCTAACTATCAAAATTATGTCAAAGAATTGTCTGCATTAGTGGAAAGTGTTAAAAAATGGAAACATTATTTAATGGGCAAAGAAACAATGATTCATACAGATCCTCAACCACTTCAGTACCTTCAATCACAAACAAAGTTACAACAGTATTGATATTATAGAAGGATGGGGTTTTTGCAGTAATTTCATTTTGTAATCAAATATAAGAAAGGGGTACCAATAAAGTAGCTGATATGTTGTCAAAACCTTATTTGAATGCTTCAGTTATTCTGCAAAATAGTTCTTTAGCACATGAAAGTTACATAGAAAAATATGCTGAAGATACTGATTTCAAAGATGTTCACGAATCACTAACTCATGATGCTTAGGTGGAAGAAGTGAATTATCATGTTCATGACAGGTTATTGTACCATATTGACAAGTTGTGCATACCACAGGGAGAAAGAGTGCATGTGATCAGGGAAGCACATTCTTCTCATATTTTAGGGCATTTTGGTGTACGTTCTTCTACTAACAGATATCCTTTTGAAACATGTTTTGGGTAACTGCAAAAATCACCAATAGACTTCATGTTTGGTGAAGAAGCTAAGGAGGATGGACATGGAGATGCCGAAAAAGTAATCAAGTTCATTCAAAGAATCCAAAAGATTCATGAAGTAGTGCAAGATCAATTGGGGAAAAGTCAAGCCAAGTACAAAATGTGTCATGAAAAGCATTAGGTGGATTGTCGCTTCTAGGTTGGTGATCAAGAATGGCTATACATCATCAAAGAAAGGATGACAGGTGAAGGTAAAAAGTTGAAACCTATAAGTTATGGTCCTTTTAAAATTGTTGAAAAGATTGGACACAATGCATTCCGGTTGAATTTGCCTCCATACATGCACATATATTCATTTGTAAATATTAAAAATTTGAGGTTGTATGAATCTCCAATGATCATGGATCTAGAGGAAAATGCTCAAATTCCAACTGTAGATGGTTTTTCACCTGAATGTATGACTGACTTACAGGAAGATACAATCTTGGATAGGAAGGTACGCACTTCTAGGCGTGGAGATGTCGAGTATCTTCGAGTGGGACTCAAAGACATGAATCCAAGCAAAAAAAGGTGGATGGAGATCGGAAGGGTGAGGGAGCCGTACCCTCACCTCATATCTTCTTAAAACCAAACTCTTGGGGGTCCAAAAGCTTCCAGTGGAGAGGAATGATCCAGGAGGATCCTCAAAATAATAAAAATTCAATAGTATTATATGCTCATCAAGCCAATACCAAGTTGAAGAGCTCGTCGTGCTGATTCCGATGGTATATTCTGTTTGTAAAATGACCTCTGTATGAGGGAGAAAACACGTTTTGAAGTTTTTCCCAAAAAGCAAAAAATGCGCTAGAGCAGGCCAAGTGGAAGTCTCAAAAACAAGGAACGTGATAGCGTCACATCAGGACACGTGGTAGTCAAAATACCAAGCAGATAGGTCAAACTACCAAGTTGTGAGTCGAACCCACGACCACTAGGTTGACACCACAAAACTTGACCAATAGCCCACGAAATTGTCTTTATTACTTCACTGCGGAAATTTATATTTAAATGTTTGTTAAGTTGCATGCAAGGGAAGGGTTGGCAGAGCCGCCATATCTGGTGATCCGCTAAACCCGTGGATCATTTTAACCAAATGATAAATTCCATTCTAAAGGCAGCACAAACCGAACCATATATATATATCAACGGTGAAAATATATGATAATAGTCATATCCAAAGTCAAAACTATGTGGCGAAGCCTCCACATATCAGCGTGAGGAGATTAATCAAAGTCTAAAGTTAAACTTCGGTTATGACAAATGTGCCACGGGTCGAATTATATGTCATCACCAGTGTAAGGTTTTAAACATATGCTAAAATTTTAACGTGTCAGGTTTATATTTATTGTTAAAGCTTTTGGATATGCGACATATATCACCGCCGGGCCATTGTAAACTATATGATAAAGTTTTAAAACTATATTTGTATTATAGTTGCACCCGAAATCTAATGTTAGAGTTATGTTATAACCTTTGATATGTAAAATATATAAAATCCAGGGAGGGCCGCGGGTTTGACCTTGGGACCTCCTGTGGATATTATGAAAGGTTTTTCCACTGTGCTAGAGCTAGTGATTGTAATGTAAAGCTCAAATTTATTTTTTGATAATGTCTGTAATATGCCTTTTGAGGCATAGCTGGGTCAATATTAGGCCTTTTTGAGCTCTGTAAGTTGCATTGGAGAGCTGAGGCTGAGGCCTATCTTCTGACCGTAGCCATTGATGCCTGTGAGCACATTCTAGAATGGTGAATTTTGATGTAAAGATACTTTATAAACATTTTCAATACATCGGATGCCCATTGGAAGCAGACCCAGAGATGTAGTCCAGGAGGGATGAACTCTGTCATCAAATTTTCTGTGTTTTCTTCTTCTTTTTTTTGTTCATGGTTGTTTTCAGATTTCAAGTTTTTGAGTTTAAGGCACATAAAAAGTCAATTTTCCTTATTTGTTCACTTAAAAGAAACCTTAGTTAATATTTGTTGAAATTGTGCAAATAGTTAATTCTACTATTTTTGGATCAGAGGGAGTGTTGAAAATAACAACAAGAAATGTTAAAAATAGAATCCAGAAATTCCAATTTAATTTGTCCTTGAATTAAATTGTGAATTAAAATTGTAATTCTTTTCTCATAGCAACTTGTAATAGTTAACTAATTTAAGTTGAGTTAGTTAACTTAGGAATTTTGAGTTGGAAGTCTTTTGGACGTCATCTATATGTTCTCCCTAAGTTTTATAGGTCTAGAATGAGTTTATTTATGAGTTGTAATTAGATAACTCATGTTACTGAGTTATGGTCAGTTAAATTAGTTCTAACTGTTTGTGGTACTAATAGAGGATTAGCAGTCAGTTGGTACACTGATGCATCCACAAGTGTTACTCTAGTTAACTGAAGATTCTCTCATCAGAAACTCATTCATGTCAGTTCAGAGAAAGACCCAGTTGAGACTAGAGTGCAGGGACAGTGTATAATCAGTTGTATGATTTACTGAATTGTAAATATCATGCATGCAATGTTAGGAAACCAGATCACAAAAAGATAGAAAAGATAGATCAACGCCTTAGAATTCAACCTCTTCGAGGGGGCAAACTCCTTTACATTACACAAATGAACAATCCTTGGATGATACAAATGACTAAACCTCCTTTCTATATAGAGGATTCTAAGGGGTCACAATATAATCAATCCGACATAACAATAATAACATAAGGGCAAAAAAATAACAATAGTGGGTTTCTATAGGGTATACTAATAACAATATGGGGACAATAGGGGCACAATAATAACAATAAGGGATACAATGACAATAGTAATGGGGGAATCACTAGTACTATAGGGACCTAACATGCCCCTCTCCTTCTGAAAAGCATTATCGTCAATGTTTGAGTAGTTTTGGATGCTTCTGTATAAAATTCTCATCCTCCCATGTGGAATCTTCAGCGGATAAGTTCTTCCACTTGATGAGATACTCCGAAATTAATCGATTTCGCAGTTGTCGAGTTCTTGTTTCTGTGACTGCTTTCGGTTCCAATATGATTTTTCCTTCCTCGTCAAGTTCTAGCAATATTGTTTGAACTGGGAGCTTGTCACCTATAACCTTCTTTAAACATGAAACATGGAAAACTGGGTGCACTCAGGAAGCTGCAATAAGCTCCAATTTGTATGCCATAGTACCAATTTTTTGTAACACCTTGTACGGACCATAATACTTTGGTGATAATTTATTATCCTTCTTAGCTTGCTTGAGGGACATTTATTTATATGGTTGTAGTCGTAGAAATACCCAGTCACCTACATCAAAACTTCTTTTGCTGCGATGTTGATCTGCCTGTTGTTTCATTCTATTCTGCGCCAATGTGAGGTTATCCTTTAAGAGTTGGAGAACTTGTTGTTGATGCTCGATGTGATGTTCCACTGCTTGAACCTTAGAATTTTCTCTTAAATATGATGTGATGGATGGTGGATGATATCCATAAAGTGCAATAAATGGGGTCATTTTTGTTGTAGTATGGAAGGAAGTGTTATACCACCATTCAACCAGAGGCAACCATTTGACCCATTGTGTCTGTTTATCAGATACAAAGCAACGGAGATATCCTTCCAAACATTTGTTTACTATCTCAGTTTTCTCATCAGATTGAGGATGATAAGATGAGCTATGAGCTAACTGAGTACCGAAGAAGAAAATAATTATGTCCAAAAATTTCCAGTGAAAATGGGATCTTTGTCGCTTACAATAATCTTTGGGTTCCCATGTAGCTTTTGAATTGTTTCCATAAATGCAGTAGAAACTGTACTCGCTTTAAATGGATGTGATAATGCACAAAAGTGTGCATATTTGGTAAGTTTGTCAACTACCACCATGATGTCACTCTTTCCTTCGGACTTGGGTAAACCTGTGACAAAATAAATTGAAACCCCCTCCCAACGTTGGCTTGGAATAGATAAAGGTTGTAATAGACCTAGGGTCTTAATTGTTTCAAATTTATTTTGTTGGCAACCTAAAGATTCCACCACAAACTTTTGAATATCCGATTTAAGGCCATCCCAAAAAAATTCCTTCTTAACCCTGTGGTAAGTTTTTAAAAATATTGAGTTCCCTCCTAAGGGAGAAGTGTGCAATTCCATAAGAATGTTTTGTCTGAGTTGGGAATTCTTACATAGGTATAAGCGATATTTGTACCATAATGAATCATTTTTCCATCTAAATGTATCAGATGTACTGGGATCTTGTTGTAACTTTCGAATGAGTGCCACACTTCTTTGTCATTCTTCCATTCCTCCCTTGCTTCATTTATCCAATTTGGTTGGATAATAGAAATGGTGCACAACAATGCTTCCACATCCTCATCCTTTCTTGAGAGTGCATCTGCTACAACGTTTTGCTTCCCTTTTTTGTAGATGATTTCAAAGTCATAACCCAACATCTTTGTGACCCATTTTTGTTTCTCTTTAGAGGATAATCTTTGTTCTAAAAAGCATTTAAGACTATCATGATCCGTTTTTACCTTGAAGTGTCTTCCCATTAGGTAGGGTCGCCATTTCTTAAGTGCATGTAGTATTGCCAACATTTCCTTCTCATAAATAGCTTTGTGTAAATACTTTCCCTTGATTGGACGACTTTCGAAAGAAATGGGTCTTTCGTCTTGCATTAAAATAGCACCAATTCCATTTCCTGAAGCATCACATTCCACAATAAAGGTTTTTGTGAAGTCCGACGTAGCTAAGATGGTGCTTGGCACATTGCCTCTTTAAGATGTTTGAAGGCCTTTGTTGCTTCTGGAGTCCATGAAAATGCATCTTTCTTCAATAATGTTGTTAGAGGTGCTTCTATTCTCCCATAATTCTTAAAAAACTTGCGATAATACCCTGTCAACCCGAGAAATCCTGGCAGATGCTTTATGGATGTGGGGATTTTCCATTCCTTAATGGATTTAATTTTGCTAGGGTCTACCTTAACACCTTCATGAGATACAATATGACCCAGATATTCCACCTCTTGTACTCCAAAGAAACATTTGGAGCTTTTTGCATATAATTGTTTGTCCTCCAATAGTTTGAGCACCTTGTCAACATGTTCAACATGATCCTTCCAGGACTTGCTGTAGATTAGTATATCATCAAAAAATAGTAACACAAATTTTCTAAGGAAGGGTTTGAAAATGGAATTCATCAAACCTTGAAATGTAGAAGGTGCATTGGTAAGGCCAAAAGGCATGACCAAAAATTCATAATGACCCTCATGAGTTCTAAATGCTGTTTTCGGAATGTCTTCAGTCTTCAGTCTGATTTCGTGATATCCTGAACGAAGATCCAACTTGGTGAAGTAAATTGATCCATGCAATTCATCCAATAATTCATCAATGAAAAGAATGGGAAATTTATCTTTAATAGCGAGCTTGTTGAGCTCCCTATAATCCAGACACATGCGCCATGATCCATCTTTCTTGTGCACCAATACTACTGGAGCAGAGAAAGAACTTTGACTAGGTTGAATTATACCAGCCTCTAGCATTTCTGCAACCATACGTTCAATTTCACTCTTTTGGGCATAGGGATATCTATATGGCCTGATGTTTGGAGGAACACTTCCTGGAATCAAATGAATAGCATGATCATGATCACGAATAGGTGGGAGACCTTTGGGAGTCTCAAATACCTTGGAATGATTGTCCAAGAATTTTTGGAGATTTGGAGAAATAGATGATTTCGATGTGGGAACCTCTAGTGAACATAATTGTGCAATTACACCTCATTATTCCTTCTTTATAAGATTTTTCATACCGTTAGAGCTAATTATCTTTCCTGGTTTCCCTGCAATACCCCTTAATTCAACTTCCTTTCCTTTCACACAAAATTTCATGAAAAGTTCTTGAAAATTAAAAGCTATTGTACCCAAGGATTGTAGCCATTGTACTCCTAGTACAACATCAACACCACCCATTGGAATGGAAAGTAATGGGCTATTCAATACATATTCTCCCATGGATAGCTTGATATTATGGCACTTTCTAGAGAAATTTATGGTTCCTCCACTTGTAACCATCACTTGACACTCTGGTGCTGGATATAGGAAGCAATTCAATTCCTTTGCTATCTTACAATGAATAAAATTATGGGTACTTCCCAAATCATTCAACACTATTACCTTTTTCTTCTTGATATGTCCTTCTATCTTGATAGTTTGAGGAGTGGTAATTCCAACCAATGCATTACAAGATATCGTCGGATTCATTTTTTCTTTATCTAGGGTTTGTTCCTGGAGTATATCCTCTTCTTTTGACATTTCTTGTTTCTTTTCTTCCTCCTCTTCACAATCTATGTAGAATAATTTCTTCTCAGCACACTTATGACCTTTAGTGTATTTTCTATCACAACTGTAACAAAGCCCTTTTGCTCTTTTTTCTTCCAATTTTTGTGGTGTCAACCTTGTAGGTTGTGGAAGGCTAGGGCCAACAACACTTCCACCTTTATAGTTGTGAGCGGTAGGCTTCCTGGTTGCCATAATTTTGCTTTTCATTTTTCTTGCTAACCTGAATGCCTTCTCCAATGAATCAGGTACCCAAAGGCGAACCTCATGTTGTAATTATCTTTTAAAGTCCCTATGAACACATTAATCGTATGCTCCTCTGGAATATCTTTTACCCTTATGTTCAAATTTTGGAAGTCCTCAATGTGCTCCATCATTGAACCCTTTTGTTTGAGATTGATCAATTGGCTAAAAAAGGTGTTGCTTTTTGTATCCTCATAATGTGCTATCATTTCTTCCGTAAAAATTGCCCAAGTGACAATTTGTTTACGAGAGAAAATCCATCGATACCATACAAACTGATTTGGCTCCAAATATAAAGTTGTAATACCTACCTTTTGTGTGTTTTTCACATTATGGAGATCAAAAAATTGCTCCGTTTGTAGTATCCATGTTCTGGGATCCTTGCCATCAAACTTCCTCATATCGATTTTTGGAACATGGTGGGTCTTCAATCCAACATTAGAGTCTATGAAATCATGATTAACATTTCTTTTGTTCTCATCATGAGTTTTCTTTACTATCCTTTCACCATTAGTGACCATTTCTTGTAGCAACTTATTCAAATTTATCTTCAATTCTTCCATCTTATCGTCCATGCCATTCATCTTAGCTTCCACGCCATCCATCTTAGCTTCCATTCCATCCATCTTAACTTGCATGCCATTTATATTAGCTTCCACACCATTCATCTTGGCTTCATTTATCTTTAGTGAGAATGAAATTTGTTGTACTTGGTCTTGTAATTTTGATAGATCATGTTGCATTTCTTCCTCTTCTTCACGAGTCATGCTAGAGCTTTCAGGTTGCTTACTAGGTGTTTCCATTTTCTTTCTTCGGGGCATTAATTAATGCTAATAATTCTTCACTATTCCCTTTGAATTCCTTCAAACTAATTTTTCAAACCAATCTTATGCAAAATTTTAAAAAAACTACACATTTTTTTCACTTTGTAAGAGGTCGATATTGAATTTGTTGTATCTCTGTAACTGCGGATCTCAAATATCTGAAATCTCATCTTGCGGTAGCCCTTTGAGTCCTCTTTCTAACCCTGCAAGTATTATCAAGATTGGATTCTCCAAGGAAGAGTTATGCCAAATCTCCCACGGTGACCTGATTATAAACTAGTTTAGTAGAGAGAACTTGTAAGACATGCCACGTGTCACTGTTTCGACTGGTAGAAAGAAAAATACAGGCCGTCCTCTTTTTGAAACTTCTTACGAAATTTTAATCTGATGCTTAAAACAAAAGTTATGACGATTTTCCCCAGGTCACTTGTTTCGAATGTAATTCAGGAGTTTGCAAAAACTCTAACTTCCTCAGATCATATCTCCATAAATATAGTGAGACAAGCTCTGAAATTCAGACCAGAAGTTTAGAACGATTTCGTCTCAAATGGGTGTTTTTTTATAGCTTCTGAAACGTCACAGAAAAAAGGTATAGCGAAAATTCCACGATGCCCTCTTTGGAGCAGCGAAACCCTAGAATCCAAAGCTCTGATACCAAATGTTAGGAAACCAGCTCACAAAAAGATAGAAAATATATATCAACACCTTAGAATTCAGCCTCTTTGAGGGGGGAACCTCCTTTACATTACACAAATGAACAATCCTTGGATGATACAAATGACTAAACCTCCCTTCTATATATAGGAGTCTAAGGGGTCACAATATAATCAAGATGACATAACAGTAATAACATAAGGGCACAAAAATAACAATCGTGGGTTTCTATGGGGGCATACTAATAACAATATGGGGACAATAGGGGCACAATAATAAAAATAAGGGATACAATGATAATAGTAATGGGGGAATCACTAGTATTATAGGGGCCTAACATGCAAGCCGAGAAGGACCTAATTTTGGATTTCACAGTTATGGATGAGGAATTTCCCTTTAAATA
This sequence comes from Pinus tabuliformis, assembly GCA_031772625.1. Classification (NCBI taxonomy): domain Eukaryota; kingdom Viridiplantae; phylum Streptophyta; class Pinopsida; order Pinales; family Pinaceae; genus Pinus; species Pinus tabuliformis. The sequence goes on along the minus strand of CM062811.1, from coordinate 150,544,952 downwards.
CAAGCTAATTCTCTCAGGAATTGTTGCAAAGAATTAGAAGCTTGGAGGCTTGGAGGATAGGAAATGCTTGTGTAGGTTAAGCTCAAGGTTGAGCAGAGCATATTGTATTCATCCAAATTCTTTGACCAAGGGCACAAGGAATCAGGGGCTAGAAGAGCAGCATAAGAGGCTAGATATTGGCTTGAGATTGCTTGTGAGCAAGAAGATTGGTGATATTGAATGCTGGGATTGTTCTTGTGAGAACAAGCATTGTATTATCATCTTGGATTTTTCATTTAATGAAATACAAATAGTGGGGATTTTCAACTAAGGCTTTCCCCATATACTTATTGTGTTATGTGCCATTGATTTATCTTCTTATTGTTCATATTTTTTTCTTTGATCTATTGGTCTCCATTGGTTGAAAGTAGAAGTAGATTCTTATCTTTTGCTTTAGTACATTGCATGAGCTTGTGAATCTATAGGAAATTGTACAACTTAAGAGTTTTCTTGGAGCACTCTAGCTTTGGAGATACGAAGGAAAAACAAGCAAAAGGAAAGGACGAAAAGAAAGGATCAAGCAAGGAAGAGTAGGATCAAGCAGCTTCAACAAGAATACTTGCAGGTAACACATTGCATGTGTGATTTCCTAGCTAGTTTTGACATGCATGGATTTTCATGTTGGTGTATGGTTCTATTGCTGTCGGTGGCATGGTTTTGCTAGGTTATGACAATGGTTTCTAGCCTAGCATTGCATTTTTATGGATTCCATGGTGTGTTGGGATGTTGATCTCGGTTTTGAGCTTTGGAATTGCAGGATGGATTTCAGAATCCGGGGCGGAGGTGGTCTCAAGTTTCATTCCCAAAGACCTCTGAATCCCTTGACCAATTTTAGCAAGATACATTATAAATACTAAGGGAGGTGTCTCGGTTTAGGGCCTAGTGATCTAGGATTGTATTGTAGTAAAGCCCGAGAGACAAGGAGATGGAAAATTCCTTAAGGATACTGATGGATTATGGATGGAATTCCAAGTTTGGTTCAGTTTTGTGATCAGAGCACTGGTTTTGGTGTGATCAAAAATTGGTGAGGGTGGAGGTGGTTTAACCTATGGATTCCCTTGGTTATTTTCGGATTGGTTTCTCCATGAGATCCCAAATTCATGCTTGAAATATGGCACAAGGGTGACTGGATGAAAGAAAGCTTTGGTTGAGACATGTCTACAGTCGGGTGGTACGTGGAAGTCTCGAACCTAGTCAGATTTGCCTATGTTTAATAAAAGTTAAGTTCTATTGCTTTTGTACTTATTTATATGTGGATTTAATGGTTGTTATCTCACTGTTATTTTCATGGTTTAATGTTGGTTATATGCATGGTTATATAATTGGTTATTTTCATGGTTATTTAATGTATTTACTTGTAACTGAAAGGATAATGGATGAAAGACCTAATTGATGTCATAACAATTCAAGGGAGAAGGTGGTGATCCTTCATGTCATGTCTCGTAAGAGTTTTCAGTCATTCATGCTTTGTCTTGTATCCTAAAATTGTAGATTGCATTGATCCCAAGTGTTTGACAGAATGTTAGTCCTGGTTGGGGATGGTCAGTCCTAGTCTTGGAGTTATTTTTTGGTTTATTAGTCTTATCATCACATGTTTAATGGATTCTGGAAGTTACAACAAGTTCTAGGCAGTGGCCAAAATTCTGGTCTTGAAAAGTGCACATGTTTACTGGAAAAGGTCCCTAGACGCAAGCATGCAGGATTGTGAGAGCATCCAAAGATATCTAGACACTCGCATGCCCATAGCATGGGAGCGTCTAGAGGTCTAATAGCTTAAAAACTTAGTGGGACCCTGGGAATGATACCTGTGTGTTTGGGATGGCTCCTCGGAGTGTTGTTGATGTTGTGGAAGGTATGTTTGATGTGTTTTTGTTGATTCCACTTCCTTAAGGTCACCTAGGAGGTTGAATCATATCATAGTAGCCTATCGTCACATGTTTACCCTGGTTGACTGGTTACATGGGTAGATATGGGAGGAGGGTGTTACACATTAGGAGCAGATTGATGTGGATTTGTCAGGCCAAGCATTACTACATCCTCTGCAACGATCATCAGGAATGAATGTGCAGTGAACGTTTGATATGTAGGTAGATCTAACAAGCCATAATGGAAGGAAAAAGTATAGAGATAGGTCTAAGCGAGGGGTAAAGGAGTTACATTGAGCAACAATGATGTCTAAACTTGGCCTGATACCATGTCAAGCCAAGGAATAAAAAATTAGGCTCCTAATGTGCATTTCCAATAATCTAAACATCATTATATACATCAGAGTGGTGACCTTTGGGATTCCAATTCCAAGGTCTTTTCTAACTTTTCAAATTACTCTATTTACTTTATTTACATATTTATATATTTTTCCCAACAACATGGGTTACATTTCTTAAAGAAAAATCTGAAGCATTTGAGAATTTTAAAGCTTTTAATGCCCTGATTGAAAATGAGATCGAGTTAAAAATAAAGTGTTTAAGATAAGACAAAGGAGTTTAGTTTACCTCTAGTGAATTTGATGAATCTGATGAGAACCATGGAATCAAGAGGCATTTTTAGCATCAAGGACTCCAAATAAAAGTGGAGTTGTAGAAAGAAGAACAAAATTATAGAGGAAATGGATAGAACACTGTTGAATGAAGCCAAACTACACTGCCATATAGTGCACAAAAATTTGATGGCCTTGTGTTGGATGTTTGACAAAAGTGTGTCGTCACTCCAACGTGCCTCGTTTTCTAGGCCCATCGGTGCAACTTGGATGAATAATTGATGAGACAAATGGCCATCGGATATCCAACGTTAGTCTCTAGTCAGATAAATGATAGACATGAGATGAATACTCTATTGAGTATCCGAAGCCAAGTCCATCAGATATTCGATGAAATTCTCCAGGGCAATCCAAAAATTTGACGATAAGAATCCAATGAAATTGCGTCAGATAGTCGAAGTGAAATCTGCCAACCTATATTCGAATAAATGAAAAACAAGAGATGAATTCTCTATCGAATTTCCGATGCCACATGAGTTTGATATTCGACATAATTCTGCTAGAAAGTCTACAAATTCGATGATAAGAATCCAACAATAGAGTGTTGGATATTCAAAAGGTGATCCAATGACCTGTTCTAATCTTATAGTGTCAGAAATACGTCTGCTATCGTTGTGTATCTGGTGGCCACGTTGCACATCTGATGACCCAATGGGACCTTATATTGTTGGAAATCCAAACATTGAAAGGGGCGTATCTGATGACCCCTCTTTGTATCCAAAGAGTTTGGAATTAGAAATCTGACAAGTAATGGATTATTAAAAAATTGATATTCATAGAACTAGATCTCAATTTTTATTAATTTTTCTAGGCTAAGGTTAGCTACAACCAAATGCTTAGAGAGAATATTTAGGCCCAAAAATATAATGGCATAGAAAATTATAATGGCAAAAATATAATATTATTGTTAGTGTCCTTGGGAGTTTCCAAATACATGTCATGGGGTCCCCAATTTGATGGCTAGAGATTTACATCAAAGAATGGATAAATGTTGCATTCGTGTGATCCCCAAAGGCTGATATCATAAAGTTGATGTAAATCCATCAATCCTACGGTTGATAAGGCACATCGATCTTGAAAATGCACACATTTCAATGTGATTTTAACTCCTAACGTGATTAGACGATCTACACCCCTTCTATCCAATAGTCGATGTGTTGCATCGGGTGAGAAGATGAGGATTTTCTAATGGATTTCCGCTAAGCAATATGATCCAATGATCATGAGTGATGAAAATCAATGATTTTCATGATATATCATAATTGCAGATGCATGGGAGTTAACAACCTGACTTGACCCAATATTGGTTGTTTCGGTAGCTAATCCATAGATCGATGAGGCGTGAAGGAAGCCTATTTCTCAAAATGTATCTTCTGTAACTACATAGGAAATATAATCAAGCATGCAATGGATGAACTACGCGAAATTCTCATTCTCGTGCCAAAATTGTTTGGCAAACTGAAGCCTTATACATTGGATTGAAGTTTTGGGGACCTATGTTTCTTTTGGAAATGTTGCATTGCATTTCAGAATGTGTTTAGAAGCATGATGTTGTATTGATGACATGAACCTTGAAAGATGCCCTACATATGCTACTAGTTGAGATATGTTTCCCTACAAAAGCTATAATGGACTATTAACCTTGATATGTCCTTGATTGATTTCATCACATATGGATTTTATGGTTTTGGGCATTTGGATTTTGGAAAGAAAAATTGCATATGACAAAGGTTAGATAAAAATTGGAAGTCTAGGGTTTTTAAACCCTAGCAGTCTAGAAGTATTGATAAGAAATCCCTAGGGTTTATGGATAAAACCATAGAGATATACCTAAATCCATGTTTTCACTAAAAGAAGGAAAACCTAGCTTATGCGAAGAAGGAATAACATCATGCTAATTCAAGAACATGTAATTATTCATAGCTAGAGTAGTTATGTAACATACCTGGTTAAAAATCCATGTAAATATAAAAATATAAGACCACGGTCATGGGACACGTATTCTAAGCTGAATGGTGGGCAAAAAATCCTAGTGAGTGTTCATTTCGGTTTATTATGGTTGAGGAATTTGACAAAGGAAATGACAAAGGATTTGGAAAGGCATGAGGCATTTATTGGCATTTAATTTATGAAAATAAAGGAAGTTAGGAGAAAAGGAAGGTGAAAGGTCACAGGTTGCATGTGAGGAGGAAATTGAAGAAAAATAATGGAAAATGAAGAAAATAGAGGCCTAATTGATAAAAGGGATTATGAGGATCAATTAACAAGCTTTTTCTCAGGCTTGGTCAGTGTAAGATTTTTGTGACTATAGTTTTGGAGCTCTCATTCTCTTCTCTCTTTCTCATACTCTTGGAAACTTATAGTTTTCTTGGAGCACTCTTGGAGAGTGTGGCATACTTGGATGATTGGAGAAAGAAGGTAAAGAAAGAGCAGCAAAGCGAATTAGGACATTGGGATCAACAACTACAATGAGTTTTACTTGTTGGTACCGAGCTACATGTATGTTTTCCTCACTATTTTTGGCATGCATGTTGTTTATTAGTCATGATATGTCATTGACATGGAGGATTTCCTAGATTGATAGTGGATTTTCCTAGCCTTTCCATTTCCGAGAGAGTCATGGTGTTGTGGGTTCATTTATTTGTTTTTCTGGTTGGTTCTCATGTTTCCTTTAGCTTGGGTTGGGTTACTAGTTCCTGGAAGCCTTGGTTGGAAAAATGCTTTGAAATCCCTGTAACAACTTGGGTTGAGTTACTAGTCTTGGAAGCCTTGGTTGGAAAAATGCTTTGGAAGCCCTAGGTGGGTTGAGTTACTAGTCTTGGAAGCCCTGGTTGGACAAACACTCTGGAAGCCCAATGACAGTTGTGGGTTGAGTTACTAGTCTTGGAAGCCTTGGTTGGAACAAACGCTCTAGAGCCCTGGAAGGCTTGGGTAGAGACCAATTTGGTGATGGTTTGTGATGTTCGATCATGAGGTGGAATCACTTTTTGATGGGTTGAGCTGGTTTGGCCTCTAGAATCCCTGGTTCAGTTTTGATGGATCATTCCATGAGATCCCAAATTGATGCTTAAAATATGGCACGGGGGTGGCTGGCCGAAGAGAGATTTGGCTCAACGATGTCTATGGTTGGGTGGTACGTGGAAGTCTCAAACCTGGTTAGCCATTGCATTCATTAATATGAGGTTATTTCACCTTGTTATTTCATGAGTATTATATTTGTTCATATGTGTATTATATGGTTGTTGTTTCCTAGGTATTTTTGTTGTTATTATGCTGGTTATGAATATGTATTTTTCCCCTAGGAAAAATCATAATTTTATTAATAATAACATAATTACATTTTGTAGATACTGAAGCGCATATCCAATAAGCAAATCAAAGATTGCTGTTCAAAAATTATAAATAACAGTAAGAAAATAAAGTACAATTGGGGGGAAATTAAACTTTTCTCCCCTTTTTATTCTCGACCTTTCGCTAATCCCCTTGAGTCGGAAAGGACAAAACAAGTGCTAGAAAAGTGTCCTCCACAGGGCGAGGATTTTCCTTGTCTGAATCTGAGTGATCTGAAGTATGATGTATTTTGGCACCGTTAGTATCCATTGTGTCTGGGATCTTCCCCGGCAAAGTGTCCATCAGATCATGTGATACAAATTCCTCTGTTTCTGGTTCCTTGAATGTCGGGTTGTTCTCTTTGGGAATGGGGTGTTCCTTTTCCTCTTCTTCCTCCACATCAGGGACATCAGGGTCTGGTGGGGGGAATTGCCATCCCTTGGGCTGTTTTCCTACTTTCTTCTTCCTACGCACATCTTTTTTAGCTTCTGGGCATGTATTTTGAAGATGTCCTGTTTGGCGGCAAATTCTGCATCTGAATGCAGTATTTTCGTAATCTAGTATCTGTGTCCAGCACCCCTGTTTATACTTGAGCTGAATTTGGTCTGGCAATCCTTTGCTGAGATCTACTTCCACACAAATGCGTGCAAATGTGTAAATTCCTTCCTCCGTTCTTTCTGTGTCCATTTTAATGAAATGCCCAATGGTGTTGCCTATACCAGACAGGACTCGATGGCTCCAAAAATGTAGTGGTAGGTTATGAAGGCGAACCCAAACTAGCATCCGAGATACAACCATTGTATTTGGATCAAAATCTAGAAACCATGGAGTAATGAAGAGACCCGTGGATCCCATGAACCATGGTCCTTCCCTCATAATGGTGTCCCTTTCCTTTGATGTATGAAATTTTACAATAAAGAATCCTTTGGAACAGAGATAAATGTCACATGAATTAGTCCAGGTTCTGAAGACCCAGTGGAAAAGGTCCATAGTTTTGGGCCAAAAACAGTTGAATCTGCATATTATTGCTTGTTTTTCCATTGTAGAACAATACTCATCTGTTTCTCGAATATCCGTATTTAATTCTGGGGTGACACTTAGTTGATTGAAAATGTATGGGGTGGGTTCTGTGCCAGCTTGCTTTGTTGATGTTTTTTTTGTTTTCTTTCCTTTAAGAATGTTCTTGAAAGATAACCCTTCGCTTTTTTGCTTTTGATGCATTTTTGGGATTTTTACTGTGCTGCATCCTATGCCACTGCCTGGAGGATTTGTTTTGCGATGGTCTATCGCACCTCCCCTCAGCCTCAGATTGAGAGTGATGGTAGACTCAGGTATGATTTTGTAAACCATAAGAGGTTTGTAGTCTTGGAGTACTCTGCCTCCAAAGATCAAAACCTGTGATCCTGTAGGATAACCAGTATGTTGGAAGATGCTGTGCTTCAGATACTGTACAGTTTTGGTAACCTGCACCCAAGCCAAATGTGTTTTAATAAAAACTTGAAAGGGAAGAGAGTTTACCCATGATTTAGGTTCTGGTTCTGTCTGAGTGAAAATTTTCCCATTCTCCTCAAATTCGACGCTCAGCTTTGTATTCCCAGTGCTTTTCTTCGGGGACTGAAAACACCAAGAATGGGCGAGATTTGGTTCTGGCTGAGTTGCACCAGTTGCTTTGTTGGGCAGATACCATAATGGAGGTCAGGGAGAGCCCATGGTCACCCCATTCACCACTTTGTCCATCAAACCCTCTTTTCCTTTGGCCCTGGGCCTGTTCAGATCCGCCAGATCCTTGCTGGTGTTGTTAGCGATCCTCCGTCTCATTAGACTATGCCGCCCCTTACCTTTTTCCCGGGGCTTGGTCTGTGCTGCCGCGCCCTCTCCTACTTTCACTGTAGCCAAAACCCTAGCTCTCGCAAAGGCCCTCTCGAGCCTCAGTTCATTCATTCCATTTTTGGCTTTGGGAGGCTGCGTTACAGTCATGGAAACCTGGTGCGATCTAGCTGGATATGAATATGTATTATGATAGTGGTGATGTATGAATCTCATCATGTTTTTACTTGTAATTGAATGAATAATGTATCTATGGCCTAATAGATGAAATTGCAGCTAATTTGTTGAGACTTCAATGCTTCTTAGTGATTCTCAGATAAGTATGAGACCCATATGCTCATTTCTACTATTAAGACCTGTGGCTTTCATGTTTGTGAAATGTTTGACGAAATGGCTGTTAGAGCTAGTAGGGGTCCAGTCTATTCCTTGTCAATGTTTTTGCTAATGTATCATTGTTATATTGTGTAAATTCATTTCTAAAGGTGTCATTGAGTTCAAGGAATTGACCAAGGCTCTAAGCCTGAAAAAGTGGCACAAAGCCTAGAGTCGTACGTACAAAACTGAGAAAAAAAGTCCTTGAAAGCTCCCTTGCCCTTGCTATGGGAGCTTTTGGAGCCTACTAGATGCATCCTTGTCCATATAAAGGGATCATCCAGGGGTTTGATGCGCTAATAATTCATCTGGTCTCAGGGGATGGTTACCTTAGTGGTTGGGATGGCTACTGGGAGTTTTGTTGCTGATGTGGAAGGTCTGTGTGATGTGTTCCACCAGTTCCACTTCCTTAACTGACATATAGGGAGTCGAATCATATCATAGTAACTTCTCATCACATATTTACCCCAGTTGGCCAGTTACTTGGGTAGATGTGGGATGAGAGTGTTACAAAGTGGCACCAGAGTTGGTTGCGCTCTCTTTGGGTCACATCTGATACCACAAAGAGTGGTATCAAAGTGGGTTTTATTCTCTTTGGGTGGTATCTAGTTTCCGTTCTCCTTTTGTGATATCTAATACCACAAAATGGTATTAGAGCGAGTTCTGTTATCTTTGGGGAACGTCTAGTTTATGTTCTCTTTGGGTGTTATTTGATACCATAGAGTGGTATTAGAGCATGGTTCAACATTTGGACTAGATGGACAAAATGTGTTTTTCATGCATGCATGTAGGTTGTATATGTGCTTGTTATGTATGCATGGTAGTGGTAATTGTTATAGTCGTGTTTCCATGTAGGAGTTGATGATGTTGTTGGGATGTGTTTGTCATGAATGCATGTCGGTTGTATATGCATTTGTTATGAATGTTGGTTTCTATATGTTGTTATGCATGCATTTTCATGGTGAAGGTTGTTGTGCATAAGGTCATTGTATCCAATTAGGTCATCATGATGATATTGGCATGTTATGATGCTAATGTGTTGGCTGAGATAGAGTAGGAGATGCATATCATTAAAGTGAAGTTGCAACAATGGACTTCGGGGTAAGGGAAGATCATCATATAGGTTTATATAGTGGGCATAAAGGTATGTTGGTTAATGGATTGTTATATGCATTAGGGTTATATACATGTTTGTAATTTTATTGTTGTTGTGGTTACATGCATGGTACATGCTAGTTAATCAATGTGATCATATGTACATGCGTCGCTTAGCCATGAAGGATAGTAACCTGTTGTTATATGCATTGCAGTTGTGTGCCTGATGATTATGGTCATTGCAGCTGAGATCTTGATGTTATTATGTTTTGTGCTAATTTGGTTTGACCTATGCAGATGATCATGGTTGTGGCATTCAGGTATGAGATAATGTTTTGTGATATTATGTCATACTAATCTAGACTAACTTTGCATATATGATTGTTATGCATGAATGAATTTTTTTTATGAGTTTATGATGTGAACATGTTAGCTAGTTATTGTTATGGATATCATGACCTTATTTATGGTTGAGTTGATATGTTGTGAAGTTATATCATGCTAATCTATCTTGATTGTGAAAACAAGATAGCCTCCCATGAGATACATTAAGGTATGAGTTTGCGTATGTCATATATTTGGTGCTTGACTATTTGGTTATATCGTCTATTTGGTGTTTGAGTGTTTGGTGTCTATTATGTCATCTAGTTGATTTATCTAACATGGTACATTTATAGTTTGTTTGAATGTTTGATTAATTGCATGATATGAGTATGTGTATATAAGATTGCATGAAATGATTTTGTTTTAAGATGGTCATACTAACACATATGTGTTGAGACAAATGATATGTACTTGAGTGTAACATTATGTATTATGACTGATGAATGTGAATTGATTTTGATTATGACATGGTTGTTATACTTGGTGAAGGTTGATTTCAAATTAGTAGATATGTTGTCTTGATCTTTGGAACATGTGGTTGACCTGTGTGTTCAGTTACAAGGTAGCATGATTGGCACCACAAAGTAAGATAATTGGTATATTGTTACATTTATTTATGCACTGACAATTATGTGTTATGGCAATATAATACAAAGAATTGCATGGTAAATAAATTTCCATGGAATCTTGAAAAAGGCTCAGGTTGAGCTTTCCCTTGGAAGCACTGGGAACCCATGGGGATTGAGTCATGGTGTCTGTTGAGAGTCTTGTGATTTCAGTACCTTGTCATTTGGTTGTGCTTGATTTTTAGTTTTGTTATGTCTAGTGCATGATCATGTTACTTTGTTGTGGTGTCGTGTTTTTATTGGTTTTCATGGTCTTCTTCTTATTTGTTTCTTGTGCTTTCCTTTTAAGTTTTGAGTCTTAGGAATTGGCTAGGAAAGAATAAAGTTGATGGAACTCTGGGAGAGTTGTGTGGAACCAAACAGGTAATCAAAGGCTTGGATGAAGTTGGTGCATGTGTAAGGGCAACTAAAGGTAAGAGTATGAAAATCGACTAAGTTGGTTGGGTCCATTAGTGCAAATCGATGGTGGTAGGACAATCATGAGAAAGCTAACATGAAAGGTAAAGTGAATGGATGTGAGGCATCTGATTCCTTGGCTATGTTGGGAACGGTTGTTCTCAATGTTGTGCATGGATAAAGGGAGTTCCCTTAACATTGACCTTATGATATTTGGTAATTATGTTGTGATTGTATTTATGCTAATGTTTATATATATGCATGTATATATATATATGTATGCATGTCATTGTCTGTGTTGGGGAAATTAATTGCTTAATAAAAAAAACTAATCACCTTGACATTAATTATCAGCCCGAGGAACATCTTTTTGTTTCGAGGCAGTCATAAAAATATATGCAAACAACTACCTATAGCTAATCACTGCTTCTACATGATCATGTCCTACACTATCAAGCTCAATCAACAAGAAATAAAATGTAAGACTTGAATAACAATACTAAATTCAAAAAGAAGAAAGTAAATGACATGAAAAGGAATTATGCTAATCACACAAATTGAATCAATATTAAATTAAACCACACCTTGCTGAATTGGAAATTTAACCTATTGCACCCAACATAATTCAAATGCTAATATGGAGCAACAAATTAAATGAAATCTAGAAATTGCAGGAAACAACAAGTCTGGAAAATGCAGCAGCCGAAAAATCAATTTAAAAAAAAGGAAATTTACTTTAAGCAACAACAATTGAAATTCAAATAAATAAGCACACAAATAAACTACTTTAGATGTTCAAGACAACACCTCGTCCAAGGTAGTGGGCCCAACTATCTAAGAGTTAGTTCTACCTTGAAAAATAATTCATATTAGATTACGAATAAGAGATGTAGAACTCAATGAATAACTTCTTTCATTAAAATAGCTCAAAGAAATAATTACACTAGAATGAAGTTCTTAGCTTTGCCTCAAATTCAACAATTGTCCCCTCCTCTCTTTGATCTATGTTTTCATTTAAATACACAAGAGCAAAGGGAAATTACAACTAAATTGATTATAAAATGATTTCCATTACAATTTTGGATTAATTACAGAGTATCAATAAACAAGATCATTTCTAAAAGATCTCCCCATCATGATTTAGCTGGAACAAATCGAATTTGGTATTGCAATTGGGAGAATTTGGAAAACGGCCACAACAACAAATCTGAGAAAATCTCCTTCAAAGAACCTTGCATTTCTCTCATTCCAGACCAAATTTTGGAAAACTGCTCAGTGAAAAACGTACTTGGTTCATTCTTCACAAAGCCCATGCCTCGGATTTTCAATATTCATATTTATTTTACTGAAAAATCCAACGCAAAACTGTCACTTTTTATTGCGTTGAATTTCTGAGTTGGAAAATTTGGCTATGAGTTAGAGATCAAATTTGCAATCTGCAAGAGATCTTGGAGGCTAAAATGTTATAAAAAAATTCATTAATAAACCATCATTGATAAAACCATACATAATAATATTCAATTTATTAAAAATAAAAAAGAATAAACATCACTAATCCACAAGAGCATGAATAATTATAAAATGGAATTAAATGATAAATTATGATAAATAACATGATAAAAGAATGGTGGAAATGGATGAAATAGATGTGGCCCAACATATCCCCTAAACTAAACATGTTGCATGTCCTCATGCAACCCAATGCCTCTATATTCAACACGTTGTGATTCAATAACCAAGACACTCACCTCAACTCAGGGTATTGGTGGAACAAAAGGCTTCTTCCCTAGAGGTTTCTTTAAAACAATAGTTATTCAATTCTAGAAATTTTGGTGAAGCTTTAACAATTTTCACATTAAATTTCAATAATATGTGTATGAAGTTGTAGCAAAATATGATACAAGTAACATTAAACTTCATTAACCATTTTCTCAAAAACTACAAACCGGATTTTGTTGAAATTTTGCAGGCAGATTCCTACTATATTTATTCTTCTTCACTCTGACAACCAGAGCAATATGATCTACAGAGTTCAAGATATCAGAAAAATGGTTGTATGTGACAATGCATGATTTCAGGAATTTTACAAACTCGTTTAACTTGAAATTTTCTAGGTTTGTTTATTTTAATGATACCTCTTTGTTATCCAAAAATCACAAGAATCCAATTCACAGTTTTAAAGATATACGTGAATCAATTTCTACACTATATAAAAATGAAATTATATGCCTTAAATGAGGAAGAAAGGAGAAAACATCCACTATGCATACCAACTCATCCCCAAAACTAGAAAATTAGCATGCCCTCATGCTACACTAGAAAACAAATTGAGGTTGTTGCTACACTCATTATTGAAATCTCGACATGGTGTAAAACAACATGGAATAAGGGAGGTTTTGAGAATGATAAGGATATCAATGGATGATAAATAGTATTAATGGCATGGTCATAATAAATAAATTAATGAAAAGATACACTCCCCCAAAATGAAAGCTTTTGTGTCTTTAAAAAAATGAGAAGTGGTGAAGAAGTGGAATTAATGATTTGAAAATATGAGTAAATAATGCATCGTGGTTTTTCATGACATTCTCCTAGACTTATAATAAATAAAAAAATTTATGCTATTTTACCTCAAGTTTTACCTCTGTGAAAGCGTGAAATGGCATGGATGGGTTCACATTTGTTGAAGTTGAGCTGATGCAAAAGGTGGAAGCCTTGCAATCTAAAAGAAAATAATCATAAAGTGTAGCAAAGTTTCCTTCCTCCAAACGGATTAGTTGCCCTGTCATCAAGATTTCTATAACACATCTCATGAGTAGTCTTAATCAATAATTTATCACCTTAATTACCTCATTATATATAAAAGTGACATAATCATGTTATGAATGCCATGGGATAATAATGGATAAAAAGGGAATATAAAATAGGGTAAAAATGATGAAAAAAAGATGCATTCCCTAGACCCATTAGCTTTGGTTGTTATGGGCACGCAAATGGTGATACATGGGATGAATTAGTTATCTTAGTATTTTCTTCTCAAGATTTGACCAATTACCTGGCGTTCACAATCAGAATTAGGCCTCTTTATTCTACCCCAAAATAATAACAGTGTTGTTAAGCTACAATAAATGACGACTGATTGGGAAAAACAACTATCTTTGGTTAAATATATGAAACATGTAGAATAAAGGAATGATAGATTAGATGATACAAAATGTCAAATCTCAAATATCCTAAAATTTTCATCCCTGACATGTAAAGTGAATATTTAGAACTCATTAATAGATATAAACCATAACCATCATCATCTAAGAACTGATTAAATATTACCCCATGAACCATGAGTTCTAGCAAACCTTATATATGTAACAGTAGTATTTATCGACAATTAGTTTTGAGAAAACAAGGTAACAAGTATATCATAGTATTGATTAACTTCTATACCATAGGCATGGCCACTGCTACCAGTAGACATCCATAGCCTCGACAGGGATGCCTTTTTAACCCATTGAGATGCCAATGTCCCTTCTCTTAGAAATAAATACATTGTTACAAGAAAATTTCAATTTACTTAGATGTCTACTAAATATCATTGTTCTGGCTTGGTAAACAATTAATAACAATTCCATTCACGGGAGCTAACAAAAGTGAACAAGCCGGCTTGCGATGAGACCTATTGTCCTTCAGTTTTACAACCGAAGGCCATTACCTGGCTTGGTTACCAGTAGTGGTAATGCCACTTTATTAGGACCTATGATCATGGTAGGTCGGCTCGTGATGAGGCATCCTATCCTTCAGTTGACTATTTTTGTTTAAAATTCAATTATGATTTTTGTTAATCAACACAATATTACTTAATACATTGGGTGGTAGGCTAGCTCCTTAAGAGCTAGGGATGGCATAAAAAGTTTTGTAATAACTATTTTCAACTTGGCTAGTCTTGCTTCTTGAAAACTAATAACCTTAAAATGAACGTTGATAAATATATATTTTTTTGTTAAGATTGGGGTTTAAGAATAATTCATTAGATAGTGATGGAAATATTTAAGTACAATTTTGTGGTAATCATCATAAATTTTACAAGATCAGGGATTTGACAAATTAAGAAAGTTGAGAACTGACATGATGAAATCATATTTTCATAATTATTTCTTAAAAATAAGATTATGTTTATAGATAAACAAAGATAAATTGACTACCCAATTATTATGTTAAAGAGGACCTATAACATTAAAAGTATTTCCCATTAACCAAGGAGAAAAAAATCAGAAAGACCTACAAGTGTTGAATCAAAAGCGTGAAAATGGGCTAATAACAATAGTTGTGACTGAGGTAACAATGACTGTGACTTAGGTAAAAACAACCATGAATTAGGTAACAACAAGTGTAATAGAGGGAACAATATTTGTGACTAAGGGAACAACAAATGTGAATCAGAAAACATCAATTGTAACTGAGGGAACAACAATAGTGAGTCATGAAACAACAATTGTGACTAAAGGAAAAACAAATGAGAGTCGGGAAACAACAACTGTAACTAAGGGAACAACAACTGTGAGTCAGGAAACAACAACTGTGACTGAGGTAATAACAACTGTGAGTCAGGAAACAACATTTATGACTGAAGGAACAACAGCTGTGAGTCAGGAAACAACAACTGTGACTAAGGGAACATTAACTATGAGTCAGGAAACAACATCTATGACTGAGGGAACATCAATTGTGATTCAGGAAACAATAGTTGTGACTGAGGGAACAACAATTGTGAGTAAGGAAACAACAAATGTGACTAAGGGAAAATCAACTGTGAGTCAGGAAACAATAACTATGATTGAGGGAACGACATCTCTGAGTCAAGAAACAACAACTATAACTAAGGTAGCAACAATTATGGTTCGAGTTTTATTTATCCAATAGTACCATTGTTGCATGTTGCAACCTCGAAACTACCCATACCATTTTAAGCTTGCAGACATGAAGTATCAAGTATGACTGTGGAAATACCCCCCAAAAACTAACTCAATGGGCGATCCTAACAAGGTGACATGGAGAAGGATTAGTCATCCAACAATCATAGTCACTTTACAAAATAATGAGGCATTAAGAGTAAATCATTCCTAACAAGACTTACCATAAGAGTATTTAATATTAGATATGAGGCAACCACATACTTGATAATACTGGGGAACAAATAGATAGATCTGGAGCCACAACATAAAACTCAAGAACTTGATGAAGGAACAACAACCATGAATTTGAAGGAAAAAACACCTGAAACACAAAAACATAAGAGAAATCAGAAAAGAAACAACACTTTATTGAAAAATAATAAATAAGTAAATAACTTAAGTTACCACAACTATGATTTCGGGTGCAACAATGTTGTTTTATAAGGGAACAACGATTTGTTTCTAGGAACAACAATCTGTCAATGGTGAATGAATGGAAACACAATATCTTTTGAAAAAAATGCTTTGGTAGCAATGAGTTGTATCTTCAAATGGATATCAATTCTTCATTCTCATGTTATGAATCAGTTAAGTAGTGAAAAATTCTTCACATTGTTTTCTTCGTGTCAGTGGGCAATAGCGAGAACAATTTTGCAACAAGCTCCTATGATCCAAAATATTTTTAGATCGTGGAACCTAGAAAGACTCAACATCACATGATATCAAATTTCTTAATATATTTTTGGATCTAATTCCCTTATTTCATTAACATTGTCTTCAAGAATCACTCGTTCATAAATTGACCTTCTTTATTCTCTTGGGACCTGCAAAAAACGAGCGTCTACCTGCAATAAAACATGAAATCATGGAGAAAGAGAGGTGTCTGGGCTCCCTTAATCCAAGAAATATGCAAAAAAATAACAAGTATATACTTTGTAAAACAAATACATAGAAAGATAAAGCAAAATTTATTTGTTACCTGTGGGAGAGTAATGATTGACCACACTCACCAACAATGTTTTAATCATAACTTATTTTTTTTTTATCCGATTGGAGTGATTCCAAATCTAAAATGAAAGTGAATTCACAATTATATCTCCAATAGAAACAAGTTTTAAAAATTCCACGGGATGATATGTCAAACATGCTTAGAATGAAATGCATAAGAGAGTTGTTTTTTTTATTTCCTAGCTTATACCAACAATCCACATTTTAAGAATAAATTTTTCTTTTGATGAGAGATTGAGCTAATTAAAATTGGAACGAAACTATATTCATGTATATATATCCAATAGGAAAATGTTTTGAATAAAAAAAGAATTTATGGGTCAAATGTGCCAATGAATAACAAAAACAATAGAGTTTTAAGAATGCTGATTTACGATAGGCAGTCAGTGTTTTGGTCATAAATTTCTCATACAATATCAAACTAGAGTGATTCAAATTTACTTGTAAAATATATTCATAGGGAAATATACCATAAAAACAGGGTTTCAAAATCTAGTCATTTAGACCTCCAAAAACTAACTGTCCCAACTATGTCCCTGAGTTGCCTACTAGACACCTTGTCAATGTTTTGGTCATAACGTTTTCGTTTCAAATCCAAATTGAGTGATTCAAATTGGGTTGTAAATTAGAAATAAAGGTAATTAGGATAGAAACATGTTTTTAAAATATGTCCATTTTGTCCCTCAAAACATGACTGTCCCAAATTTTATGAAGCCCACAAGCCATAAAATATGATAAGCAAACACTTTTTCCAAAATGATGATGAGTGTTTGTAGAAATATGATTTTCAATATAATATGTCTACATACACAAATAAATTCAAATATCTATCGCCGATATTGATTTAAACAACATATTGCAGCAAACACAACACTTTTTACGTGTAAAGAAATTTATTTATTTATGTACTTATTTATTTTATTTTCTGCTCTAACCTACTCTATTTGAAAAATATGAAATATCTCTATGTGTAAGAGTACTTCTAATGGAACCATTTTCGAAACAAGGTCTCGAGTATGTACATATCCAAATTAGAAAAAATGTATGTTAATAAATACTAGGGTAGGAGAGACCAAGTTTCCTTGAAAAGACCGTGCCAAAAATTGCCGAAGTATGGAGTGATACTACGAACAAATGATACATTGAAACCAAGATTCAATATATCCTTTTCTTTCTTTGTTTCCGTAGTTTTCATATCATGAATTTATTTCAATGTCTTATTGATCTCATCTGCTTGTTGATATTGACTAGAAGAAACCCCATTGTCTTCCATGACTTCTGCAATTTTAGGATTTAAAACCTTCTTAAACCTAATATAAGTTTCCAGTAATGGTGTAAGAAAAATAGAATGGGTGGGAAGGGTTGGTAAATTTTGTAGTTTAGCACTGTAAGCATGCTGTACTAATTTATTATTATGGAGGTGTGGGATGGATTGAGCAAGAAATTGTATAGGGCATGGGGGATTTTGATGTAGTTGATTGAGTTGTAGGATTGACCTTGATAGGTAAGAAAATAATCAGTTTGTGGCGAAAGATGAAAGAAAGATCCATGTAAGTAAGAAAATGAAAGGATAATGTTTTGAACAATACATGTTAGCCATGGTTGCCATGGCTAAGAGCTTCTAGCAGCTTCTTGATTGCTTTAATATGCTACTTTCATCCTCTTGCAAAATGATTCTCTTGGAACTAATGGAAAAACACTTCATCCTCTTGCAAAATGATTCTTTTGGAACTAATGGAAAAACACTTCATCCTCTTGCAAAATGATTCTTTTGGAACTAATGGAAAAACATTTTATTATTATTATTATTATTATTATTTTATATTATATATATATATATATATATATATATTTTAATTAATTAATTATTATTATTATTATTATTATTATTTTTTCAGCCTTGAATATTCCTCCTTCAATTGTTCCTACCAATAAATTGGTGGAATGGATGGTGCTTACATCACCACTTAAGTGAAATGATAATATTTCTTCAAATTTCTACCTCCAAGATTCCTACTTTTATCCATGCATGCTATATGACCTGAAACTACCTACAGAGGGTAGACCTCACCACAAGTTAGCTATGGTGCGTGCATAGGTTCTTACCTTCCATCTTTAATATCCAACCCTCTCAGAGTCAGGAATGCATCTACAACCAGATATTAGTGTGATAGTGCTATTTGACTGCCTCTCCGACAATGATGCCAAAATGTTGGGGAAATCAATTTCTTAATAAAAAAACAAATAATCAACTCGACATTAATTATCAGCCTGAGGAGGGTCTTTTTGTTTCAAGGCAGTCAGAAAAATATATGCAATCAGCTACCAACAACTAACACTAGTTCTACATGATCATGTTCTACACTATCAAGCTCATTCAATAAGAATAAAATGTAAGACTTGAATAACAATACTAAATTCAAAAAGCAGAAAGTAAATGACATGAAAAGGAATTATGCTAATCACACAACTTGAATCAATACTAAATTAAACCACACCTTGTTGAATTGGAAATTTAACCTATTTCACCCAACAAAATTCAAATGCTAATCTCGATTAAATGAAATCTAGAAATTACAGAAAACAACAAATATGGAAAATGAAGCAACCAACAAATTACTTTAAAAAAAAGGAAATTTAATTTAAGGAACAACAATTGAAATTCAAAAAAATAAGCACACAACTAAACTACTTTAGATGTTTAAGGGGGCACCCCGTCCAAGGTAGTGGGCCCAACTGCCCAAGAGTCAGTCGCGCCTTGAAAAATAATTCACATCAGATTATGAATAAGAGAGGTAGAACTCAATGGATAACTTATTTCATTAAAATATGTCAGAGAAATAATTACACCAGAATGAAGTTCTTATCTTTGCCTCAAATTCAACAATTGTCCCCTCCTCTCTTTGATCTCTGTTTTCATTTAAATACATAGAGAGCAAAGAGAAATTACAACTAAATTGACTACAAAATGATTTTCATTACAATTTTGGATTGACTACAGAATCTCAATAAACAAGATCATATCTAAAATATCTCTCCATCATGATTCAACTGGAACAAGTCTAATCTGATATTGCAATTGGGAGAATTTGGAAAACGACCACAACAACAAATATGAGGAAATATCATTAAACGATTCTTGCGTTTCTCTCAATCCAGATAGAATTTTGGAAAACTGCTTAATTGGAAACTAATTTGGTTCATTTTCCACAAAACCCATGTCTCGGATTTTCAAGATTCATATTCATTTTCTCGAAGAGTCAAACAAAAAACTATCGCTTTTTATCCTAACGAATTTCTGAGTTGGAATATTTGGCTATGAGTCAGAGATCAAATTTGCAATCTGGAAGAGATATTGGAGGCTAAAATAGTGAGTGATGTTATAACAAATTCATTAATAAACCATCATTGGAAAAATCATACATAATAATATTCAATTTATTAAAAATAAAGCAGAATAAACATCACTAATCCACAAGAACATGAATAATTATAAAATGGAATTAAATGATAAATTATGATAAATTACATGATAAAAGAACAATGCAAATGAATGAAATAGATGCCAATGAATGGTAATAATAATGACAATTTAGTGGCCCAACATTCTGACATGATCATGATTGTTTTATGTTGATGTTTATATATATATGCATACTTGGGTCATCACGAATCATTCTTGTGGAGGAATGATTACTTATGTAGGTGAATAACATGAAGAGATTCCTGGTTCATGAGGAATCAAGTGGGAAGAGTAGCTTGAAAAATCTGTGAGGTCAGTATCATGTGGATATGAATTGATATTATGTGATTATACTATGTCTATTTTTATGTTATGGACAGACTAATGCTGAGAGATACATTAGTGGAATGAAAACAACGTGATCCACGACATGATAGGATAAGCATGGATGACAGAGAGACACTTGAAGCAAGGTTGCTTGGTAGAGGTAGTGTGGTATTTGATGTGTAGTGCTATTGTTGTGTATATGTTGTGCATATTTTATATTAAGTGATTGTATCTATGGTGTTGTGTGCATATTGCATATGCAGTGCTGAATATAGATGCTATTATGTACATGTTGGATATGCCGTGTTGTGTACATATCGTATTGTGCGCATGACGTATATGCGATGTTGTGTGCATATGGTGCTGTGTGCATGTTGGATATGTAGTGCTACATACAAATGATGATATGTAGATTTTGTATATGCAGTGCTATGTACATATGGTGTTGTGTACAAGTTGTACAAGTGGTACTATGCACATATGGTGTTGTGTGCATGATTGTACATGTAGTGTGCATGTGGTGCTGTGTGCATGTGGTGCTTTGTACATGTTGTACATGTGATTATGTGTGCAAGGGGTGCTGTGTACATGTCGTGCATGTGGTGCTATGTAGATGTGGTGTCATGTACATGTCGCGCATGTGGTACTGTGTACATGTGATATTGTGTACACGTTGTACATGTGTTGCAGTGTACATGTGGTGTTGTGTACATGTTGTGCAGGCGGTGCCGTGTACATGTGATGCTATGCACATGTTGTGCAAGTGATGCTATGTACATGTGGTACTGTGTACATGTTGTACATATGGTACTGGTGTACATGTGGTATTGTGCGCATGTTGTACATGTTGTGTTGTGGGCATGTAGTAATATGTATGTGCATTGTGTAGTCATGGTGTTGTGACATATGTATTCATTGTGTTGTACTTTGTGTACGTATTTGTATTGTGTTGTACACCAGGTGTAGGTGTATGTATTGCGTTGTGGTGTGCACTGAATGTAGGAGTATGTATTGCGTTGTGTTGTACACTAGGTGTAGGTGCATGTGTGGTATGTTAGGTGTGGATGCATGTATTGCATGGTGTTGTATGTCGTGTGTGGTTGTATGTGTGTGATGCACACTATGTGTATGTGCACATGGTTGAGGAGAAGGAACTGGGTGTTTTTTTAGGTGTGGCAACCTATCCGGTGTGCATACAGAATAAGCACAAAGGTATAAGCTAAGGATTGATTAAAGGATAAATATCAATATTTTATTTCAGTTTTATTATGCATGTGATTTATGATTCTGGTCTATGATGATTACATGTGATCTATGATTATGGCTTATGATGGTTACATGTGATTTATGATGTTGATATATGATGGTTGTGTTTTGAGATGACCTGATGTGATATGTTTATACATGATGATTTGATCAAATATGCTAGTTTGAATTCTTGTGATAGGAAGTGAACAAAATTGCATGTGTACCTTATTGATGGGACACCAATGAGGTATGATGTGAATTTATTTCAATTTATTTTAAAACTAATGGAAATTATGTGGTTGGTACAAGAAAACATGAAATGCCTGGTTGGGTAGTTGAAACTAATGACAAGCATTAGCAGTGCCAGTGAAAGGAATTGGAACAAGCGACAAAATGCTGGTAAAACATTTAGGAGCAAGGAAATTGTGGGGCACTGATACCCAATAATGCCCATTTATTTCCATGAACATGCTATGACTGATATGATGGTTTTAAGGTAGGGATATGCCTTAGTTTTTGGACCTTTCGATGTGAGGAAACCTTGCCAAGGGATGGACTGTTCGGGATGGGGGTACCAGTGGAACTTGGAAGGTGTGTGAATGCATAGAAGGGGGTGACCCAATTTCCCGAGGGACTGTGTAGCAACGAAGGGAAAGCCAGGGATGAATTTGTTTTGGTCATTAGCATTGCCAGATGGAATAAAAAACACATTGGTAGTGTGCCCTAGAACAATGAGCTGGTAAATATTCACTGGGAGGACAAGTAGCGCAAGATTGTAGCGCTGGACATTGGATACAATTTGAATTTAGCAGTGGATTCTGGACTTCTTGGGAAGGAGGTGAATCCTGGAGGTGTGAGCCTCTGGATTCCCTTGTTGTGGATGCAGGCATCATATCCTTTTATTTACTAGTTGAGAAAATGTACATATGTGTATATTATTTTAAAAACTGTAACAACCTATGTTATAAAGCTCCATAGAAAGTATGGCTATTTGCTGGTCGAAGAAAATGTGCATGAGTATATGTGGTTTCTATTGTAAATACCGTAATGAGCTGTGTTATAAAGCTCCAATAAATGATATGTTTGTCATGTTTTCAGCAGTGATCATTGTAAATAATGCAACGAGTTGTGTTATAAAGATCCATGTGCAATATGTTTTGTTTTTAGTGGTCTTATTGGTTATAGGTGTCATTGAACATCCAGGACGGTGTTCCTCCAAGTGGGAGGGTTTTGTAACATCCCTAGTTAAAAGTCTATGTAAATATAAAAATATAAGACATGGTCATGGGACACTTATTCCAAGATGAATGGTGGGCAAAACATCATAGTGGGTGTTCATTTCTGTTTATTATGGCTAAGGAAATTGGCAAAGGCTTTGGAAAGGAATGAGACATTTATTGACATTTTATTTACGAAAATAAAGGAAATTAAGAGAAGGAAGGTGAAAGGTCACAGGTTGCATGTGAGGAGGAAATTGAAGGAAAATAATGAAAAATGAAGAAAATAGAGGCCTCAATAACAAAAAGGATTTTGAGGATCAGCTGGCAAGATTTTGCTCAGGCTTGGTCAGTGTAAGTTTTTGTTTTTGTTTTTGTTTTTTTGTTTTTTCGGTTCAGTTTTGGAGCTATTATTCTATTCTCTCTCTCATACTCTTGGACACTTAGAGTTTTATTGGATAAATCTCGAAGAGTGTGGCATACTTGGATGCTTGGAGAAAGAAGGCAAAGGAAGAGCATGAAAGCACAAGAGGACATCGAGATCATCAACTACAACGAGTTTTTCTTGCAGGGATCGAGTTGCATGTATGTTTTCCTCACTAGTTTTGGCATGCATGGCATATGCATGTGATTTATTGGCCATGATATGTCATTGGCATGAATGATTGCCTGGATTGATAGTGCATCTGGATGTTTTTTGTTTTTTGTTTTGTTTTGTTTTGTTTTTGTTTGTTTTTGTTTTGTTTTTATTTGTTTTGTTTTTTGTTTTGTTTTGTTTTTTGTTTTTGTTTTGTTTGTTTGTTTGGTTTTTTTTTATCAGTTCAGTTTTGGAGCTCTTATTTTATTCTCTCTCTCTCTCTCTCATACTCTTGGACACTTAGATTTTTCTTGGAGAACTCTCAGAGAGTGTGGCATACTTGGATGCTTGGAGAAAGAAGGAAAAGGAAGAGCAAGAAAGCACAAGAGGACATAGGGATCATCAACTACAATGAGTTTTTCTTGCAGGCACCGAGTTGCATGTATGTTTTCCTCACTAGTTTTGGCATGCATGGCATATGCATGTGATTTATTGGTCATGATATGTCATTGGCATGGATGATTGCCTAGATTGATAGAGGATTTGCCTAGCCTTTCCATTTCCAGGATAACCATGGTGTTGTGGGTTCATTTCTTTGTTTTTTTGATTCGTTCTCATGTTTCCCTTATCTTGGGTTGAGTTACTAGTTCTTAGAAGCCTTGGTTGGAAAAATGCTTTAGATGCCCTGTAATACCTTGGGTTGAGTTACTAGTCCTGGAAGCCTTGGTTGGAAAAATGCTCTAGAAGCCCTTGGTGGGTTGAGTTACTAGTCTTAGAAGCCTTAGTTGGAACAAATTCTCTAGAGCCCTGGAAGGCTTGGATAGAGACCAATCTAGTGAGGCATAAATGCTTCTTAGAGATTCTCAGATAAATATGATACCCCTATGCTCAGTTCTGTTGTTAATACCTATAGCTTTCATGTTTGTGACATGTTTGACGAAATACCTGTCATGGCTACTAGGGGTCCAATCGAGTCCTTATCAATGTTTTTGCAAATGTATCATTGTTTTGTTGTGTAAATTCATTTATGAAGGTTTCATTGAGTTTTGGGTAGTGACCTGGGGTATGGGCTTGAAAAATTGGCACAAAGCATGGAGTCGCAGACACAACATTGGGGAAAAATTACCCGGAATCTCCCTTTCCCTTGCTGTGGGAGCTTCTGGAGCTTGCCAGATGCACCCTTGTCCATATCAAGGGAGCGTTCAGGGGTTTGATACACTAAAACACTAGTTGGTCTCATGGGCTAGTTACATGAGTGGTTGTGATGGATATTGGGAGTTCTGTTGCTGATGTGGAAGGTCTGTATGATGTGTTCCACCGGTTCCACTTCCTTAACTGACACATAGGGAGTTGAATCATATCATTGTAACTTCTCGTTGCATATATATCCCGATTGACTGGTTACTTGGGTAGATGTGGGATGAGGGTGTTACAAGTTAGGGTTGAACCTAAGACACATGTTCAACTAGAAGAAGTCCTAGGTCAAAAAAATTCAGTTTCTTATGCCAAGAATAAAAACACCAAGATTCAAGAAAAGAAGAGCTTCTCTCAATGTGAGTTTGTCTCCTAAATGCAAGTTTACAAGGAGCATGACTAGAAATATCAATGTAGAAAAAAGTACTAGCTATATCAAACAAGAGAAGGTAATCAAGGTAGAAGACTCATATGAAAAAGTTAAATGACAAAACAATAAAATTCTAACTTTATTTGTATAACATACCTGAAATGCACTAGTAAATCTCCATCTCAACTAATTTGATGTCAAAATTGGGATGACAACAAATAAATTAAGAATAAAAATACCTACAATTCACATAAATTGAGTTAAAGGTAGATAAACAATCATCAAAATAATAAAATAAATTAACAAATTTTTTTATGAATAAAATTAATTAAAGACTCGAGTGCATGAATATTTGCATGACCTCCTCTTGGTTTTGAGAATAATTTATCGGAGTAGTCTAATCTTGGAGAAAACATACCTCAATTTGATGGAGCAACAATGAACTCAACATTGGCTTTATTATTTCTCTTTTGGATTGAGGGAGGATTGCTCCAAGATTATCCAAATCCTAATTTATTATCTACTGAACAAGGCCAACCATGTGAATATGCAAGCTCTTATTGACCCTCCCGCCCCTCACATCACTCTTATTTCCCCAGTACCCAATCTATCTACTAGAAAATAGTTAAAATCAACGAATTAGGATTCATGCATATACACTAGTAAAATGAAATAATCATAAAGAAACACAACAATCATTCATTAACATATAAAATTCATTCATTAATCATAGACACAAAACACTTATATCAATAAATTTTATCATAAAAATATGTTTTCATAACATGATGTGTGATGTTTTTGATGATATAACTAGCAAACCATATATTTTTCTTTTTACTCAATTTTAAATAGAATTTTGAAATGACTTCATCAATTTCTTCTTCTTCCCCTTTCGTGCTTATGCCCTCTCTAATTCTCATTGACGACCTAGTTGTGTATTCACGATGTCGTTGACGCTGCTGCAAGAGAGGCAATTCATCAACTGCAACAAGAAATAAATGTTAAATTGATATTCGTTGTTATTATTATTATAAGTATTTCATTAATAGAAAGAGCATTAGAGTGTTATTTACCTACTTCAATAGCGGGGGAAAGTAGAGTTGTTTTTAATTTATTGTTCTTTAATTGTAAATGCATGTGGTATATTGTTTATTATGGTGTTACATGTTGTGTTCATTTATTTGATAATAATTATTATATCATGGCTAAATAAACTAGGTCATAGAAGAGAGTTTATGAAAGATACCATTGGAATCCTAGATATTGGGTTGGTGATTGGCTTCACAGTTAGAATCTTATGTTTTATAAGAAGCCTAAGTGGGCTATAGTCTTCATAGAGCATCTACCAATGTGATGTAAGATATTCCCCATTATATTCCTTTTCCTCACAATTATAGTATGAGGGTTATCTTAGGCCCTTGATCATCATGGGGGAGGGTTATATACTCCTTGGGGCTTATCCATATCAACTAGGCGAGCTATTAGAAACATTCCAAATAAGTGAATTCATAAGATTTGAATGTCCATGTGAAGAAAATGGGTGGTTGATTTGTAACTGACCTAGTCATTAGATCAAGATACTATAAGGAGACTACACATGTGACGACCCTGGCGATTTCCCTCTTATTGTATATATTATATCTACTTTTCTCAAAATTAAAATCACTGAGAAATTGGGACACAAATTCCAGAGTTTGGGGAAGGATATTTGCTTGAGGAGACCAAGTTAATATTAATACTATATGTCGTGCTTAAATGAAATGGTTGTATAATAAATTCGTCTGGAAAAGGAATGGTTAGGAACCATACCAAATCCCTGTAAAAATATGCAAAAGAGAGAATGGGAATTAAATGGAAGTCTGACTACACTAACAAACTAATAGGGGAAACAAATACTTTATGCCCACATAACTAGAAATGGTGACAATAACATTTAACGAGGGAAATAAATGAAAAAGTGAATTACCTCTATCCACAACAAAAGAGACAAGAACCTTTGTGCATGACGAAAGAGGCCAACATCTCTACAAACTAGGAAAAGTAAAACATTGGAATTAGCAGGATGAGGAGATAATTATTTCAGAGATTGATGATGGGAGTAAGGGGGTTTTATTCTGGGTTGTGCTACTTGATTCGATTATATTTTTGATTTATGATTCCTAGACTTAGAATGAACTTGGTTTTTATAGAGAGAGAGTTCCCTCTGTAGCAATGCAACTGTTGAACCCACTGTGTATGGCTTGTTGGTCGAGATAATAGAAATCATAGAGTAAGTGGATTGCCTTGAGACTGTTGAACCCAGGATTCCGATGTGTTCCAAACCGACCGTCCAATGGCTCGTAACAGGGCAAGTTAGGTTCAAACCGCCTTCGTAGATTGGATTTAGCAACATCATTTTGTTCTATTTTTCCCTATTATAATAAGGTCATTATGTGTGGCTTGGTCAAGGGTTGTTGGACCCACTAGGAAGTTTGCAAACTAATGAACCTACTAGACAGGAGTTAGAGGCACTCAGGTACTTGAGGGGTTGTTGAACCACCAGATGTGGCTCTGGGTTGGGAACATTGGTGCTTTCTCTCTCTGTGGAACTACCTGGATGGGTGATATCCACACTCCCATAGTAGCTTGTTTGTTGTTGAACTTTCCTATGAACTGAAAATAATTCTTATCTTGTTATTGAACTTTGGTGGGTGAGGGTGGTGTGGCCTTGGTACATCCTGTTGTAGCAAAAAAAAATGAATTGTTGCTATAGAAGCAATCCTCCTCAAGATCTAGAATCTGGCTCAGGAGTGGTTACTGCAAGAAATACTTGGATGTAGTGTGTCTAAGGTTGGGTGGAGAGTTGATGTCCCAATCTCAATTTCTAGGCTTTGGATACAAGATAAGTGTTTATTTCATTTATATGTCCACATGAATTTCCCATTAATACTTTTTGTTTGTGTTAAATGTTACTTGAATGTATGAAACATGATTTCATGAATGATTTGGAGTGATGATATCTTAGGTATTGGTTATGTTGAGTAAATTTCTTGAATTCTAATCATATCTCTGGGATTTGGTTCCTGTATGTTGGTTGCCTAGTTAATCTTCTGAGTAATGACATATTAAGTGCATGGAAAAGCGCTGAAGAATGGTATAATCTAATTTTTCTGCAATAGTGCTCAATATGATAGATGTGCCAGTGATTTTATATGCACGTTGGTTATGAGGTTTATTTATCATGGTAGATGTGAGGGATATGTATCCTTTGTATAAAAAGGAATGTGATTCCTACAATTGCTACAGGAATGCTAGATTCCTACATAATTTCTTAAAGAATGCTTGAATTAATGTATGCGCTATGTGAGCATGAATCTCTGTGTTCATTCTATTAAATTGACGGGTATGATCTGCAATCCAATTTTCTATTTATACGCTTTGTATAGGTGAGCTATTATAAACTAAAAATAAATTCATACATATAAATTTTGTGGTTGGGAAAATGGATTGAATTCTTGTGATTTTGAGAAGTGCACTCAAATTTCATGTTCTATGTGTATTTTATTGGGTAAGTAATAGCTCAAGTTTTCTTGTCATCCCAACAAATTCTAGGAGTAAGCTCATCTGTGTGCTTCATATTAGATGATAGTGTGAGTGCATCACTGGATGGATTCCGTTCTCACGAGCCGCTAGAAAGGGTTTGTGAGATCTTCGGATTTCAATTCTTGATCTTGTAGATGGAAATTTTTATCTCTTCAAAGGCAGGTCAGATTGAAAGTCCTAACTTAGAATGAGTTTGAGCCCGAATAGAGGGGTGCAGACTAAGTAGTCAGGTTGGGCACTAGTCAGGAGTTAGGTGAGTTGACTCGAAATCCAGGGTTCACATGGTGTTTCATTTGACCACGTGTTGTACCCAAGTAGGGTCAAGTTGACCTCTAGGTTAGGGGTCAAGAGGTTGGGGCCTTCAGACCAGTCAGGATCAAGGACTCCAGTAAAAATGGTTTGCAGTTTTGCAAGGAAGGTCTAACCTACAACTACAAAGATAGACATGCCTTCCACATAGGCTCACTGGGTTGCATAATGACCATGTGGTAACTGCGTGGGGTGCAACATGGGTGCCGTGTGGAGGTTTAGGATGACATGGTAGAATTCAATGTGCCAGGTTCAAATGGTCATATATTTTGATTTTGTAGATAGATTGAAGAAAATTTTATATCATTGGGTAGTGATTAACGAGACAAATGTAACTATGTCATCCATTTGAGGCTATGGGAAAGTCGAAAAAGGTCGAAAAATTTAGACCCCATCTTGTAGTGGAACATTAGAGACTGGGTTAGTTTAGTAACTACCTCCTGCTACTCTTATTTGGGGCTAGGGATAGTAGGGGCGTGTTACAACAATGCTAACATGTAATAGGAATCCCTACACCTATATGCAAAGGAAAATATATTTTGTTTCATTTTTTTGTTTACTGTAAATATTTATTCTTGATGATTGATGCAAACTATGTTGAATTTCTTACATTTTGGGTCAACACTCTAATATTCTAGGGGAAAAATAGATTGGTGGTTTGATGAGTGGACTTACACTTAGTTTTGGTGAGATTGAAGATACAATTTTTCATATGCTAAGGGTGTGTGAGGGAAGTTTATTTTCTCTAATGTGCTTCATGAAGATTGAATGTTTGGCTTGTTGGCCCAGTGGATTAACATTAATGAAATTTCTTGTGTACTCTATTGATAGTTGGATGACGTGAATTAGTAAATATTTTCATTTTGTGGAAGAATTTGGTGATAAGTTCATCATATGAATATGAGCTGTGCATGATGGATCTCAAATCTATTCAAAGGCTTGTGCCTCAATTTAGTTAGGAAATAAATATGACATTTAAAATTTGTATTTGAGTTGTGATTTTCAAGAGTAAAACCCCTAAGACCTCATCAAAGTTCATCCTCATCACTAGGATAGGACCCCTATGCAACTGATCCATATTCCTTTTGGGGTCAACTTCTTTTCCACCATATGAAATATCAACAATGCTACCACTCACCAAGGGGAGAATTGATCACAAATTGTTGTATAATGTCTCTTATTCTCCTTAAGAACTTGATAATATACATGAATGAGGGGCTTTGAGATATGTCTACTTAGGTTTACTCGCGAAAAAAATTATAATGTAGATTACATCCATGAGCTAGGAAGACATATAGCTTATAGGAAACACCACTAATTTATCTTTGGTTTTTTGTACCCTTTCAATCACTCCATTTAGGGAATGTGAAATAATAGCAACCCAATTGAACACGTGACTAATTGTAACCATAGTGTATGACAATGGCAGCCAATCGTCCTTCAAATGTATGAAGTGCTTATCACCATAGGCTTCCTTAAAATTATTAATGGAATATACACTACCAAATTTATAGAAAAACCTCTTGTCTTCAACCTACCAGCTAGAAATAATATTTTTTGTATCGTGTTGTTTGTTAAACTATTAAAAACAAATTCGCCAAATACACTTCATGTTGCAATAGCTTATAGTATTTTCCCCTATCAAATGCCAAGTAGGAACCTATGCATCTTCCTTCATTTAGGATGATTCATTCCTCTATGTGGTCATGGGAGATAATTCAATTAGTTGACTTTGAATAAAGCATGATTGGTATTCTCATTGCAAAAGAATGTAGGAAATGTTTTATTATGTTAATAAAAACCATATCATTTTCTTCCCTTACTTTAAGGTCAATATGAGGTATTACCCACGTATCCGGGTGATGGACATCAGATAGAGTACATTTAATAATTCATGAATACCCTCCCTAGCTTTCACATAGTAGGACTTTGGCAGTGCCATGGGCTAGTCTTCCAATACACGTTGGGATTAGGAAATGAAGGTGGTGACAAACCCACCATCTCCTAGCATTTATGGTGGAATACGAACTAGTACACTCAAATTGCTTCCATGCGAGACGACTTCCACCTTATATTGAAATTCCTCCAAAACATACTTAATTGACAATTGCAACAATATGTTGTTAAGTTCCAGGGTAGGTGGGAGTTGGAAATTTGGTTAAGGATTTGGGAGCTAAGCTTCATAATAGAAATTCTAGTGAGAAATTTGAAGGCCAGTTCAAGAACAACCATGGTGCGTGACCAGGGTCACCCACGCAGATAAGGCAATGGCATAGGAAGAACTCCCCTCGCAACTTGGCATGGGTATGTAGATGACCATTTTTATTACAACATCCCCCAATTTTCCATTGAATGGTTGCATACCTGGAGGGGTAGGAATTCAGAGTGATAGGAAATAATATTTGGGCTTTGAGAAACCTCCTTGATCGTCACTTAAAAGACCGGGAGGATGTGAATGGTATAATGGAAGGAAATGTATTAGAAATGGAATTCCACCTGCACCATACCAAGGAAGCCTATCAACATATTGCTGGAATTTTGGGAACAAAACTTCAAGGCTCAGTGTTTCCCTCAATGGACACAATTGCATATTTTCCTAAGCTCTATCTAACTTAGACAACAACATCGCATGGCCAAGAATGCAGTCCCTTGCCAAAGTGTCACAATACCTGCAATGATCCTAAGGTAGCTCAGGTTGGAATAGGTCCCTCAAGCAACAAAAGTGGTCACCACAATAATCCAGGGGTCACATCTCTCCATCAACTCTAAGCACAACCAACGTCTTCCAACCAGTTGGCTCCAATGGTGCACCCTCTTACTGACAATGATGATTACTATAGGCCATATTATTTGGTTGTGGAAGTCCCCCCAAGCACTAACTGGGCCTTGTGCAACTTCCAAGGTAATGCTCCTCATGGCTACGATTCTCTTATGCTTCCACCTCTTTCTACTTTTTGCTCATTAGTCCTTTTGTAACCTCACTCTAGTTTCCCTCTGTGATGTGGTTTTATGGTTTTGTAATGTGGCTTTGCAATCTTCAGGAGGACCTCTAGTTTCTCCTTAATGGGAAAAGGCCTCCTCCTGCTTTTAGAATTTTCTCTAGTTTTCAGACTCTAGATCATGATCATGGCTAGATTTTGAAGAGCCATAGATCTCTCATGAATGCAATTTTTTTCCATCTATAATATAAAGCTTTTACTTACAAAAATAAAGGTCAATATGAGGTATTATGTCAAGACACTCTTCTATGTGAAACTTTTGATACACCTCCCCTCATCATGGAAAAGGGTTTTGAGCACTAGTGATGAATTTAGTGTCTTTGAAAATAGGTCTTGGTTGTTCCACCTTTGGTTGAGGTGTATAGATATCTAAAATTGATTCATTTGAAGATATTTATATAGTAATAGGTGTTTGTTGCAAATGATTCATTTCTTCTATAGTTTTCTTTCCCTTAGGGAATTCAAGAGCCCTACTTTAAGGCATTTTATCTAGAACGAGAGTAAGCCAAATTCCACTTCAAATCATTATAATGTTTTAGTATTACAACATTATATTCATTAATGCATTGAATTCATATCCAAAGATGAAATTCACAACAAAAAATTCAAATAAGATATAAATGAGTTTTAGAAACTATGTGTTTTCTTTTACAAATATTAGTTACAATTCCCAACTTCTTTCATCCATTACAAAAGCAAAATTAAATTCCCAACTTCTCTAATCCATTACAAAAACATAATTCATTCAAATTATTGCAACATACTTGAAATCTTAAA
Organism: Pinus tabuliformis; assembly: GCA_031772625.1. Lineage (NCBI taxonomy): Eukaryota > Viridiplantae > Streptophyta > Pinopsida > Pinales > Pinaceae > Pinus > Pinus tabuliformis. The sequence continues at coordinate 150,512,324 of CM062811.1, read as the reverse complement.
TTTTTAACAACAATATGCAAAGAAAATGAGAAAAATTATATGCAAAAAAAGAAGTCTGATTATCTTATGCAAGGTGAATAGAAAACATCAAACTAGTCAAAATGGTGCTAAGGTAAATGTAACTTCATGGTGTTAAAATATATTAACTCACAACACCTAGCTAACAACCTACTATTATCTCAAAAAGTTCAAATTCTACTATAGAGTGCACAAATTATTTGTTCACCAATAGAGATATAATAGAGAGAAGACTTATTTTGGAGCCTTTAGAGGTCGAGAAAAAACACCATATACTTGGTCGTCATCATCATCCATTCGACATTATTAAATGTCTCTAAGATCAATATATTAGTCCCCTCTTGTTCAATTGTGTTATCAACATCATCATCTTCTTCTATGGGACCATTAACTTGATCTTCAATATTAACTCCATGTTCTTGAACATGCACTTGTATAATGACCACTTCATCCCGATCCATGGCCAGTGTCCTAGGGAATTATTTCTTTATAATTACAAACAATCAAGTAATATTAGTGTATATAACAAATATTTAAACGATACAAATTAAAATATAATATATGAAAATAAAGACAATAAAGAAAATGACAAAGAAAACTTAGCTGAGAGTGAGAAACAAAGACAACAAATAAATAAAGAAGATTGTGCAATTTATCAACATGTTTACTAATATGTTGAAAAAATATAGGGGAATTTTCCAGTTTTCTTGACGTTTATATTTAGAAATATAGACACTTTGTGAGATATATCCCCACAACCAACAAAAACAACCTATTCTTATTTCGTCGTCATCATTATGCCATATTCTTTCTTGATTTCTCCTAGAGACCGCAAGTTTGGTGTCGATGGAAACTTTCCTTGGCCCAACTAATTCGAGAACACAATTCAATTTATAAGGGGTTCAAAGCAGAGGGATTAGGGGTTAACAAGTTATTGTCATCCAAGCATTAGGGGTACTTAGGAATTGGTAGTCTAGATGTAGAAATCAACTTAGGTGAGAGTGAGAAAAAAAAACAATAAATCAATCATGAAACTTCTGCAATTTATCAAGATGTTTATGGAATATGTTGAATTTTTTTAGGAAATTTTTTATTTTTATTGACATGTATAAAGAGAGACACTTTTTGAGATAGATAGTCATAACCAACAAAAATAACCTATTCTTATCATGTCATATTCTTCCTTAATTTCACTTGGTGACCATGTGGGATTTTAAGTCGATGGAAGCTTTCCCTCTAATCCCTAGTTGTCAACCCACTCCTAACCTCTAAACAATTAACAAGACCTAACCCTTTAATACGGCCTAAACATTAACCCCTTAGACACTATCCCTATAATCCTTAACACCTTAAGCCCATTCCCACTACATATGCTCTTAAACCCCTAACCCTAATCCCTTAACGCTTAACACCTAAACCATTCAACCCTAAACCCTTAACTAATAACCCCTTACCCTCTAAGCCCCATTAACCTCTAAATCCCTTAGGCCCTAAACCCCCTAAACCTAACTTAAACCCTAACCTATTAACCCTAACCCATTAACCTATTAACCACTAAGTATCCTAACTTACAATTTGAAGTTGAGTTTTTTATAATTTTTAAAGACATAATTTTATGATACATTTTAGGTAATTTTTTTGTTGATATTGTTTCAGATTTAATATTTGTTAATAAAAAATTACAAATAAATTTAAATTTTTTAAATTACACACACATATATATATACATATATGTATATATGTATATATGTAAGTAAGAGTAGCTATATTATATTTTCATATACAAGGGGTTACAAAAAATTGAGGAGCATAATAGACCTGACTAGAGGCCCGATCACTGGCAAAATATTTCCTTCCTAGACTGTTTGTAGTCTCTCATACTTTTCACCCTACCAGTCTTAGAGATATCAAAATTTACAAAAATTATGGAAAAAAACCCTATGAAGGAGCTACCAGAGAGACTATTGTTTGATAGGCTTTTGAGACCTCACACAAAAAAATAATGATGACAAGCCCATTGGAACGAGAACCAAAAAAAGAGAATTAAAGACTACTTAATAAGCTTAGCTGGTTGGATCAATCCTCATTCGCCATTCAGAGTCTTCACCACACTACCTATGAGAAACTCGTAGTGTAGTGAATCCTTTGTAACAAATCTCCTATGATGCACCATTTCAACATAGACTATAAACTTGTCGTTCAACATGTCCTACTTCTCCTCTAGAGTCTGTCAGGCATATATGTTCTCTTGCATTACTAGACCCAATATAGTCATCATGCTCTAGCGGATTTTGATATCCCAAATGTAGAGGTTCTCTCGGGCTCTAGAAAGACGTGGGTCGGGCATCCACTCAAACTGGGCTTCCACATCTTCTGTGCTAGTTTTCCTTTTGATGTCCATGAATTGATTTTCAAGGTGAGTAATGCGGTCCCGAATCTCCTACTGGATGGTATTATGAAAATTCAAGGCAACTTGCTGAGCAATCGATTCAACCCTGGTTCTCGGCCACATATTACCCTTATGTCATCGATTTATGTTCCTTCCTCTTGTGCGGTGGCTGGTTGAGGGGTCACGACTGGAATGCGAGGTGCGGGCCATACTGGGAAGCATATGGTGAGGATTGGAATACAAAGGACAACAACTGGGGGAACGAGAATGAAAGAGGGCAGGGGAGAAAAAATAAGAATGCAGAGGATATACATAGAGATTTCAGGAGTTGGAGATTCCAAGGAGAATGATGAGGGTATTAAAACAATGAAATTTAGCGTGAGCTATGTAATCAATTTCCTTGGTGGAATGATGCATTCTACTGGTTGAAGGGATAGGAGGGCGACGTTTGCAAACTAAAGGAAAGATTTAGATTAGAGACGCATTGGAGAAATTATTATGCATGGTATTAAGAGTGGATCACATCGCATAATCTTGAGGAAAGCCCTATTTCCAACCCCATAACAAAGTAAATGCGCCCTGACATGGGCCCGATATAACACGATATAACACGCTGCGAAGTGATGAGAGAGAAAAAAAATAGCGGCGTGTTATATCGTGTTATATCGGGCGCATGTCAGGGCGCATTTACTTTGTTATGGGGTTGGAAATAGGGCTTTCCTAATCTTGAGGGATCGTACGAGTCAAACAAAGTAATTTGCGATCTAGTAGGTGAATTCGAAAGCTCATTAATGCCACAGCCGCCTTTGTCATTTTGATTGATTTCTTCAAGTTTTTGGTGAAGAGGGCCATCCCTTATATCCTTCCATGCAAAGGATATTAACGTGTCCCTATCAATTGTCCCATTGTTTTCAAGTCGGTTCGCCATAGAGTTGGCCTTCTTTCTGATAGCCTGGAAGTGGACCCCTCCCAAATCCCTGATGTGTTGTTGAATGTGATGGTGGGTTTTCTTTAGGCACCATTTGTCAGTCACTTTGCCGACTGAAGATCTGTACCGGAGCTTGCAGGCATTTAGTGTGGCTAACACTCAGTCTCCCTCAATGATTAGAGGGGAAAATTTCTGATCTTTCACTATTGCAAGCCTGTCCTCCATGGCGCAGAGCTGAGATGCATTGTTGGTGGCGATCCCCAATTTTCCATGGAAAATACAGAGAATTTCACCCTTATGATTTTAGAGACACCACCGAAACCTGTTGTGCCTGGTTTCCTTGGAGGCCCATCATAATTGAGTTTGATCACATTTCTTTGGAGGAGGGACTAGATATCTGGGATTTCAAGGGAGGTTGAGGGAGGGTTGGGAGTGGTGACAAGGATGTTGTCTAGGTCTAGAAGTTGGAGGATTTGAATATCTGAAGCTCATGGAGGATTTTCATTGGAAAAAATATGGAAATGGAAACAAATTTGTGAATTATTACTTGAAAATGGTAGAATTTGTTCCCCTGTCAATATTCTATTTATAAATTTTGCGCGTTTCTTTTTTTCCTAGCCACCCACAGATGGCCCCTAGGAGGATGTGAGG